>JADDOH010024802.1:0-364475 GCA_016648135.1 Agrypnia vestita | reverse complement strand
GAATCTTGTAATTGGTTTTTCACCAACTTGACTATACATTATTAAATCATTCTCGACATGATTTGGTCATTAATTCGAGTAAAATTATTATTTTTCTACTATTATTGAACTTAAGTGCCTGCTTAACTTCGAGATTAATCGGTATTAGTATGATGTTCCGATTACAAATTTGTTAATTTTTAGTCGGCAGATTCAACTTTGACATTAGGCGACGGAACAAACTGTCAAATTCGATAAATTAGGGTAGAATTTAGATTTCTAATATCTCGGGATAACTTTGGTTTAGCAAAATACGGTTTGACAAAAGATATAATAGTCCCACGGAATTAACGTATTGATGCAAACCTTTTTAATATTTGAATACAGCATGGGTGATTTTAAAAAATTGATTACGAATGTACGCAAAGAAAGCGTATAAAAGGCTTTTATTAAAAGCAATTTTTTTTAAAATTAATTTGTATTTTTTTTTCAAGATCGGCTTATTCCAATATGATGTTTCACCTTTCTAGTCACAGCCATCTTTAATTAAAATTATCATCTTCTCTGCGAATGGTGAGTTCGAAAATTTTTTGCATGCAGCATAGACAAAAAGTAGAGACCGCACGTAAAAAAAAATTAATGTAGCGCGAATGGAAGACGGTATTTGTGGATAGGCGAGCACATACAGATAATCGATATGATGGAAAGATAAATGTCAAATTGCTATAAAATTTGTGCCGCGGTCAGGAACGCCGATTTGTATGCGGGAGAGGCGCGCCTCCTGGCGCCGTCGGTCAAGAGCGCCGATTGACGCCGACGACATTTACGGCATTGCGCAGCGGGTGCACGCCCAGTTTTTCTTCGTTGCGCAGTTTTCTGGGCTACTGCCATCAGGGTCAGTGTTCTGATTCTATGAAGAGATGATTGCTAATCTGTAATGGGTAAAAGGGCAACACAAGCGTAACAATAAATTGTATATTTTCTCTGAATCAACAATAAGCTTGTTACGAAGCCTAAGTTTATAAATGAAAATTTAAAGTTACGCGGTGCAAATATAAATAAACACGTCAAACAACATATTTACCGAGTGTGTTATTTCAAAGGATGAGGAAGTCTATCACATGACAAGCACGATTCTTGCCGTAAGCGAGTGTTGCAAATTTGGCTCGGGGTAAACATGGATTACACGTTTTTTTAACAATTGATTATTAAAATTTTGCTGTTTTATTTGTATTATATTACTAGCTACAACCCGAAAAAATGACATGCCTTTATATGTTTGGTCGGGTCCTAAGGAATAAGTATGCAAAATTGGGTAAGATCTAGCAAACGGTGTTGATTTCTATAAAAATATATCATGGTGAGAGGGTGAATATACATGGGAAATGTATTTAAAGTGTATTTTTTATCCATTAATACGAAGTACAAATGGTACAAAATGTAAATATCCGTCCAGCTATGTTCTAAAACCAAGTATACAACACAGCACATGTTATGTATGCAGCATTTATGTAAAGATGTATAACTTATAACGCGTGTACCTAAGTAAGCATACCTAATTTTAAAAATATATATTTATAAATAAAATAGAGATACGAACACGGAATACGCGTGGAATCAATATTCGTATTTTTTTCAAATTAAAGGTAACCTGCCGGTGTCTTGGAATGGGGCTCGAATTACCGATCACTGGATCACTAGGCGAGAGCCGTAATCACTACACCAACAAACTATTCTATATTTAGATTAAATTGTGGAAAATAAAAGTAAAGTGTAAATTAAAATACGGGGAAGCTCGTTAGGAGAATGAGTTTTGTATGGCATTATTGCAGGCAAACCTGAGAAATTATTTCCGTCCGTTTTTGGTTGGACGCTCATTAGGGAAGGATCATTATGGCTATTTTTAGAAGCTGCTCTAGATTGAGATTTAAGCTTTGAAGTTTAGTCATAGTTTTCTGTTTTCATCTCAGATTCTTCTCACCTCCGACACTTCTTATGACTTATTCATTTATCACGTTATTTATTCATTAAATACCGTAAAAAATTTCGATCTTTGTGGTTCATTCATAACTTTTTCATGAAATGTCATCAAGGTGGTTTCATACGCGGAAGAGTTATTTTCCACAACACTTCTGGGGAAAATGGTCTATCATGTTTAATTTATTTGAGACCTTGTGTCGCTAATGAATACTGTAGATTTATCTCTTGCCATTTGACTAAATTGGAAAGAAATTTTTGTTTGATTTTATTTTATTTCGCATTTATTTTATTTTGAAAACGTAAGAAGATATACATTTGATTATAAAAGTTATTCAAAAGAGACTAAGAGACTGCCCAACACAGCTACTGTGCGATGAATTTGGCGTCATGAAATCAGATAGCATGTTTATAAGAAATGCAATTTTTCAGATACACAAGAATATTATAGATAATAACAGTCAAGCAAATTTAATTAACCCGGTCACACACATAAGGCTAAATTTTTATTTCTAAATGTAAAAACGCGACCATGCAGCGTTGCTACTCCTATTTAGGTATAAATTATATAGTTAACTTTCACTTCATATTGAAAAAATAAAGCCCTTTAGCAAATTTTAAAAATAATATAATAAAGGTATATTTTTGAAATCCAAAACAAGCAAATCCAAAGTAAGCACAGAGGACATGATTAGAAAACTAGTATTAGACTAGTACTAGACTAAAACTAGACTAGAAAACTAAACTATATAAGAATTTTGTATATAAATTTGCTGTGCGCGAGAAAGACTCTTTCAGCGGAGAAATACAAATTGTTTCCTGAAGTTACTATTTTTACGTATTAATAATCTAACTATTTGCGTAATAAAAATAAATTGTGTTTTGATTTGTTTTTCCATTCATTAGATGTTTTTTATATTAGGTTTGTATAACGCACGCTTATGGTTATTTTAATTAAATTATAAATATAATTTTTATTAAAAGGTTCTGGTATTTTTCCGAACAGGATTTTTCCAGACACTATTTTTGCGGACTTTGATTATTTCGGACAATAAAATATTACCTAATCTGACGTAATCTAATCATAATTTTTTTTCGAAATAATCTTTATCCAAAAAAATCAATATCAGCAAAAATCCATCCAAAATAATCAGTGTCCGGAAATATCGCGTCCGCAATATCGAGTCCAGAAAGATCCTGTCTGGAAAAGTCCTGTCACCTAATTAGAAAGGTCCCCGGCGGATTGGGACCGATTATTGCGCAATGGAGGAAGTAGCGTAAAGAGGAAACCAGACATTTTGGCAAGACGTGTATTTGTTCCAAGATCCTTTTTTTGTACCAAATGGTATTAGAACGTGATCGGCGACTGGTTGATCTTGAATTCGCCTAAAAAGTCAGATGTGTGCGAAGGTGTATGGAGGAATGCGCCTGGCCCGGCGGTGGCCGGCAGCCCGCCTGATCGATACGCCGCGTAATTTAATATTGGCCAACGGACTCCGCTTTTGAAACATTCGCCACCTTGCGGGGCAATTGGAAATGTTTATTATAACGTGAAGGAATTGCATTACGCGAGATCGAATTTTAGAACGCAATAATGTTCACAGCGGTGCAAAAAATTGCTGAAATTGTTAGGAAAAAATACAACACGATCTGCGCAATTTGATCCAAAGATGTATACATCTTACGTATACTATGTAAGAGTAAAATAAAAGGTAAGTTTATTGACAAGTGACAAGCGCACAACGAACGTGGGTTCCGTCTTTCTAAGCCCTAGTGTATATTTATAGCATCTTTTTGGAGCTCCACGTAGAGGCGGCCGTAGCAACATTCGTTGAACGGCCGGTTCTGGTTTGGTGACCCCGAGATTCAAGCCCCACTCCGGCCGTTTAAGTTCTTTTTTTTCAGCCGTGAATTCGAGCGGAATAACGGACGTTACACGAAGGGAACAGACAGACAGACAGACAGAGAGACGGACGGACAATGATATTATTATTTTTGATGATGAATAAAATAATAATTTATTTAATAAATAGCATATTTATAAACTTGTAAAAATATATTTAAATAAAAAAGTTTGCGTTGTTAATGCTTAAAATGTTAATGCTTAAAATGTTAATGCTTAAAATGTTAATGCTTAAAATGTTAATGCTTATAATGTTAAATAATTTTTATGTTGTGGAAAGTTGTGGAAAGACATTGAATATTGATATGTCGAAAATTATAATCTTGTTTTTACTAAGATAATTATATATTTCTCAAAATCCTTGCCTCATATGGTGCCCCTCATAAATGTGAATGCTGTGTAGATTTGGAAAGTGCTCGTGTATGTAATTCATTTTTATCCTACTGAGTTTACGGCCCCAAGAAAAATTTTCAAAAAACATTTTAATCATTACACTTTGCAAAAATTACCACATTTGGTCATGACCCATGGTCATGGTCATGGTAGGACCCGCCAAAACATGCTGTTTTATTGTGACAATTTGGACACAAACTATCGTTCAAATTCTAGCATACCTCGGATGCACAAACTTGGCAATGAACTACCTACATATGTCGACATTTTAAATCTATCTCTCTCAAAATTTAAAAAATCATTATATGACCATTTCTTTCCAAAATATTAAATTTTTATATAATGTCTTAAATTTTTTATATATACCTGGCTATTCAAATTTAATATTGCTATATTATCGGTGAGTAAAAATTTCTGAGATCACTACTACTACTACTACCCTTTTTGCATATATACTTTTTTTACATATATGTCTAACCTCATTATGTTTAAACTATGTATATATACTTTTTTACATTTATACCCTTTATTTTTCTTTTACATTTAATCGTTTGTTGTATTTTAATTATGTATAAACCTGCTACTTTACACTTTTTTGCATATATACTTTTTTTACATATATGTCTAACCTCATTATGTTTAAACTATGTATATATACTTTTTTACATTTATACCCTTTATTTTTCTTTTACATTTAATCGTTTGTTGTATTTTAATTATGTATAAACCTGTTGTAAAAGGCTATTAAGCCGTGTAATTAATAAAATAAATAAATAAATAAATAAAATAAATGACGTGCGTAGAAGAAAATCATGAAACGATTTTTTTAATGGCTAATGGCTCAACAAATTTTACTGCCTACAAGTAGAGATGGTGTATTCGATACCAAAATCTATTTAACTATACGAGTATATGTAATGTAGGTACGACACGAAATAGGCCGTCAGACTATGATGGATATAACGCAGTATGACATCTCACTGCGAATTCAAACGTTTCTCAATCACCTGTCAGATGGAAGAAACATCTGGATTACTCAGGTGTGCAATCAGCTTCAACTCGAATGCGTGGGCTGGAAACGGCTGGAAACTGTCAATAATGGACAAGGATTCAAGATTATTTATTTAGGATATGAGTCCCATACAGTATCCACAACTCAAATCTAATTAAACCCAGACAGACTTTGTTTCTTGTAGCAGAGTCAAAATTATCAAAACATGAGTTAATATAACTGTATGGCGCATTTACAAACATAATATGTATGTGTATTATTTCAAACAAATTTTTTAATTGTAAACAGTTAAATTTTTTCTTTGCTGCCAAAAACTTCAGTAACAATATTCTATACAAATTATTATTATTTATTTGCTTCCTAAGACACAACCTCAAAATATAATTTAAAATGCAAAGATAACCTTACTCTCCAAAAATTATTACATGCTTTAAACGAAGCATGGACTCATGAACAAGCTGCTTTTGAATGAAGCTATTTAAATGTAGCTGCATAAAAAATCTTCGAATACCGTAGAAATATTTGATCACTAACCCTGAAGTATTAAAATATACGAATAGGGAGTTAATTAATATACTTGGTACAGCAGAGAACAATTACCTTTATCGTGTATTGAGAGTACCAACTCTTAGACAATATAACAAAAGGAAAGATTGCGGAATGCAGGGGAGGAGAGAATTTCGCTAGGAAGCATCCTATAGATGACTGAACCGGAATCAGAAAGGCGAATGAGCTGTTCTGGGCAGAGATGTCTATGTAAGAGTGATCGACGTCGTCAGAATGGTCTGGCATGACACACTAAGAAGAATTTACAATGCTCCCTGTGGGCCTTAATTATTAAAAGAAACTTTACTATCTAAAAACTAAAAAGGAGGAAAAATACCATGTAGATGTATGGAGTTCGTAGTCAAGAAGGAATGAAAGGGGCCAACAAGGAAATGCCACTTTATTTAGTTTGACGTGTGAATGCAGAGGAGGCGCCAGCGATTCATCAGCGAGTCTCATCGACATCAATATTGGTTTATATCAACAGCCCAGTTGGGTGTTGAGTTTCTCGAGAGCTTTTATTTAATGATCCCTTGACTTTCTTAGAAAAATATGTCATTGAAGCCATTGTCACTCGCTGATGAATTCCTTGCTTGCTATTCGGTTCCACGATTCCTCTCAAGGGATACGCATGCGCATTCTGTTCGGCTTTGTGCCAACTCAAGGTATACAACGCAGTCCTTGGTTTTTATGCATGTTTATATAACTACTAATGCGCTATACACTATAATAATTTAGTCTAGTGTATGTTTATTCATCTTAAACAGTAGCTAAGGGAAAAACTACATTTCAAAATGAAGACTATAACACGCCCACGCTCACCACTTTGAAGACTACAAAGTGTGCGCTACATTTGTAGTAAGTACCGAAACTTTACACACTTCATCTACTTCAATAAACTACAAGAAGTGAACTAATTGTAGTACTACAAAATTTGAAAAAGCCGTTTTGTCTACATCAACTTTCCGAAAAATAAGGTGCGATTTCGAAAGACGTTTTAGCTACATCAACTTACATGTAAATCGGCCAAAAATTTTCACAAGATTGAAGAGTGTAGTTTGAAGTATGAAATTTGAAGTTTGTAGTCTGAAGTGTGTACTTTGAAATATAAAATTTGTGATGAGAAATTTAAAGTGTGCGATTTGAGTGCGCAATTTGAAGTGTGCGATTTGAAATGTGTTGTTTGTAGTGTACAGTTCACTTACAAACGTGTGAAGTGTGCGCTTCAGTATAATGTAGTACTAGTACAGAGCAGACCCATCACTATTAGACAGGATTCATATGTATCTAGACGCACATGTAAGCACTGATGTAAGTGTTTTGTAAGCGTAAAAAAAAAATAGCGGGTCTATCAAGTGCAAAAATGAATTGTGGTCAAATCATTGAACCAGACAGTTGTACTAGTTGTATTCGTGATATTTAAGTGTACTAGTTGTATTCGTGATATTTAAGTGTTTTAGGCGAACATCTTCAATTTCGAATTTCGACAGAAATACCGTTAAAATCATTACGTATTTGATTTTTTATGCACCGCCAGTATTGTCTGCGATCCGTAAACATAAATGTGTACATATATTTTTAATTTATTCCCTCCGCTTATGCGCGGATGACATGATACCGAGCAGACTTGGTTAGAATTCACGGCCAATTGGGCTTGTTAACAATGGCATTGTTCGCCAAATACGGTACTGGAATCAACTGCCAAAATAGACCGTTGAATGCGATGTTCACTCGCCGACGCGATTACCGCGCCGTAGTAATTATTGTGTTGTGAACACCGTATTAATTTATTGCCTGTCATCCGATCAATCAATGGAATGAACACATAAGTAACGTGGATCTGGAGTTGTGCGTATGAAGCATGTTCAACGGGTGACATGAAGAAGATTATCCCAAGGGATCCATCATCTGATCGGTTTGAGCAATAGGTTGAACCTAATTTATTTAGCGTGGGTTTTCATCAGGGTCGAAGGTTCTTACTGTTTGCGATGTGGCCATGACATGTCTTTTGCAGTAATAATAATATTTAACCGGTTGACAGTATGAGAAGCTAATCTATCGCGACATATATGAAAAATAGCGTTAGGCCCAATGTTATAATTAATAAAACAAAAACAACTCGACGAATTACTTAGAAACACAATTTTTTTCTTACATACAAAACACATTTCTTTAAAATATAGTCACAATTTAGGGGATTAAGAACAAAAGCGTTACCATGCAATAAAATAAATTTAGATAAACGATTTTGCAATTGATTTTATACGCTTTTGATAAGATGCTTCTAAAACACACAAACATGCCTAAAAATTCAGTTGACAATAAATTATGAAAATAACATTTTTTTCCAGATTATCATATTCAAACTCGTCGCCCTTTATTTTACGTCATGCACATAGTGGCGCTTCTGTTTCTAACCCCCTTAAATAACATTAAGGTAGTCGTTTTTCATAATACGTAGGCTAATAATGTAATACGTAAGCTCGGACATGTACCAAAAAGTCATTATTTAATTTTTTATACCGCTACATAAAAAATACTCTACTCCGCATTACAAATTTTTAAAAAAGTGTCTCTTTTTTCATAGGAAAAAAACTGACGTAAAACAGGACTCATTTTGCATGTAAAACCAAACTTCAAACAGATATAATTATAATTGTATATAATATTATATAATATTATCGTATAAATTGTACGAAAAATCACCAACTTATCGAGAGATGCTGTATATGGGGTATAAAAGCAAAGGTAGCAATATCCAAAAAATTTAATACAGTCATCGAGGGAAACTAATGTATGATGTACTGAATTTGAGATTTAATAAGAAACATAGCCCATAAATTGAAAGGAAACATGATTTTGGAAGGGATAGATAAATAAAATCTAGAATTCAGTACATTTAAAATTAATCCTCGGTGACTGCATTCAAAACATTTTTTTAATGTTTTTGATAACGCTGCCTTTGCTTTTATACCCCACATATATAGTATACATCGCCCTTGAGGTGAGTATTCGCGAAAACGGCGCTATATAAGTTATTCAATTATTATTATTTTTTTTATTTAACTTTTTTTATTTATTTTTTATTTATTTAATTATTTAAAATTTAAAAATATTTAACATATTTAAAACAGACTTCCCGAAAATCAGAATATACTCAATTAATCAACTGGCTTACCTCCAAACGTAGAACAGCAACTGAAAATTTACTTACTGTAATTTCATAATAATGTCTATAAATAAAAATACATACCTATATAAATAAATTAATTAATTAAGGAAAATAAAAAATAATCTTAAACAAAACTTTAACCCTTTTTACATTAAACAATTATTCTACACATATTTACACTTGGACTTATGACTCACTCAACTTATCACTAACATTGCACTTGATACTTTGTAGATACATAATTACTACCTTATGAAAATAAATATTACTGACGAATTCAAAAAAATATTATAATTGTGTTCTATAACGCCACTCTGGGACAGGCGTAGCCTAGTAGAGTGGCATAATCCACAAATTTAACAAAAAAAAAGTGTAATTTTATCTAATATTTTTATTGTTAAATTAGTATGAAGTACCTTTATTTGTAAACAAGGATTTTTTGAAATAAATAAAAAAAATATATATATATATTATTATTATACCAGAACTGTCAATGTCATGTCAAAGTGAGAGTTGAAAATGGAGTTAATACAAACGTTTGATTACAACTTGTGCTCCATGATGAAGTTTCAGTGGTTTTAGTAAACTTCTCGCAATGAATACAGTGAGCATACGTTAGAAACGTGATTTGTTGTATGTCGCATAGTGATTGATTGAATCGAAATTAATATTATACCCAATTACTTTTTCCATAACTATCATTTATTACCTATGTTTCTTATTTAGCTTTTAACAATTTTTCAGAAAATCCTATACACAGGGTGGAGTGCTGGGTTTAGGATTAGTGTTAAGTACCTAAGTACCTAATTTTCTCATTAAAAACTAATTCTTTCGCAATTACCTTACTGGTTTGAAATGAATATTCGCGAGGAAATACGATGCTATAGCCCTAACCGTATCAAAGTTGTCATGTGGAAAATAATTATGCATTGTAAGCGTTAATAAGAAATGAATACCACTATAACAAACGATAACTGCACCAAATATTAAATATATCATGGGATATTCATAAGTTCAAACAATCGTTACACATGTCAAAAAACGATTGTTGCAAAACGAACTCGATCAAAAAATATGTCAACGCATGGGCGTTTGCGAAACTTTTTAAAATATTACAAAAAGTTCTATGTAAAAATGAACTATTAATAAATTTATTTAATTATTACTAAATAATTAATTGCACAGTGAAATTTTTATTTTAAAAAAGATAAAAAATTATTATAAGATAAAAACTTTAATAATAAAAAAATAATGCATGTACCACACCGTATTTTCTAGATTATTTTTAGTTTCCTCTTCGAAGAATTTGACAGATCTTGGAAAAACAAGGTGTGTATAATCTGATATTTTGGTAAAAATTGACTTTATTATATTGACATTATTGTACTAAAATTCTAAAAATATTATTATTTTTAAGATTTCTTTACAAAACATGTTAAATTTCCAAATAGGTTAGAAGATGGTAGGAAAAAATTTTTTTTTAGAATAAATCAGCTTTTTACAACTTTTTTTTACAAAATATATTCTCATTTTTTTATCTGCTATTGTATTATACATAGTGTTTCCGATGAGTGTCCAGTGATCGGTGTCGGAGCCTTTAATACCAAAAAATATGATCAATTTCATCGATAAAACACCCCTTATATGTCATTTTGCTCCAGTCATAATGAAATGTAGCCATTATAAATAATACAGCCAAATAGCTTGATTTCAACTCCGGCGAAGAGCTCGATACTGAACATCGAAGCTCAATATGTATATATCAGAACACCTTGTTCTTCCAAAGGCAAGCGATGACAAGAAAAATAGTTAATTTTAAGGCCCTTGGCATACACACTACTTCAAATGTCAATGTTACGGCGGCACTTTGCCTATTTCGGTCGTCTCGAGTGTCCAGCTGCTGGGCCGAGGTGACCAGAAGCGGACTGAGAATCTGGCACAGCAGAATAATGTAGGCCTTTAGGCGGGTTAGGCCTCGTTCACACCGTGTCAACCATCTCAATAAACTCGCTCGCTTCTCCGCGAAACGCATCACTCCCAACAATGGCCTCGAGACAGGAGCGCGCTTATAATTCGAGTATTTCGACTCGGTGCTCAACATTTGTCAGCTGCTCAACGATCAATTTCACAGATAGAGTTTTAGGGAAGAGAGGGGCGTGGGAAGTAGGACGCCCATCACTGAGATGGGCTTGAGCGAGCGAGATTCGGATGAAGTAATAGGAGGCTGAGTTAAAAGGTTGTTTATTGAGACTGCAAAGCTGATTCTCGTGAAGTAGTTGATGGGTACATTTCTGTTCAGGTTTTTGATGCTGCGCGTGATGCGAGTGTTGCAGTGTAACTTTAATGCAGCGGACCGGTCAGACTCACCGGCGGCGAAGATCACGCGTAAAATTATGATTGTAATTGTAACGATGACGACATATTTTTGGATGAAAAAACATCCCGCTGGTGAAAGACCTCTGGTCAAATGGCAGTAGTGGGATTTCGCGTATTTGATTGAAAGATAAATATTTATTGATCAAAAATATACATGTTGTAAGCGGTGAATTCAATTCCAAAGCGAAATTGAAATTCAGGAATTCAAGTTTAATGATAAGGAACATACTTATTTGCTCACAAAACTTTACACTTATAAAATAGGTCAGAAATTTTGTAAATACGATTCATGCAAAATATTTATAGTTAACCACGTAAGGAATCAATAAACAAAAAAATTACGTAAACAATAATAAGATAATAGTCCCTCATAGTATACTATTCCTGACCAATACAGATAGATTGAAAAAATTAACAATACTTTAAAATAAAGCACTGAGAATAATATTAAATAGAGGTTAAGAAACACAAGTATAAAAGTGATGTTAGAAAGACTACAAATAATGGCATTCAGAAAAAAAGTTGATTAAATTAAAATTAAAATTAATATAAATTAACTTTGTTTAAACCACTTATTTATTGAAAAAAATCAACATCTTTTAAAGCCAATGGCTTCTTCATGTTGATTTTTTTTCAATAAATAAGTAGTTGAAACAAAGTTAATTTATATTAATTATAATTATGTTACCACAAAATAAATTTGCTACATTTGAAGAAGAAGTGATTAAATTAAATTTAGCTTTCTTCTGCTTATATATAAAATTATTCATTGACATCATATGAATTCATAAGAAGAAAAAACCCATCAACATGACCAAAACATGACATGAACAAAAGAAGACACAAGGAAAAAATACGAACCTTTAGAAAGAAAACTCAATCGCAAAATTCAATTATATATGCATAGTGGAAAGTAGTTTTATGATAAATATTAGGTATGAAATAAATATAATAACTTTTAAAATAAAATCATTATTTTAAGAGAAAGCTATATAAATATGTGAGACTTACTTATTTGATCGAAATATATGTTAATTATAGGTAATTAACGTTATAAAGATCACGATACCCAGTCACGAAGAACCAAATTGGATGATATGTAATTAATGTATATATTAGGAAATATCGTTAAGTCATCGTATTATCTAATTTAACAATAGAATAAATAAAAATAATAACAAGATAACAATTTGAATGTGAAACAATATTATTATTACGAATATTTTTCCCAATGCAACAGCAAAGCATCACGTATTTCATAGTTTAGTCTTAATCTAATTTCGGTAACACCAAATTTATCCACAGTGTGAATATTATTCCGAATGTTTCGGGATTGTATTCGTAAGTGATGTTGAGTGATGTTAGTGACTTGATGCCTTTGATGTAGAGAATGCTGGAGAATACAGTGGACATGACACTGGTTTTTCATACCGAGGATTCCGGGTTCGATTGGGTCACAATAAATCGATGTGATTTACTCAAGCCTGAGTGTGTCTGTGATGTGCTTCGTTACTTGTTGTTTATTACGTCGAAATTATTTATTTTTTATCGAATTGACTAACAAACCATCACGTCATTTCCCAGAGTCGACAGGTAGAACGGATAGAGCGCCACACTCTTCTTATTGTATTTATATTTTAATTAAGAATGAAATGAAAAACAATACACATAAGAAAAAAGATCACGTCATGTCTATGGAATGTGTGTTAGTAATGAAACATGTATGATTTGAATTATGTTTACATATGTGAACTCCGCGAAAAAGCGTTCTAAGTATTACACGTGTAGGTTTGAAGGGAAAATAACTCGACAAACTTGGATCGTATTTAGAAAAATTATATAAATGTTAAGTAAATATGTACATTTGAAATATAAGGAGATAAATGATAAATTTTCCTCGTAAATCATGTCGAAGAACGACTACAAAAATAATAATGAAAAGGAATTTCAGTTTCTCTGCATTTTTACTATTTCATTTAGGTATTGATTGATAACTGAAAATATGTACCTAAAGAGAATTTGAATTTTTGTTACTATAAATATCGTGTATACATTTTATTGTTTTAATTTTTACTTTAATAGAAGTTTTTTTAAATTAAAACATTGTATAACTGTAATTAGGGAATGCAATCCCGATCCCGCGAGATCGGGATCCTACGAGATCTCGAGGCATTTTACGAGATCAATCCCGAACCAAAAAATCGGATAAGATTATCGGGATTATCGGAATTGATCAGCATTTTTTATGTTTAATTGTCTATAGAGTTTTTAGTAAGTACTTAAAACTTATGTTCATGTCACATTCAAATAATGAAAATAATTATGAATAATATTTTCTGTGTTTTATAGACCTAACACAGTAGTAAAAACTACTACTAGTTAGTAGTTTTTACTCTCCTACTCGTACATTGACTGATTGATGCTTGGAAAAACGCCTACAATAACATTAATGCAATGATTAATAATGAACATTTTATTAAAATTGCTGATAAAAAAATGCAAGGCATTTTCGTTAATTGCTATTCAGCTCTATAAACAAAAAAAACACAAAAGTATTCGGGATCCCGCGGAATTGGAAATTCTAATCTCGTATATAGGGGTTCTTTGGAAATGTCATAACGCAATCATAATACAAAATTCATGTTTTTTTTTAAATATTCCCTTAAAATAATAGTTATATGAAAGTATTATACCTAAAGTTGTATCTTTATATTGTATACCTATATATTGTATCTTAGTAAGTTCCAATAAAAAAATAAAAAAGCCTCCTTGTAAAACATCGCCTAATTTATATGTAAATATTATTCTCCCTGGGTGGTAACCCCTTAATGGATTTATATTTTTTTTGGTTTATTATTAAAAAAGTCCGAGTCAATTTCTTTTGTCTTCTAGAGTTTAAAATCTATAACACAAGGCGAGTTCCCCAAAACACAACCATCGCCGTTGGATCGTGATCAATCGATGATAGGATATTATATATCTATTGATCAGCAGTCAGATGGTATCGAATGATATCATCAGCTATCAGGTTACGGCGTGTGAAAATGGAGTTGAACATACATAAATCTGATCTCACGTTCAGTTATTTTATATGATGTGTGTCGGTGAGATAGGTGGTCATCTAAATCTAAAGCCTTGCGTTATAAAAATATCACGGTTTAATACGGCCTTTTCTGGCGTTGTAAAAATCTGACATTAAACGGTGGGAATTGAAAACAGTCGAGGAGTAAAAATATTACCACAAATATTTACAATGTACTTATCCGAGTATTGATGAGATCAACTTAACCGAGTACCTTAAGAAAATATGAGTGAAATGAGTGACGAGTAAAATAATTTAATAAACTGTGAAAATTATTTGATAACACTGCAAAAAAAATATTTTTTTAGTGTTATATTCAATTTAATATTAATAATATAACACTAATGGTTTACTTATTACAATCATATTTCTTACTATAAGGTAAATAATTATGAGTCTACAAATATTTTTTTTTACATTTATTTATTATTAACTAATTACTATTAATAATTTTTAAATATTCTTTCAAACTACATAAGTTATGTATCCAAATCTTAGCGGTAAAATATACTGAATTTAAAAGACAATAATTAATAAATAAATATAAATAAAATAAATTCCCAATGAATCTAAAAAGACAAATAAGCAGACTATTTATATCTACAATTTTATTTTTATGTTTCTACGATTTATGTTAGTACTCCAGAGTTAAAAAGTGCTTCTCCTGAAACATTCATTTGGACTTATAACCATTGTGCCTTTATATGTATAGTAGTTATACTTATATGTTAGATTTAATATATAAACCCAGGTAAAAGAAAATAATCTTACTTTAAAATGTATATAGAATATTTGGTGTAGGTACCTACTTAGGTTAGATACACAAAACTTAGTTCGATTGTAATGATGGAACGTCCAGAGAAAAATATTTTTTCATATCCGATGAAAGGCAGCAATATCAAAAAAAAAATGTTTTGAATGCAGTCACCGAGGATTACAAATTTAGAATAAACTGAATTATGGATTTGATGCATCTATTTCTTCCAAAATCATCTCCTATGAAATTTCGAATTCAGTACATTCTAAATTAGCAAATCCTCTATAGTTGCCAATTATGCCGCCAAATCTATCCATCATAATTACCAAAATGTGGGTTGTTATCATTTTGTAAACAAAATAATGAATTAATATAGTAAAAAAATATTAGACGAACGATACAAAATAGTAGGGGCGGCCTTTTAAAATTTCCTTAAGGGCGGCACTTTACCTAAGGACGCCACTGGTGAGGAATATGTCTGCATGGTGGCTGGTAACAAGTGCCACTGTTTGCAACGAGTGCGCATCAACTCTGCCCTATTGAGATGGACTACAAAGAAAGTGGAAATAATGCCAGGGATCACAAACCATTGCGCTTTCATATTATGTACTATATTATATATTAAAAATAATATTGCTTATTACTCCACTTTAAAATAAAGAGGCATCATTACCAGCTACGAAATCTATGTATATTCATGAGAAAATACTATAGATGTCCCTAGCATAGGCCCTTCAATAAACTAAAGGCATCATTACCAGCTACGAAATCTATGTATATTCATGAGAAAATACTATAGATGTCCCTAGCATAGGCCCTTCAATAAACTAAAGGCATCATTACCAGCTACGAAATCTATGTATATTCATGAGAAAATACTATAGATGTCCCTAGCATAGGCCCTTCAATAAACTAAAGGCATCATTACCAGCTACGAAATCTATGTATATTCATGAGAAAATACTATAGATGTCCCTAGCATAGGCCCTTCAATAAACTAAAGGCTTTCACATTTGGAACACATATATATATATATTTAAATAGAGATGCGAAAACGGATCTTTACGTATCACATCAATATTCTTACTATTTACATACTAAGCTAAACGCTTGTGCTATGAAAATAGGACTAACTTGCTGGTCTGGAGTGAGGTTCGAACCCGCGACCTTTGGATCATGAGGCGTGAATTCTAGCCAAACAAAAAACTGCTCAAATATAAAGAACTTTCAAAAATTTGATAATGAGTGGATGTTCTTACGATGGAATTGGCGACCCTTGTATTGTGTAGAGTAATCACTTAAGCCAGCTCATACAGGTCGGAAGCTCTGGGCCATTCTATAAAAATACTTCGATACATGTTTCTCATACGAATAGTTTCGTTTCTGTGAGACTTCTTGTCTTGAGTATTTATCTTGAGTAATTTATACTAATTAAAAATTAATTATAATTGAGTCCATGAACGATGGTTATAAAAGAGGAGTGTCCGTTTAAATGGGGCTATTTCTATTTTTTTTTTCATAAATTCTATTGCAATTTATGAATGTTGAAACTGAAAACCTGTTGGAAATAATTTTATACAAGGAAAGTTTCAACAGGCTTAAATGTAGTTTTGGCGAGCAGTCGAGAATTGCAAGAGAATTTCACATAATAGGTAGGTATAGATAAATATTTTTTAAAGTGGAATTAGCCCCATTTGAGCAGACACGTCTCATTATGTATTGATGATGCAAGGTTGTCACTAGAAGTGCTGGAATAATTGCCTACTATTTCGATTATATTATGTTCGAATATTTAAATATCCACCATGGAGGAAATAAGGTAAGCAGACAAGTTATTGTCAGAGTAAAACGCACTTATTTACTTAAATCACAAGATTTATTTAGAGATTATCAAATTTGGAGAAGCGGTCTTTAATTCAATGTTACGTTGAGAAAAAACAAGAGGTGGTCCTGTTATCCGGACGATCGCTAGCGGGTGCGCCGGGGGCAAGTCAATACAAGGGTAAGTATATATTATGGCACTAGCTGTTCGTACCCGGCGTTGCACGGTTTAAGGATTAAGTTGAAAATAAATTTGTGGGGAGAAACAAATGTTCCATTGTTTTGCAAAGCCTCTAATTAAAACAATGTTTCCATTTAATGAAGGGTGGGATGGATAGGATATCTAGGGGAGAAATATGTCTTATTTTTCCGTCGGGAATAAGTGAGCAAAATTTAGATCCAATCAGTGAAGCAGTGTAGATTTATACAGAAAATATATAGACGGGTTGGAGAAGGAAAGGAAAATGAAATGGTTTTAAAGCGTAAGTTTGCAAATTTTGAGTCCCGTCAGTCGAACGGTAAAGATTTGCATTGAAAATATATCGTGGGGCGGGGAAGGGGTAAAAGGGGAGGGGGAAATGTCATCTATGTTACCCCCCGGGTTCTAAAGAATGAGTTTCCAAATGCTGAGTCCGATCGGTCGAACGGTACAGATTTGCATTGAAAATATATCGTGGGGCGGGGAAGGGGTAAAAGGGGAGGGGGAAATGTCATCTATGTTACCCCCCGGGTTCTAAAGAATGAGTTTCCAAATGCTGAGTCCGATCGGTCGAACGGTACAGATTTGCATTGAAAATACATCGTGGAGAGTAAAAGGGGAGAGGGGAAATGTCGCCTATGTTACTCGCCGGGTCCTAAAGCATAAGTATGCAGAAAATGAGTGCAATCAGACAAACGGTGTAGATTTGTATGGAGAACAGACAGACATTGAGTTTTATAGGTTCTACGTATCTATTTCCTACATATCCATTTCACCATAGATTAAAATTTAAAAATTAACATATCGTTGTTAGAAAAGATTAATGTACTAGTTCTTATACATGATCATATTACTGATGGATTTGGCATTAACATAGTAGAGACTATTCATGATGTTAAATAATTAAATTGGTTGGGAAAATAAACTAGTTTAAATATGATTTTATATTTACAACTCGAGGTTTTTCTCATCAGGCGAAGTATTAAACTTCAATAATAATAACTTTTAAATGTGTTAAAATTATATTTTATATTTAAACAAAAGCAGAGATGACAAACTTTATGTTTCCATACAATTTAATGATCATTATAAACGACCATTTTATAGGTGAAGAAATCCTCGTGTAAATGAATCATCACTGAAGAAAAATTCCATTAAATAAGATTGATTAATAAAACACGTAAAATTATATTTTTCTCTCTAATCTAGACTGTTAATAAAATACATTAATATTTTATATTCTAAAGCAGCTAAATCTAGTTAAAATTTATAACCCATTAAAGTTAAGACTTATCTAAATGTCATAAACTGGCAGAAAGCAATAGACTATTGCCGATTGCTGTTGCAAGGCCCTGGTAGCAATTTTGGCAACCGCGCTGCAAAATTTTTTGCTTTACTATACCAATCTAATATACTATACCAATTTTGATTTACTAATCTTTTTTTTTATCAATCGTTTTACTAATCGAATTACTAATCGATTTACTAATCGTTTTACTAATCAATTTACTAATCGTTTTACCAATCTATCAAAACTCTGTATTTGCGGACTATATTAAAAAAAAAGGTGAATTTCTTAATAAAAAGGAAAATATGAAGGAAAATTAAATATTTGTTAAACACTGTCTGAACAGGCTAACGTAAGATATTGTAGTAAAACGAAAAACGATTTTTTGCAGATTCGACAGTAAACATAGGGTCAATACGGTATTGGTCAGAATCTTTGGAATTGATATAACAGTAAATAGAATAATCTAGGTGGAGTCCTGTAGCAGTACCCTGAAAAATTAGTAATAAGTAATAAAAAGAAAATGTAGTTGAATATGAAATTTTAAAACTATAAGTTGAGGATTTGTGAATTTTCAAGATTTATTTTTATTTTTTTGTACGAATGCATTAAAAAAGCTTAATGAAATATTTATGTATCATTTTAAAGGTATTTTTTATGTAATTATATAATCACATGTCACAATCACAATAATATGTATAATCAACACATCAAAAATTTTTTGATTAAAATAATAAAATAGGAAATCGTTTTCAAAGATTTTATTATTATAGTAATTATACTATTATAATATAACCGGTTACTCTGACGATGAGGGCGATACCGCGCATTCAGACATACAAATGAAAATTTCTATTATATATTAGAAATGTGGATATAATATTTATTGGAATTTAATGGTCTTTCTATTAGTCATATTAATGAACGCTCAATAATGATGTCATAACGTAATGTCCAATAAGCATTAATATAAAAGTTATTGCTAAACATTCAGCATAAAATATTCAATAGATGGCAGAGAAAAACAAGTGTTTTGTAAAGTAAAAAATGAAGTGTACCTACCTAAGATAAAATATGAGAAAGAAACCCAAGCAATTGGCTAATGAAAAGGTAGTAAGAAAGACATTTCCAAGATAAATATGGGTCATACGGATGGTCGATAAGACCAAAAACCCGAAAATCTTTGCTCCCTGTAGGATTACGGGGGTAATGTGAATCGAGATTAGAGGAATTGTGGGATATAAAAGCAAATGCAGCAATATCCAAATTTTTTTTTAAATGTTTCGAGTGCAGTCACTGAGGTTACTAATTTAAAATGTACTTAATTATAGATTTTATGTACCTATCCCTTCCAATATCATAGTTTCTATAAATTTATAGGTTGTTTCCTACAAAATCTCCAATTAAGTACATTATAAGTTAGTAATCCTTCGTGACTGCATTTTTTTTTTTGATGTCGCTGCCTTTGATTTTTGGTGGGGGGGGGGGGGTTAGGGGAGTGGTATATTTAGAGGTTAGTAGTACTCATCACGTTATTCTTAAAATAGCAACATTTTTATAAAAGTAATTGTTACCCCAATATTAAAAAATAATGGGATGTATTTCTTTATGCCCGTATTAATTAATTTACATTAAAGGCTTTGGAATTTTTAAATGAGACCTTCGGAAAATAGTTGTGGATCCACATAGTTTAATTTAATGTGTCATGTTGATAAAAGGAAATATGGAGTACCTACAAGGTACCTACTAAACTACTACACTACCTTTATAAACCCTCGTCATTAAGAACCCAAAATAGGAAGTCGAAATTGCATTTAGTTTTTCTATGTCTACATTGACTTTGGTGCAATATCACTTTTCATCCCCAACAGTTGTAGTAATGGAAGACATAGGCAGATCAATATTTAAAATTTATATAAATTAACTTGGTAAACACCACTTATTTATTGAAAAAATTCAACATGTTTCGAAGCCAATGGCTTCTTCGTCAGGATAACAAATATAAAATTTAAAAATCGAAGTATACATCAAAATATTAAAAAGTTATAAATGGAAAATGATAATATAAAGTACCTACTTAACATGAAAATAAATTTTAAAGATTACTTGCAAAAAGGACCTGATTATTTATAGCATTCAATTTACTATTTACACTCTTTCTTATTTCCACACAACAAGGAACACTTAAGGTGATTAAATAGTAATAATTATTCCGATTTTGCGAACCATCTTTTGGCTATGGATCATTCTTTTGATATTAATAAGGGTTTACAAATTTTACATACAAATTATACAGAATCACAGTTTGACAAATTAGAAATTTTGGAAATAAGAAAGAGTGTAAATAGTAAATTGAATGTTATAAATAATCAGGTCCGTTTTGCAAATAGTCATCTTTTAAATTTATTTTCATGTTAAGTAGGTACTTTATATTATCATTTTCCACATAAAACTTTTTAATATTTTGATCTATACTTCGATTTTTAAATTTTATTTTTGTTATCCTGACGAAGAAGCCATTGGCATCGAAACATGTTGAATTTTTTCAATAAATAAGTGGTGTTTACAAAGTTAATTTATATAAATTATAATTATGTCACCACAAAATAAATTTGCTATATTTGAAGAAGAAGATCAATATTTTGTTATACATAAATGCATTGAAGTGACGGATCTCCACGACGTCTGGGTGTTCTAAAAAAGTTTATTTGAAATATTTGAAGTAGAAGCGACACTGATGTCAAACAAATTTCTATCATGAAGCAAACCAGTCTTTGCAATGTGGAGTTTTAGCTAAAATATAAGTGATCGGAAGAAATCGCTTTTCACACATATCTTCTAATTTATCCATCTAAAGAATTCAAATATGAAATAAAAGTCAATATTTTGACTGAATGATAGAAATATTGGCGTTTGACAGATGTCTCGATGTTTCTCCTGTACCGTATATTTTTGAGTAACAATCACCATTATAACAATCTTGCTATTTTGCTATCGCTGGTTAGATTAGCAAAGAAAAATATAATATTTATTAAGTCATTTAACCCAGTTTTCTTCTTTAATATTCTGAAATTCAATAATTTAAACAATATATATAAAATTCGTTGAAGAAAAATAGGCTGCATACGGTATTTTTAAGATTGTCAAATAAAGGCAGTTAATTTAGTATATCTCCATACCATACACTTAACGAGATTTTTTTAACATGTGATATATAGACTGTTCACAAATAGTTAATGACTCAGATTGACAGTCCTAAGAGATAGACTCAACAAGAATTTGGAGAAAATAAATAAGAAAATGATGTGACGTCATGAGACGCAGCGAAAAAAGCAATAGTCTGGAGACTTGTAGTAAAGGTTGATGTGACGTATTGGGGTACTTTGTCACCATTATTTTATATCTAACGTGTGCTGTTACGCTGTACGCCAGAAGACGTAGTCACACATGCAATGTGTGGAGATACACATTTTTTATGATTGTAAAATTATATTGAAAATATTCCAAACAGAATCAATTCCATAAAAAAAAAACTCTGTAGAAATAATGATAAAGCAAAAAAATTAAAGTAATGAATAATTATGATTAATAAATATATATTTATATAAAAAACGTTCAAAATGTCATAACTAAGTAATATGTAACCATGTAAGTGGAAAGTACGTGGTATCATGTTCTATTTCATATATTTTGAGGATAAGATTAATGTTCTTTCACGATTTTGTATACTTAATGCAGTTTTATGATTCCTGGTAAAAGAAAAAATATAAAAATGATTTCCTTTCCTTAATGCCAGACGCAAAAAAATAAATAATAGGACGGGCTATTTTATGAAAGCTACGCACAGATGTATGAAAAAAATATAATATACCAAAAACACGCATTGTTCTGAATTATTTACTTCATCACTGCAAATTTAACCGAGAGAATAATATCACTTTTTAAAATATTATAATATTACTGGCTGAAGAAACCCTTCAAAAATGACGGAACATTGGTTCGCGTTTTTGCCAACTCCTAGTATATATTTATAGTATCTTTTTGGCGGTCCGGCAATATGCGAAGAGCGGCCGGTTCGGGATTGCTAACGCGGGGTTCAGGCCCCATTTCCGGCCGTTTAATTTTTTTTTAGCCGTGAATTCGAACGAAATTACGGACGTTATATGAAGCTACGAACGGACGAAGATAGACAGACAGCGAAATTATTATGTTTGATACATATATATGTTTGAATCAACTGAGCTTATAAATACTGCTTATAAATAAATAGCTTATAAATAGTACTGGTTTTTAATTCCTGGATTTATTCGTAAAAAATCAAACGTTAAACGTAAAATCATGAGCTTAAAGTTAAAGTCAGGGTTTGTTGCCCAATTAAGATTGAATTTTTTTGAATAGTTACAAACTTATAATAAATGTTAATATTAATGAAAAATTAAAATTTATTCAAACACGTTCTCTGGATTTTTCTCGACACTAAGTGATTCTGTGACCAGGTCACCAATTTTCGCATACATAGGTAAATAAACCGACTTGATCAATGCGAAAATGTTCTTTTTCAAGTTGAATTTGTTAAAAGAGGTAAAAATCGTAGGTTCATTTTCCCAGTACATACTTACCATCATGCCGTTTCCCCGTGGGGGTAGGTAGAGATGATAAAGCGCCACACTCTTCTGTCCTGACATTCAACTCTCACCTCATCCACATTCATACATCTTCGCATGCAAGCTCGCCGGTTGTTGAGGCTTCAAACCCCCACCATCTTCCAGTATCTGGTTAATCTGGTCATGCCACGGCCGCCCTCTCTTTCTGGCGCCATCAAAACTTGCATATCTTTCTTACCATTCTTTCTTCATTCATTCGCTCAATGGAACATAGTGCAGAAGTTTAAGTTTATAACAATTGAACGAACGATGGGGCAGACTGGGTTGACAAGATTTCAACAACACCTTGGTATAAACTCGTGGAAAAACATCTCGCAAAAATGAAGCTATTTATATGGGAAAGTAGGTACGGAAGTTTTTGAGTATTTATAGAGCTTAAGACCTATCTGTTGGCTGGCTTAAGTGATTACTTTACAAAATGTAACATTCACAATTCCACCCATGATTTACTACCAATCTGTCAAAGTTTTGGAAGTTGTATAGGGGAAGGTGGTGTCAAAAGTAATAAAATAGACATTCTGGTTTATAACAAAATAATTAACCGGTTAAATTACCTGATTTTTTTTTTCAAAGCACTTTCACATATTTAGGAACTAAGTGTATGGTTAAAAAAATGAAGGTATTAAGAATTTTTGTTTATTTGAAAATTAAAAAAAGAAGAAAACTGTTACATTTGACACCACAGTGGTGTCGATAGTAACACTCGTGGTGTCAAATGTAACATAAGTCGCACAAAACACAATGTATCTACTTATTTTTATTAGGTATATTTTTATGTACTAAATGACTATAAAGTTGTAAGATAAATAAAAACAAAACAAATTATCTAATTATAAAATTTACCAAAATTTACAAAATAATTAGAAAAAAATCTAATTTAATATGCTTCCCTAAAATAATTTTGATACCGTGAAAGTAGTTCAAATTGCTCAATCATTATCAGATTCACAATTGAAACACATTTAATTGTTTGGTTTGAGCACAATTCTCATGCGCCCATAATTTACAGGAGGAACACTGGATCCAACCCTCTTTGCCTGTTGAATATGGTTTGGTACAAATTAAACATAAAGCATCATCAGTTTCTTCTTTTTTCTCGGTTATTATACAAGTTTTTGTTCTTCTTTTACCTTGCTTATTTTTTGCAGCTTTGTTACTCAATACAAAGGATTCCTTCTGATAAATGCAATCAGCTAATCTTTCAAAGCCATACCAACTTCATCCCAACCAGTGGGATATGTCAGAGTTGAGTTGTTGATGTTATTGGAGTAATAGTTGTTGATAATTTATTTTGACCAACAAACTAACTAACCATCACGCCGTTTCCCCGCAGGGGTATGCAGAGAGGATTGAACACCACACTCTTCTATCCTGGCACACCACTTTTGCTTCGGCCACATTCATACATCTTCTAATACAAGTTCTACGGTTGTTTGCGGCTTTAAATAGGGCCATCCTCAAATACTTGTAGTATCTGATCGTGCCAGGTCTTTCACGGACGCCCTCTATTCCTATTGTTTTCAACACTCGCCTCATGTATGCATGAGCCTCATGCAATTATGGCCAAAAAGAATCTGTCAAAGGAAGCAAGACTAGCGGTACATAATAGCGTTCTAGTGCCAACCCTAATGTATGGAAATGAAGCCTGGAATTGGCAAAAGAGGAATGAAAGTAGACTGAATGCGGTGGAAATACGGTCACTATGACGCTTGTGTGTAAAATCTTTAGTCGATAGAGTGAGGAATGAAAAAATTAGAATTTATTAAAATTCACAGTAGTCAGCTAATTCTTTTTATGATTAGATAATAGCTTGTTGTGGGGTAGATATCCTAATACTGGGACAGATACATCTTTTTTGATGCGTTCCATGTATCTATGAGGAGATACGTGTCATATTTCGATATGCTTGGCTGCTTTTCTTATTGACACGTTTCCATTTTTTTATAAAATCTTTTATTAAAGTGTGCCTTCTCAAAGGTTTCTTTGGATGTTTTTCCCCTATTTGTCTTTCGTTCTCTAGGTTTAACCATTTTTAACAACCAGGAACCCAAAATGACATTAACTTCCAATTACATTACATTATTATCTCGAAGGTGTCAATTGTAACATGTTACAATTGACACCGTTTACACTGTTACAATTGACACCTTTCGCCACATTGCATTAAGGTTATGTTTTATCTAAAACTATTTAAAAAACCGTTAAAATATATACACATCATGATAATAAACAATATTCTGAATACTAACACACAATAAAACAATAAAAAATACTTACAATTTGACGAATACAAAAAGATGACTATTTAATGATTTTTTTACTTCACTAGGCCGAAATACGATGATATCCAATATACCGATACTTTCAAACTGATGTCAACGCAAAATGGCGTTCTTTGATAGCTATTGATCCCGTCTAATAGATGGTACTGCTTGTCCCATTAAATGACCAATATTTAAAAATATACGGCGACTGTTACAATCGACACCTGTTACTATTGACACCACCTTCCCCTATGTATATTCTAGTCAAGATATTTTATATTTATAATATTATCAATGCTTCTGTTTACATAATAAGATATATAACATAACAAGTAAAACATATATAAAACCGGTTGTATGTATTGGATATATATATATATTATATATATATAGTAGATAGATATGATTAAGATATAGATATCGTGATATAGATATGTATTATATATATATATATGTATTATAATATACCTGCATGGAATATGGTAGATGGTTTGCCTTCTGCCTTTTTTTTCAATTTTGAAGAAAGAATAAAATGAAGTAAATACCTTTTTCTAATATTTTGATTAATTTAGTTAGCAACATTTTCACAACAACAAGCATTATGTTAAATGTATTTTGATTCGATTCCACAACGACAACAGGAACATGTGACGTCTAATGTTTTTTCAAATTTAACTTTTAATATAACAGATTTCACTCACACAATGCCAGCCATTAATCTTATTCTATGATGTATTAAAAAAAAGGCTACGCAATGAAACACTTCACATTACGTTTATAATCACTTTAGGTCACCGACGATGACACAGTTTATAAATCCCTGTATTATTTTCAAAGTCCGCTTGTGTTTGCGTTACCTAATGCGGGTATCGGTTACCACTCGTAAACTTTTTACCGTTAGTCCCTTTCTTGTATTCTTACCTGAGAACAGATTTAGCCTCCTCAGGTAGGTATATACTTGCGCTAATTTCGGATACTTTACGCAGCTCATAAATAACCCTTTTAGGCGAAAGGTTTGCAAAGGATTACATGCTTAACAGGGGATAAGGTCTACCAACAAATCTCTTTAATAAGTTTGTTCTAGTGGCGGCCGGCTGACAGATGACACCTTTATTGAATGAATTATTGCCTCAGTCTGCTGTTTGCCGAGAGAAATAAATATTATGCTGTTTATTTTAATAGCTGTCTTTGGTCATAATCCGAAATTCAAACATGCAGATAGGCGCAAAAGAGCTTTTTGCAAGCTTTCAACGGTTACTCTTTTTGTGTGAAAAAATTAAGAAACTAATAGTAAAACAAAAACTTTCAGAGAGCTTTTAAAAAAAAGCATTTTTAACATTCGATTTTTATTATTTTAAACTATTTTTTTAATTTTTTTATATCTTTGCTCGTTGTTTTGATGTTTTTAAAATTTCCTAGGTGCGGCGACTATTGCGCAAACTAAGTATATTTTTGAAACTTTTTCATATCCTCCTTCGTATTGCGCAAAATATTTATTTATTTATTTGCATTGTTGTAAATATTGAATATGAAGCATTAGGTATATGTTAACTACGTAAGTATTTTATTTTGTAAATATTTTTTATTTTGTATAAACTTAATAATTATATAGCCATTAATCACCACATGCGGGACAACAATAAAAATTGCTGACATAGTCATCTAGCCTACCAATATATTTACAATGGACACAAATGATACATGTACATGTACGCACTAAGTATGATATACAACATAATATATCATGGACATACTGGGAAGAAAGAAAGAAGAATGAAGATAATAATGAATGTAAATCTGATCTTAGCATAATTAATAGAATTAAAAAAAAGGTCTTTCCATTTAGATGATCATAATGAATGGTAACTTAGAAATCCAAAAAACAAAATATGAAACACAAAAAAAAACGGTAAAAAAATAATTAATAACATTAATTTACCTAATAACCTTCCCCTATTTTTTGCAACTGTATTTAATGAATTCATAGCATATGCACTAACTTGTTGATGACTAACCTCTCAAAACTAAGTTCGCAACAAAAATATAAACTAGTTGTGTGTACACTAGATTTTATAAAATTTACCGTTTTTACAAAATTTTCATAATAATATATGTATATAAAGATTTATGTTGTAAAACATAAATATAGGATCTAAAAGTATTGTTGAAGTGCGTATTTAACGATTTTTTTACGTTTTTACGTCGCTGCTAAGCGGCGATAGGTGTCTGCAATTGGCTCTCGTCTGTTGCCTGCTTCTAGGCCCTGCGACTGGGTTATGATGACATCCTCGACCCTGCGATGGCCGCTGCGTGGCCATTAGTGTCTGCAGTCGTCTACAGAGATGTTAAGATATAATATTCCAAATTTACAAAAATATTCCACATTAATACACTTTTCTGGCACCCTATACAAATTAAATGGTTGCGATCTTTTTGATAACGCATGTATTGTCTTAATAATGATAAATATTACTCAATTTATTAGTTTTACATTAGTGTAAAGATCCTGTCTAGGTTAAGGTTAAAAATTTCTGACATAAATGAATAGTAAAAATCAAAGTTTTCATAAAAAAACGTCAATAGATGTATTAGTGTTGAAGGTTTTTTTATAATATTGTCACGTGTCGTGGCTAGGGAGGAATGAATGAAAACACTGGAAATTAATTAGCGATTAATTAAATAATTATTCAATGTACAAAGTCACTTAAAACGAATTAAACTTAACGCTATTATTTTAATTACACTATCTCGTAATATAATATCCCTGGTAAATAAATACTTTATTGTGCCTGGGTAACACGTTTTTATCACTAGCTACAATATTCCGTTCTCGAACGTATTATTTATTTCGCCAAGTAGGTACTTCACTCGATTATTCGCTTTATTTATTCCATCGCAATTCACGACTGCTCACACCGGGCGTCGTCTTGCAGCTAGCGCGTACTTCGCACCGAATTCACCTGTCAAACACGATTGCGCTGCAGCCAGCCGGCGCCGTATTTATACCCGCAAATGGTGACATTTTCATACTTTCTAGAAGGTTCTCGTTGCTTCTCGGTTGAACTAGGCGTTTCTAGACGTTTACAGATATTTTCCGAAGGTGGCAGCTAATTCCAGAGTGCGGTAGTGTGTTCCAGAATGTAGTGAGGTTTCGATGTTATTGCATTTCATTACAATATGGTAATTTAACATTTGCGAAACTCTGTTACTGTCGCTCCTCAGATAGTTAGGAACCCTAAAAAAATATAGGTACAATTGACGATTTAAATTACGAGTGTTTAAATGATATACAAAAGAGATTATGTACGAGTAAGCGAGTGTGTGTGGTGGGGTGGTACGATAATTATCGTGAAAAATGAATAAAAGGGGCACCAAAGGTTGCGAGCCCGGCCGCAAGTGTGCCAGCAGCCGCCGCGCGAGTGGACGGCGAGCCACTTCCCGATTTGGTTGCGCGGAAAAAAGTTGTCAATCGCGTGCGGTGATTGGACCGCGAGCCGAGATAAATGAGACTGCGTAATGAAGGATTAAGTCCACTTCGCGTCGCGCCATAAAATGAAAATGTGAAAAATATCGATCAAAAGGTACACAAAATATACACAGCAAGGAAAAGACCAGTGACCAACCAGCCGCCCACATTCATACTAAGTAACTAAGTAGATTATGCTATGCTGCTAGTATCAGTGCTGTAAACATGAAGGGTCGCATATCACTAGAAATGTATTCGTATAGTTTCCCGATGTTGTGCTTCTGGTATTTCTGGATTCAAATAGTATATATGATAAAGAGTTTTTTTTTTTTTTGAGTAATTTTAGTATTGAACTGGTGTATAGCTGCCTTGTGTCAGGCATCTGAAGGTCTCT
Organism: Agrypnia vestita; assembly: GCA_016648135.1. NCBI lineage: Eukaryota > Metazoa > Arthropoda > Insecta > Trichoptera > Phryganeidae > Agrypnia > Agrypnia vestita. Next base: position 335,182 of record JADDOH010024802.1, on the reverse strand, counting down.
AGGTGGGTCTTCAGAGTTATATCTAAGTGGTTTCTTGTTTGTTACACGTATACCCATTTCTGAGACTTTATGGAAGGGTCTAATATAGTTAGAGCCGCACCACCCCATGCACACATGCCGTAGCTGATAATTTGACGGAGTGCTTAATATACCATTTTTGGAAGACTGAGAGTCATGAAGCTGCGTGGATTTTTGAATGAATGTATCATTTTCTCACTTTAAAGCTTAAACATTCGATGTGCGGAGTCCGACGTAGGTTGTCATCGATTGTCAGCCCAAGATAAATATTTTTACAAAAAAGGCCAAGTACTTTTCTTTATGAAGTTAAATTATCTTATCTTACTTTTATTCTTTATGTACAATGTTTAAAAGTATATTTATAATATGTAGTCATTCTTGTGTTTGTGTTGTATTTCTTATGTGCAATATTTAAAATTTTATTTCTAATACGTAGTTTTTTCTAACGTTTAAACTTAAAAAAAACTGAAAAGGTAGTTCATCAAATACATCAAAAACACAAACCACCTAACAGCAACCAGTAACTCGCATTCACATAATGCTAGACAAGCATTACGAAACCTTGACGAAATACCAACAACTAAGACAACACATGGACAGAAAAATTACTCATATATAGGGCCTAAAATATTTAACATATTTAAAACTTCCGGGAAATCAGATTATACTCAATTAATAAAATAAAAGCTTTAGCAACTGGCTTACCTCCAAAGGTAGAACAGCAACTGAAAATTTACTTACTGTAATTGCATAATAATGTCTTCAAATAAAAATATATACCTATATAAATAAATAAATTAATTAAGGAAAATAAAAAATAAGCTTAAACAAAACTTTAACCCTTTTTACATTAAACAATTATTCTACATATATTTACACTTGGACTTATGACTCACTCAACTTTCACTAACATTCCACTTGATGCTTTGTAGATACATAATAACTACCTTATGAAAATAAATACTACTGACGAATTCGAAAAAATATTATAATTGTGTGCTATAACGCCACTCTGGGACAGGCGTAGCCTAGTAGAGTGGCATAATCCACAAATCAAACAAAACAAAAAAAATGTGTAATTTATCTTATGTTTTATTGTTAAATTAGTATTAAGTACCTTTATTTGTAAACAAGGATTTTTTTAAATAAAAAAATATAAATAAAAAGTTGCTTCAGAACAGACATGTCTAGTGAAGCAACTACCTTCATTTATATGTATAAATTCATACGAAATAAATAAATATAAAAAATAAATAAATAGTTGGCTGGGGGAGGAGGGGGAGGACTGTGAGTCTTATATACTACCAGTGGAAAAAGTTCAAAGAGTAATTATCAAAGTAATTTTGAAGAAACCTTCAATATTCCCAGCAAGGGAAGTTTTCAAAATGTTTAAGATAAAATTAATTTAGCCTGTCTTTGAAGGTAGTTATGGTTTGTGATGATATGATATCTGTGCATAGCCTAGCCTCCATATCTGTGCATACATCCCACAGCCTAGCCACAGTATAGTAAAGCATTACAATATTGTGGCCTAGCCCACTGGAATGAGGAGCTGAAGAATTCAGTATTATGAATGGGGATGGATAGTGAAGGACTGTCAACTGAAAGCAGTCGAAGGCCATTATTAGATGGAAAGTTGAATTCAGATTTCAGGTACTGGGGTGACTGAGGATTGAAATGGACATTACAAAGTAGAAATAAAAGTTGGATTTTACGGCATTACAATAAGAAAGGTGTTATATTATAATATTCTTGAATATAGTTCAAATTTTATTTTAATAACTTTTTAGTTGGCAATGGAGAAGATTGCGGAAAAGTGAGATGAGATTGAAAATGAAACGGATACCTACGTTTTGAAGGCGTTCCATATTTTGAGATTCTCTACATTGAGATTCAGGTAAGGCAAAATCAAGCAGGGGAAGAAATCGGTTCTTTAAAAAGAGAAAAATGATTTTGTAGTGACATCATTAATATAATTAATAAAAATGTGTTTCGTTTTCACTACTTACATATTGAAAATATCAACATGTAGAAGAAATAGGGATTGCGTATTGTCTGCTTAGGGAGTGAATAGTGTAAAATATTTTTTTGCTGCCATGTGTTCACCCATATGTTCATGGCATGAAAGATCTGTGTCAATCACATCTTTATCATAGGGCGAGCGCTGATTGTCGGTGTAAAGTAAACTTTTTAATTATTATTAAACTTGGTCCGCTAGCAGTCTGGGCCCGCGGCCGCGAGTGACTTTGATCGATTAACAACGTCCACAATCGGCTGGCGGGTTAAGTCAACACGGCCGCGCTGTCTTTTAACCCATTTTATGAAATTACAAATATTTTGATTATTCTACTATACATGGTTGCATTCGGCGACTGGTAATAATTGATACGTTCAGCTAGGCGATTTGTAATATCAACATTTCGAGAGGTTTGAACACACTTACTTGCTTCCAAATGATTCCATGGAAAAAAATTCATATCTCCTACTCAGGATGATGCATGAATACATTAAGGCGAGGATTTCTTTTTAAAGTTACTTTTTCTACATCGTTTGGATATGCATCAACCTCCCTCACTTTATAATTTTCCATTAAAGTTAAGACTTCTTTTAAGAAAAATGACACTCATATGTCCCCCACCTATTATATAGCTTACATTTTTTGGGTGTACATGTATAGCTTACAACAAGTTAAAACCCAATTCCTTTTTTACTCCCTTTCTTTTAACTCGTAGCGTCTGCTTGTCTGCTAATCGACTTGTCTGCTTGTCTGTCGAAAAAAATTTGGATCGATTTTTAACCCTTTTCTCGTGATCCAATCGAGCTGAAACATTGCAGACAGACTCATGGCGATGATAAAAATGATCTAGCAAATTTTCGTTTAAAAAATTTAATAATTATAGTATAATTTTGGATTTTTCGAAATTTTAACGACTTATATATTATACTGTTGTATTTTGCTATAACTTTGTGGTTATTCGTTATTAATAATTTAGAGGCCCTAGAGATGAAGAAAGCTATAAATAATAATGAATCTATTATTAACAACCAAAAAAATTTAACTTACAGTCCTATTTTGAATATGTTCCCTTTCACCCTATCACCTGTTTCTTTCGCACCCCCCACTATTTACCCCCATTTGGACACTTAACACTGAAGTATGATTGTTTATAATTTTTGTAAAGTTCAATTAGTATTAAGTTTTACCCTGACGAAGGAACGTCGTTTCCGAAACCGGTTGGTTTTACCAAATAAAGTTTAGTGGTGTAAACAAAGTTAATTATAGACTTATATATTGTTTAATTTTCGAGTCCGATGCGTGGAGTAGGCGAAAAACCTATTTCAATGAGAAAGAGAGTATAATAAAAACTTGGTTTTTATGGGTTAGTTTTTATACAGCGGATACGTTCCACCGCGTACCGTGTGTAAAAAAAACATATAACAAAATACTAAAATAAACAAAAATAGGAGATAGGTTTATATTTAGATTTAAAATCAATCCAAGATGTCAAAAAACAAAATTTATTATTGTTTATTATATCAAAAACTTATTTAAAAAAAGTAACACAAGTTGAAGAAAATTGTAAAAAAAATTATCTAGTCTCCATCGGACAATAAATGCACCCGTTTGTTTACGCACGTTTTATACGAAATCACTTTTATCAATTGAAAAATAAATAGGGGTAGTGTCCCATTTCGTACCAATTTTACAGGTTTTCTCAATTTGAACAAAAAATCTGTTGTTTCTAGGAACAAAAATACAGAATATTCAATACAAAAAAAACTTGATTGTTATACTTGTGATTATTATATCGCGAGTTACATGTACGACTCTCTGAAAGGATCAAATCCTAAAGAGTTAAGGTTATTATTACGGTCGTTAGACATGTTTAACTGTAAATGGTTACAGATATTTTATTCGAACCGCATGTTTTTCCGAGAAACGATTCTCAACGTTTCGTATTCAACGTCATCAGGAGAACGACCTGTACCCGTGGAGGTATCTGTAGGGCGGACAGACCTAAACATATACCTCCGCGAGTACAGGTCGTTATCCTGATGACGTTGAATACGACTTCAACGAAACGACGACAATCTTTTTTCTCGAAAAAGCATTCGGTTCATATAAAATATCCGTAACCATTTACAGTTAAAAAGTAACCTTCTTTGAAAAATATAACAACAATTAAAGACGAATTAAAACATATAACATAACACTAAACTTACAGTAATTTAATATATTTCTAAAATGCCAGATGTTTTGAGCTTTGATAAGACACTTCATGCTTTGAAGATTAAATTCTAAAAACATTTGTCAGTCAATTTAGATTTTCGACATTCGTAGTGAAGTACCTTTTATGCATACCGACGGAGTAATTCAAATTTAGAAAATATTCCGCGACGTTATCGGGCCGCCGTAATCAAACTTTTCTAATGATTCCAATTTTAAAAAACCAATAAAATTTCTAAAAATCCGAAATTATACTAAAATTATTACTTTTTTTTAACGAAAATTTAACAAATTTTCTTGATCGTCGCCACGAGTCTACTTGCCAAGTTTCAGCTCGATTGGATCACGGAAAAAGGGTCAAAAATCGATCCAAAGTTTTTGTTGACGGCAAGCAAGCAGACGCCACGAGTTAATATAAAGGGAGTAAAAAATGTATCAAATCCTGTTGAAATTGCACAGTTCGTTCTGCATTATATGATCATTTATAGATGGATTGAATTCGCTGTCATTGGACTTCTTTTTCCTTCATCATTATTTTTTGGGAACTAACGATCCTTATGTAAAAAAGACCGTGGAGAGACAGAATTTTGTGTATTTAGAAGGTTCTTTTGCATCCCACGGCTGTTGTATTGGTCAATTTAATGTGGCAATAAAAACCGGTTCCCCTGTTAACAACCCATTTGCTTATTGCAAAGCCTAGCACGCTGTTACAAGGAACATGATTTATTCACGTGAAATTTGAATGATGGAATAATAAAAAAAACATTATCACATATTTCTCAGAAAAATCCAAATTTTGCTTCGCAGTTTATACTCTGGGGTGCTGAATTTTGGCGCGAGGGTTGTTTCGTAATTCGCTCAAGAGATGTTAACGTAAAATTCGCAGCTGTTATTCACCTAAAAGGTGTTACTTTAAAGAAAGTGTTTTTTGAACTTTTTACGCGGATATTATTATTTCAACGAACGTAAAATTCAAACCGCGGCAGCGCATTAAAACGGCTTTCACGCGATAAAATTATTTTTTTAAAGTTACCCACGAGTAGGAAGTTATTTATAAAGAATACACTCCAAAATTTCGCGGGAATGTAAAAAATATGTTTATAATGCAAAATATGAAGATGTGATAATTTAACGGAAACATTAATAATGTAAGAGATCGAAAATCAACTCTCAATTGCTATGGATTTGTAATAAGTACTTTTAATCGAGCAAATATATAATTATTATTCTCATGGCTATGTATAAACATCGTGGGCGCACGTTTTATGTGTAGGTATAGGTCACCAAGACGGAAGGTGATTTTTTTAACATTCGAGTCACTTCACGAAGAAAGAAATCGATATTTATATTTTCGTACATCAATTTTATTTTTTATAAAGGAAAGTATTTTTAACGTTTAATTTCTAGGTCCCGGCTGGTAAGGATACGTGGTATCAATCTCGAATGCATACAGGGCGATTTATATATTATAATTGATCGAAAATAATGCATACAGTGCGCATTATTTTTTTGCGCAACAGTATGCATTATATTAAAACGAATGAATTTTTGGTAATCGATATAAGTAACTGTAATGATAGTTGAACGTTTTGTAAAAAATAAGTCGGAAATATCGAGAAAAAAAATTAAAATTTGGTAGGAATACAGTCCTGTAAGGTTATGAATGTTTTCACGTTAATGTATTTCATGAATGTATAAATAAATCGATGTGATAACGTATATCAAGCTTTGTTCTAATTAATATCATATGAAAGTAGCAAATTTTTATCTAATAACGTTATGTATAAAATATAATACGTAATATTTGTGTAAAATATTAACTTTAACGTCAATTCGTCGCTTTATATGAGAACATAATGTCACAATATTTATCTCACTGACACATTCATAACTACCGGGAAACTGGCATCAAATTCATTGATTTACCGATTTACGGTTTCGGTAAATTTGCATGCCCTCTGTACGGGTGCGAAGCTTGGTTTCTTATTTTAGCGCAAGAAAACAGGTTGCGGGTCTTCGAAGATGTTACGAAAGATTTACGGTTGAAAGCGAGATAACCCAACCAGATAATGCAGGAGGTCAAAGAACCTGAAACTGCAGGATCGGAACACCGCAGGAGATATCCTGAGAAAAGTGAAAGCAAGGAAGCCGCGGTGGGCGGGACACGCAGCAAGAGTAGAGAAAACGAACAAAGCCCCATACACAACCCGATAAAATCGAGACCGAGGGAAGATCAAGGCGGAGATTGAAGAATGATGACAAGAAAGACTTGAAGGAGATAGACGAGTGCGCTAGACTTGTCGACCACAAAGGTTGTCAAGGGATGAATGATGCTGTTTTGTGACCGTGGTCCAATTAGGGAATGCAATCCCGATCCCGCGAGATCGGGATCCTGCGAGATCTTTATTTTAGATCGAGGTATTTTATGAGATCAATTCCGAATCGAAAAATCGGACGAGATTATCGGGATTATCGGGATTGATCAACATTTTTTATGTTTTTTATGTTTAATTGTGTATGTGTATAGAAATTATGTTCATGTCACATTCAAATAATGAAAATTGTTTTGAATAATGTTTGCTATTTTTATCAACCTAACATAGTGATAAAAACTACTACTAACTCTACTACATTGACTGATTGATGCTTGGAAAAACGCCTTCAAAAACTTGAATGCAATGATTAATAATGAACATTTTATAAATTACTGAAACTGTTTAAAATTAATTTGTAAAAGTATATTTTGTGCTTATTTTATGGGTCTCAAATAAATAAATAAGTTAATGAATAATTAGTGATGTTTTCATTTATATAAATTTCTCTTTCTCTTTCCTTAATTTTTGCTATTTATATTTTTAATTTGCTATTTTCTTTATTTATTGCTCTTTTCTTAATTTGCTTAAAATTTTTAACTTTGTACTGAAAATTTCTTTTATGTTGTTTTTTGGACTTAATTGTTTTCGTTTTTTATCTCTTATGTTTATAAAGTAAATAATATTTTGTTATAGTGTAACTTTCAATTGTTTAAAGAAAATAAATAGAAAAAAAAAACACGTTTCATATTCAAGGAAAATCATTACTTTCATCGATTTTTGGTAGGGGTTTCATCTTCCATAATTGTTTTGAATCTTTAACCCCCGCCATGAACTATTTAATTGCCTTTCAATGAATTCAAGACTTAAGTCCACAGATGCGTTGCGTGGTGTATCATGCGAAGCTGCCCTCTGAGCGACACTTGACCTAAAAAGAAAAGGTTAAATGAAAATTGTAATTAATGGTTCAACGTTGCATTTGAACTATGTGAATGTTACCGTTACAGGAAGAATCAATCGCTGTGATATTGACCAAATGTTGTTGACAAAAAAAGCAACACATTGAGAACAATAAACATGAATACATCAAATTATTTAAGCTTGATAAAATAAATACCTACAACATAACAACGGCCTTTAATTACCAAGCGATTGAATGGTGGTCTAGTACTAGAGCGATATATATACAAGGGTGTAACAGAGGTAATCTAGGTCCATTCATGCCTAAATTATAAATCGAAAATGTGCTTACGAGCTTACATCAAAATTCGTTTTTATATTTATAATATTACGTAACATTTCATAAACAGACACACATAGAATAACATGTTATGCCTTTATACAATCCCTATTACATTACGGAATCTTAGGTTGTTCCATCCCAACCTACGATATAAAAGTAACATATAAAAGTAATCTCGAAGCTCTTTAAATTATACCTAAATAAATTTAAAAAATAATATTCAAAAACCCAGAACCTATCCCACTGATTTACTATTTAAATAATTGAATTTTACATTTTTTGCAATATTTCTGATTTATCTTTTGTAAAAAATATATAATTCACTTGAATAAAAATCAAATAAAATGATTAAAACCTTGGAGAAATTTTTAACAGAATTTTTCTATCCCTTTGATTATTATCTGTCTCTAAATTTAAAGGCTGACCTCCGTTGGGGCAAATTGACAAATCATGAAGAATTGCAGATTCAACTTATTTTATGGGCTAATCTTTAGAATATTTTTAAAGAAACAGGGTTGTTCTTTTAAAACTTTGAAAAATGTTTTAGCATAGATTATATTGAATAGTAATTAATATTATTTTTGATACATTCGGATTAAAATTCTACATGTTTGCATACAATAAAATTATAATTTTTGATTAAATTCGTACATATTTGCGATGAAAATTATTTTTTAATTCTATCTGTGTTCCTACGTTTTCTGTTTTCGTGTAATATTTTATTTCTTTGTAATAATTCGTAAGGTAAAATTGTATTTTATGTGTATTTTATTTCAATAGGTAGGTATACAATTCGTAACAATATTTGGAAAATTTCAATACGATCAATACGACCTTCACTGAAACATATCATTTTATGTGTATTTTATTGTCAATGTACAATTCGTACCTATTCTAGTATTTGGAGAATTTCAATGTGATCAGAACTACACCGTAACACATCATTTTATGTGCAATTTATTGACAATATACAATTCATATCGACTACAGCAGTCGGTACGATTGTAGAATGTAAAGATTTGGAGAACTTGTTGGCTACGTTGAGTATTCAGACGTAACTTGTGTTTGAAAAGAATTGATGAGAGGTTTGACGACTTCATTTGTACTGGGTCAATTGATTTTTCCGTGTGCTTTGTCATGATAAATAAGATGAATTACCTACTTAGAAATATGCAAAAAAAGAATAACCTATCGAAAAGATATATTCACCACTGGGACTCGAAAACGACAGTGTCTATGTATTCTGTACATTACACAGTTTCACCAATAAGGCAAAGAATCAATAGCTGTCTCACCATAACTTAATTGGTTAGAGGTGGCTCGGATCCCAAAGGTGACTATATTTTTCGATAGATCGAATTTTCCTGTCTATGTAATTAATTAACTAACCATCATACTGTTTCGCAGAGGGGTAGGCAGAGAGAGTAGAACGCCACACTCTTCTATTGGAGACTAGCAATTTTGCCTCATCCATTTTTATAAATCTTCTCATGCACGCTCTTCGGTTGTTGTAGTTTTTAACAGGGCCATTCTCCAATATTTCTTTATTGGTCTTCTGCGGACGCCCTCTGTTTCTAACTAAGTAATTCTTCTAATTTAGTATAGCAATAATGGAATAATATACTGAAAAATCATAACGTTAAAATAACATTTGATATTAATTCGTTAAAAGAAGGTTATGCACTACGTAGAGTATAAAAATACTATAGAGAATACTTAAGATGAAATACCTCTTTATTTGATTGCTACGAATTTATTAACTTTAATCTTCTGAGTCACGTGGCATCCATTCCGATCCCATAAAATTGCAATCTGTATCGAGTGCACTTGAAGACGATGCACAAATTTATCCTCAAGTGATGCAACTCTGGTATAACTGGCCGCGGTGCAAGAGACTACTGATCTGCTTCTCAAATTCCAGACTCTTTCTCGTGAATCTTTTCAATAAGGTTAACTTTCATATGGAAAAAGCAATGTTATATGAAAATGTACGAACACCCGACATCTAGACGCTATAATAGAAACTTTTGTGAAATAAGTTTATTTTAAAAATGTATCTTTGATGTAATTAAATTAATGTTTTTAATGGATCAAAGTGTTTCAGGAATCTGTGGTCTACTTGAGGGAGTAGAAAATTGAGGTAGTTATTCACCGAGCCTCTGCATTCTCTTAGAATGAACTCATATCTAGGATTCGCTATCCTAAAAAGAGGGTAAATTAAGTAAAGTTTTTTTTCAATGATTATTTAGTTGCATATTTTACTATTGTATTAACATTAAAAACCGCATAAAAATGAATCAAATAAACAAAATTCATTTTAACATTTTCATATGAAAATTATAGCGCTGTATGTCTCGAAATTTCGTGGAATATTTTAGTTTTTCTTCTAAAGTCTTATTTATATTGTTGCCACTTCTTGAAAATAGAATGAAAATCCTCATTTTGTTTCACTATGTTGCTGAAGTATTTAAGAAGTATTGTATAATTTTAAACATTTCCATCAAAAAAAATTATTTTACGAGAACGTTAATTGTGGAAAAGCACTGAAATAAAACAATAATGTGACAGAAACCAGATCACTAGGCGAGCGTCATGACCGTTACACCAATAAGCTACTCAATTGTGACAGAAACCAGATCACTAGGCGAGCGTCATGACCGTTACACCAATAAGCTACTCAATTGTGACAGAAACCAGATCACTAGGCGAGCGTCATGACCGTTACACCAATAAGCTACTCAATTGTGACAGGAACGTTACGAAATATATCATTTATATCGATTTTTTTTAAATATATGTTGACGTAAATGTTATGCTTCAGTTCTCACTGCACGCCCTTGAATTTCATTATTTTTCATTAATTATTTTTGTAATTTTTGTTCTTCTATTTCATTTCAATATAAAACGCATTGCTTCATTTTGTACTAAATATTTGTTGTTTCTTTAGCATTCCTTCGTTGTTTATAAATAGTATATGGTATAATCAATGTGCGTGAATATCATTGTATATTCCAAATTTTATATACCTACCTACTTGTATTTTGATTTTAGAGTTTCTTATTGTTCCAAGTAGACACTTTTTTGCAATTTTCTTCACAATATATTATGCCAATAATCCAATTGCTATCCTAAGGATCCTTCTACACTTATTTAAAAAGTGAGTCTTACTTGCCAATCCCCCGGGAAGACGTTCAATTCCCCGACGGCTTGAGCTTTGAGCGAGTGTCTTACCTGTAAATAAAAATAAAATTAATTAATTAAATTCATTACTTACAACATTTATATTTATATTAACATGTTCTGTAATTTATTCAACACAGCATTTTTTTAAAATATCATTTTGCTGTACCGAGAAGCCATCTAAGGTCAAGGTCCCAGTGGCGCGGCGATGAGTTCAATCATTGAAGTACGCCATGCTTCGTGATATTCTTGGAAATAAATCAAAATTTAACGATTACTTAACGACAGGAGGTGTATTTCATCCAGGACAGAGAAGATGTTACGGAAAACTCATAGCTCTTAGTTAACTTGAAAATACTACCTTTAAAATATATTTTTAATCTAATGTTTTTACTATTCATAAATAAAATTTTATATAATATTTATTTCTCACTTATAAAAATTCAAGTCATATGAGTACATACATATGTCACTAACACATGATTTCGTCTAAATTCATTCATATTCATAGGCCCGAATTCAGAGTCAATACATAGATGATTTAAAGGTTGAGGTACGTCTTAAAAGTGTTATTTTGTACTGAAAATTACGTTTTTAAGGCGTACATCAACCTTTAAATCATCTAAGTATTGACTTTGAATTCCTACCATAAACACACACTCGGTTGCCAATGAGGGCAATGAGGAATTATATCATTTTTAAAACTCTCAGTTGGAATTGCAAGCCAAATTCAGAATCAAAACATAAATTGCATGTAAACGTATTAACAGATTTTTCTATAATTGTAACAAATTTAAGATAATCGTTAACTTTGTAATATTATTGAATAAAAAAGACATCTCACACGCCGTTCAGTCATAGAAGGCCCACAAAGTGGAGCAATTTTCTTCATTTTTAAAACATCGAAGGTTTGGTAATTTATTAATCAATTATATAATTTAGTTTATGACATTTTAATAAGATATTCGTATTTGAAATATATGTAACCTGATAATAAATTTTAAAATGAGATATTTCCATACAAAAATGTAATAAAAAACGCAAGAGAAGATATGAGAAAAAATGGTGAAATTTGCTCATTCTGCTAGACGATCACCTTAAGTAGGTATATAGCTGAAAACACGCTTCACAAAATTTCAGCTATTCAATCAAGACACAGACAATACATTGTGTCTTAAACGTTGCCATTACATAATACTGTTTTTTTAATAATGTCGTAAGCTTTTACCCTTCATCTTCAGGTTTGTGTTCTGGGGTATTTATGCCGTGTAATCACGACCTTTCCGGCCGACGTTAGAAATCTACAAGCACCCGATAAATATTAATAGAGATGATGGTCTCAAATTAAAAAACATCTTGGTATCCGGCGCATCAAAGTCAATCTCGTCGCAGATTCCGCAGAGACAGTGATCAGACAACAGATGAAACATACACAAAACACAAGACAACACGGCATTGCCACGTAACACATAAACACAGACACACCAAGCTTTCGACACGGTATTGCGAGCCAATACTACAACACCAACACTCACAATAACACATCAGCCCTGATGATGGACCTTGCAATGGGATCCGAAACGTTGACCGGAAAGGTCGTAATAACACGGAATAATACCCCAGAAAACACAAACCTGAAGATTCTTTTACCCTTCAGCGTGACTGGAAGGCTTTAACTGTACTCTACTCACATCAGTTTTGAAAGTTTCTTCACTATTCTTCAAAACCCGATGGTTTTAGCACCGATGCTGTTCTGCGGGCGCCCTGTTGGGGCTAAATATGAATGCGCACAATGCGAGCACTTATTGAAATCTCAAGCATTTCAATTTGAAAAGACGAAGCCATCTCCGAGTCGCTCCAGCGCTCTGCGATATGTTACTGCTAAAGCTGGAGTGCTCTTAAAAGAATAATGTTGCAACAGTTAAAATATATGCGGAATGGCGTAGGTACTTCGGGAATGAGGTAGAGTCATGTTCTTTATTTTTAAATTTTTCCCTTCTAGCAAAGGAACATACGCTAGAAATTTACATACTGAAAATTAAACTCAGTTATTCCACAATTTTCCGTAGAAATGTTAACAATCCATTGTGGTCTTTCAAGACCCTTGTGTCGAAATTAGATTCCGCAATAGGAAATTTAATTTAACATACTGCTCTGTAGTATGTTAAATTTTCCTACTCTGTAGTATGTTAAATAACTATGAAAATATATAAAACATTAATAATATTCTGTGAATGAAAGAAAATATACGGCGATCTCCGAAATTTAAATGTCAAATTAACCATGTGAATTGTGATTATGATGCACGTAGGTGTAACTAATGAAATGAAGTTTTTCGGCGGGAATTTAAAATGCTGAATTTCAAAAATCATTTTTATAATCTTAACATATACAATTGTTTTTTCCGTAGACGTATTTTATAGACCAAAGTAAAGATTATTCTATTTAAAACAGTTAAATTTCCCTATTTGTGATTTATAACCTATAACTCAAATTACAAAGAAGAATGGTCACTTTTTATGGAATGCAAGGGTGGATTTGGGGAAGAAATGAAGAGTGACGATCGCGACATGAAGCATTTGAGTTGTAGACCTGCTTACAGAATAGTACTCAAAATCACCTGGATTCAGACATATTTTTTTGATAAATGTTCCAATGTTACAAATTCATTTGTGGTATTTTTCGTTTGTATAAGTAGTCTAGATATAAAAAAAAGCAGGGTGATAGTTTCACACGGTACAAGCGCTTGGCTTAAGTTAAAAAATTATAAGATGTAATTTAATTTAATATGATTTAGGGTACGCGCGCACTAGCGTTTTTTCGCCGCGCGACAAAAAAACCTGTGACATTTTGACGCGCGGCGAAAACAGCAGGCACGCGCACTACGGCCTAATGCCGCTGATCATTTGAACAACGGGCAGTTCTTTAAAATATTTGGTGAACTTAACGATTACCCCGAAAAATTCTTCCAACATTATCGAATGAATAAAGAATGAATTATGAACTTTTAAAACTAGTTGGACCTTCTATCATATATAAAAATACTCCATTCAGAAATGTTTAATGTTTCTATCACTATATTCTTTTGAAGTAATATCATACAATGGTAGTCTTCTCTCAACTTTCGTAATTAGCATTTTAATATTAAGATAAGCAGAATTATTGCTTGTAGCCATTGTTCTTTCACATAAAATATTATATGGTACAGCGTAACAGCGCGTAGTACGCGCGGTCAAGACTTTAAAAAGATGCGTTTTTTTGCCGCTGACCGCCGCGCCCCAAGCGAGTTTCACAGATTTTTCGCCGCTGCGTTATTTCGCCGCTAAGTGCGCGCACTACGATTCAAAACCCTTTGTTACAACACTGCGGTGCGACATTATGCCGCAGCGCATTAGTGCGCGCATACTCTTAGGGCAACGGAATGGCAATAGTTAAAATGTGGTGCCTTAAGCGGAGTCGACTCAAAAGTCGAGTCAGAAATCGACTCGTATCATTACAATTATGTTTTATTTTAATAAATTGATAATGCACATTTCATGGGTATTTTAAAAACTAACGTGTATGCTTCATAAATCTGAGGCGAGTGAATAATTAATACCGGATGCCTACACATACCGGATACATTTATGTGGACGGTCATTATTTAGCGAATCACACCACGTTTTCTTGCTCTAGCGCATACAGCTGCGTTGATCGATGCTGCATCTGTATAAGAACTGTATATGAAGAGTATTTCTTTATTTGTGTTGAAGAGGGTTAGTCGTTGGAAAAACAGATTCATAGATTTAGACGTCGAAATTAATTGTAAAATGAACAACTTTTTTGGATAGCCGTCAATCATTCGTATCCACTGTAAAATTGTATGTCAAAGTATAAAAACAATGTATATTTACATAGTGAGTATTTTTTTCAACACAGAACTTTAATTTACATTTAAGATTAAATGGAATTTGTATAAACGCAAAAGCATAAATCTTTGGAATTAAATATAACCTATGCTTGTTAATGTACCATAATGGACAAAGTTAATGTGGAAGAAAGGTGGTTAAGAGTTGTATGGAAGTAGGCAGGAGAGCAAAAGAGTTTAATTAATTCTTAAGGCGCGGCCAAACTCCGCACCCGCTGTGGTTTATACGGAGTTTGATTAAATTTCATCCCACACGCGCTTTCCAAGTTCGTAATTCTTATAATTAAAAAAAAACATAAATTACTCGCGTGAAAGTTAAATTCCTTACGATAAAGCAACAACTTGCACAATTACAATATTTTTATTTTAATATTATACTCAGTAGAGAAATCGGAAAAGATATCAGATCAGCAGAGTTAAAACAGAATACCACGCAGTTCTCGATTTACGAACGTTGTACATTTTTATTTTGTGAAAACATTAAAGTTTAAAAAAAACATTAAGTAATTTTTGGCTCCCTAACACGTCCGTTATTCTATCAATCACCAACATGTCATATCCTCTTATTCTCGTATCGTATCGTACTTATTCTCAAACAATTTTTTAAAATAGATTTTTAAAATAAATTAAGATACGAAAACTATTAACGGGTTACGTCTATTATGCTCAAAAAAGATTAAGATATTTGGTCCATTTGTGGTCTATTATTGACAATATAACAATATCGCATGATAACAAGAGGTGGGTAATGTAGTCACAGAGTGAAATGTGTGCACTGTGCAAGGCCGTACACACTTATCTCTGCTATTCATTTGCAATATGCCAACAGTGTGTACTTAAAGCGAGACTGTCAGCGGAATATTACAAAATATATAATCATAAAGATCATTAGGTACTTACCTCGTCCAGAGAACTGTTAATTTGTCCAGGGACAGTAATTACCTAGACGTCTGATATATTAAAACTATTTTTTAACGTCTTGGCAAGAAATTCGGCAAAATAATACATTTAGGTTTATTGAAATAGTGTAATCCACCGTAAAGCCATTAATCATAATGAAAAAAATAATTATTAAAACGATTCTTAAAAACACCTTATGACTATCCTACTATAAATATATTTCAAGAATTTAATGTACCGTCAATCACAAAAATATACAAAACAAACTCCCTATGCCAAATTTACAAAGAATATTTTATAAATAAATCCCCTTAGACCGTATAACTAGTAGACATAGAACAAAGGGACAAATAAAGATACCATCTTTAAGAACCACCATGGCACAACATCATTATACATAAATGGTACAACAATTGTTGTCGCAAAACAAATTTCAAGAAAGCAACATTCCAAAATACGAACAGTTTAAGAAAGAAGTCAAATCCTTGATTTTCGACAACGATGAATTGTATTGCCCACGTTGCCCACATGTCTCAAATGGTTACTGTATAATAAAAAAATTACTACTTCTAAATGGTTTCTGCTTTTATACTTTAATTTAGCTTGTAAATACTCCTCCCATAAACTCGAGCTTTGGCTCATATTATGGGTAGTATAATGACTGTAAAAATGTTATAGCACAGAACCAATTTATTATAAAAAACATATATCTACTGCATAAATAAGTTAATAATAAACAATATAAAATTAATATATATAGATCTTATATTATATATATATATATAATATATTAGGTCCTTACATATGAAATTGGCGTTTTGCCGTACTGGCAAATTTGATCTCAAATATCTTCTCTTTGGTTAGGAATTCCAAATCCAAATTTATACAGCTATTTACTCATGTATTTGTTTTGAAAATTATAATTCATTTGTTTTTTCCTCAATTGTTTTTTTCTTTGCGTCACTCAGTTTACAAAATGAAAAACTTGAAATATCGCGTTATTTACGAGTACGAGTTCCACCGTGGCACCAGTGCTGCAGAAACGGCTCGAAGGATTAATGATGTGTATGGCGACGGTGCCGCAAAAGAAAACACAGTGCATTTTTGGTTCCAACGTTTTCGTTCTGGAAATTTCGACCTGCAGAACAAGCCCCGTGGACGGCCGGAGACCAAAGTTGATAATGAAGTATTGAAGGCTATTGTGGAAGCGGATCCATCGCAAACCACATCCGAGTTAGCTGCAGGCTGCGGGTGTTAGTGATAAAACTGTTTTAATCCACTTGAAGCAAATTGGTAAGGTGAAAAAGCTTGAAAGGTGGGTACCTCACGAATTAAGTGAAGCAAATCAACAAACGCGCGTTGACTGCTGCGTTGCATTACTCAACACCGGCACAATACTGAATGGCATTTTAAATCGAATGGTAATGGTAATGACCTGGATGAAAAGTGGGATCCTGTACGATAATCGGAAGCGCCTCGATCAATGGCTGAACCCTGCCGAACCAGCCAAACCATGCCCAAGCGAAAATTGACTCCAAAAAAGTTACTTGTGAGCGTTTGGTGGACTAGTGCTGGTGTCGTTCACTACAGCTTTCTTAAATCTGGCCAGACGATTACGGCAGATGTCTATTGTCAGCAACTGCAAACCATGATGGAAAAGCTAGCTGCTAAACAACCGAGGCTGGGTTATCGCTCTAGGCCACTGCTGCTTCATGATAACGCTAGACCACACACTGCACAACAGACGGCTACCAAATTAGAGGAGCTTCAATTGGAATGTCTAAGACATCCACCGTACTCTTCAGACCTTGCCCCAACAGTTTACAATTTTTTTCGAAATTTGAATAACTTCTTGCAAAGGAAAAAATTCAACTCCGATGGGGCAGTCCAAACCATCTTCAAAGATTTTATTGATTCCCGTCCGAATGGTTTTTTTAGTAAAGGGATCGATGAACTACCTATGAGATGGCAAAAGTGCATAGATAGTAATGGTACATACTTTGATTAAATAAATATATTATAATAAAAAAAATCGGCTTTATGTTCCTCCCATACTAAACGCCAATTTCATATGTAAGGACCTAATATATATATATATCATATTATACATTTATGCGATATTTGATTCGATCTCTGTATTCTATCTCATATCTATATTCGATCTCACCTTGAATTTTGATTGACAATATGGTCACCCACATATATATTCAACATAAACAGAATCAAAAATTGGACACTCTTGAAAACAGACGAATTGCCAGATCAATCCTTCCTTTTCCAAATTATTCATAACTTTATTGATTCTCTGGAAATCACCAGTTTGCTATCCTTGCACGTCCCATTCCGATCTACTTTTCCTTTCCAACTCATCACACCAATAATAGGAAATCCTCTCCCATCCCACGTATATTGCTCAGATTATAATTACCTGTTGAATACAAAAGACTTTTTAATACCAAATATGAATAGTACCGTCATATGGTGAGGCAGATATTAGAAACTCTTCCTCCACCCTGATCATGTGCATTATATAGATTACGAACCTTTTTACGTTAAAGTTGAATTTAGAACAATCCGTTAAATGAATCTGTAAAATTGTTTTATCTCTCATCAATTATTCATTTCAAATTGTATTATCTATAACTATTATTTCTGTATTTTGTATCTTACCAAGTAATTGTACCTTTCTATTGGATGGCCAAATAAAAAAAATAAAAAAAACATCACATGCGCGATGTAACTATAGAAGATTTTGGTTAAAATTTTATATAATATTAGGTCCTTACATATGAAATTGGCGTTTAGTATGGGAGGAACATAAAGCCGATTTTTTTTTATTATAATATTTTTATTTAATCAAAGTATGTACCATTGCTATCTATGCACTTTTGCCATCTCATAGGTAGTTCATCGATCCCTTTACTAAAAAAACCATTCGGACGGGAATCAATAAAATCTTTGAAGGCGGTTTGGACTGCCCCATCGGAGTTGAATTTTTTCCTTTACAAGAAGTTATCCAAATTTCGAAAAAAATGGTAATCTGTTGGGGCAAGGTCCGGAGAGTACGGTGGATGTCTTAGACATTCCAATTGAAGCTCCTCTAATTTGGTAGCCGTCTGTTGTGCAGTGTGTGGTCTAGCGTTATCATGAAGCAGCAGTGGCCTAGAGCGATTAACCAGCCTCGGTTGTTTAGCAGCTATCTTTTCCATCATGGTTTGCAGTTGCTGACAATAGACATCTGCCGTAATCATATGGCCAGATTTAAGATTTAAAATCCCTTCATTATTGTGCTGGTTGAGTAATGCAACGCAGCAGTCAACGCGCGTTTGTTGATTTGCTTCACTCAATTCGTGAGGTACCCACCTTTCAAGCTTTTTCACCTTACCAATTTGCTTCAAGTGGATTAAAACAGTTTTATCACTAACACCGCAGCCTGCAGCTAACTCGGATGTGGTTTGCGATGGATCCGCTTCCACAATAGCCTTCAATTCTTCATTATCAACTTTGGTCTCCGGCCGTCCACGGGGCTTGTTCTGCAGGTCGAAATTTCCAGAACGAAAACGTTGGAACCAAAAACGCACCGTGTTTTCTTTAGCGGCACCGTCGCCATACACATCATTAATCCTTCGAGCCGTTTCTGCAGCACTGGTGCCACGGTGGAACTCGTACTCATAAATAACGCGATATTTCAAGTTTTTCATTTTGTAAACTGAGTGACGCAAAGAAAAAAACAATTGAGGAAAAAACAAATGAATTATAATTTTCAAAACACAAATACATGAGTAAATAGCTGTATAAATTTGGATTTGGAATTCCTAACCAAAGAGAAGATATTTGAGATCAAATTTGCCAGTACGGCAAAACATCAATTTCATATGTAAGGACCTAATATATAAGATTTTGGTTAAAATTTTCGATCGATTGTTATCCTCTTCTGGATGAAGCTAGAGTTTGAAAACAAAAACAAGTTTTATAACCGATTAAACTTCGTATTGGCAAACTTGGAACGTAAGCTCAAACTAAAAAAAAATTAAACCATTAAACACGAGATAAAACTGTTTTTGTGGCCACGAGAACTGCCGTAGTAGTTCTTATCAGATTTCAAATATCAGATCAAACTTTTCTAAAGAATTAACTTGGTAGACATCTTGGCTATGTTGTTTCAGGGTGGCGGCTGTTATATTAGACCAAGAAAAAAGTAGGAAAGCACAAAGGACATGAAAACAAAATAGAAAGTATACCAAAAATTTAGAATTGTAGAGATTTGAACACGAATTTTGCTGCAAGGTTTTAATCATTTTATTTTATTTTTATTAAAGGGGGTGAATTTATGGAATTAATTTATGTATATTTAAATTAAATATATATAAATTGCATCCAAGATAATCCAAAGTTTTACAAAAGATAAGTCAGAAAGTTTTTAACAAAAAATATACATTTCGATTATGCTTTTCTCCATAACTATTTATATTATAATATTTAATGTGTTTGCAAAAAATCACAAAATCAGTTCAGTATGAGGTAACATGTAGGTACTATAAGAAATTGTAAACCATTTGACATAAAGCAAAAAAATATAAAATTTATTTAAGTGAGAAAAGCCTCATATTATTTTTAAATTTTTCACAAAAAGTGTATTAATTCTATGAAATAAGAAAGTATAATTTTATTAATTACAGTATATTTTAATTAATTCATGATGTTTTGGAAAAAAGTTAAGTTATCAAAAATTTCGTTATAAAATATATTATCATTAATCTTCTTTTTTCTTCTTCCTTGCACTGTCCCAACTCATTGCCTAGGTAGGCTGATGGGGTCGGCTCTTCTCGCTATCAGGCTATATTTTCTTCAGTTCTGGGTATCGCTTTCATCCAGGCCGTTTCTCTGTAATATTTTGGAGCATTGAGTCATACAGGAGTTCTTTGGTCTTCCTCTAGATGTCTGTCGATGAAGCTCCGTAGACATTGTCTGCTTCACTGTGTGGTTTTATGGTCTCCGTCTTATGTACCCATACCAGTTCCTCCAGCTTACTGTTTATGTCCGTGACACCCAGGCTACCACGAATGCGTGAACTTTTCATATCATCTATTTTTCATCATCATCTCTTTCTCCTCATCATCTCATCTCATCTCTCATATATTTTAGTGTTACTCCTGCCGACCATCTAAGCATTCGCATTTCTGCTGTTTCGAGTTGCCTAGAGTAGGAGTTATACATAGTAATATACAAATAAATAATCGAAATATTAATTGAAATTGGTGTTTTTTTTATTCTGCAAAGTTCATAAATAAGCAAAGACTCGCATCTCAAAATGTGATTTTGTTAAAAATAGCAGTATAGTTGACTAGCTCTGTACACCCTGTAAAAACTCAAGAAAAAATTGTTAATTCACATTATATTTTATTAAACCTTAAAAGAGATGTCGCTATGTATCTAATGTGTTTCTGACATTTCATTGATTTCGTAATGTAGATAGCATCTTGACCAATTAAAACGTAATTAAGATGTTGTGTAATATGACATTTGCTGGTAGGTAAAATGGTAATGCATACGTCTTCAGATCAGAATATTTAAGTAAAAACCTTGTATAATTAACAAGTTTTATCGAGTGATGCCTACGAGAGGTAGCTTTAAATGAATTTATCTACAGTGTGGCACATGGAGTCCACCAGGCGTGTGCAACCAGAACATAAAAAAAGGGTAAATTTTCCTTTATTTATATTATAGTTAAATTAATTTCTTAGATACTTTAGATATATATAGAAAATGTAAATAGAAAAAAAGGAGAAATGCAAAAAAATGTGTACCTATCTGTTCACATGAAAAAATACATTTCAACGAGCATATAAATAAATTGAAACCAGTATTCTACAATTGGGTACTTATGAACACGCAGTTGACAATCAATAATGTCTTCACGGTGTAATTTTATGTTTGTAAAAAATAAAGTAGGATGTCAACACTAACTATGATAAAATGAATACCAAAGGTATTTCAATGTCATTACTATCACTCAGCATAATTACCTAAAAACCAATTAAAAATTTTAAGATATGTGAATTACAGGTTAGGAATTCCATTCAAACATATCAACTATAATTAACTTCTACATTAGACAAGTCTAATTAAACTTCGAGCACGCAAAATTTGCGGATATTCTCCGTCTGAACTTGATGTATGTATATGTATATATTTGTATATGCTCATGCATTGCTGGTTTTTATTTACAATTTTATTATACACTGTTATCAGATAGTTATGTAAAAGATTTTTTCATTTTAATAGGTGAAAACCGTTGAATTAAAATAAATAAATAAAATAACACCGTAAATCATGTTTTTAAAGTGAAATTTATTTTTTTGGAATTATTTTTTTAATTTAAAGAACAGAAGAGCCTTGTAAAAAAAACTTATTTGTCCAAATACCGTCTTAGCATTTATTGGCTGATATCATACATTAGTGAAGCACTAACTAAAAATTTATCTAATAGAATATTACGATACATTAAAATCTAATTAATATGAAATAAATTTGATATGAAGATTACACTATTTTTATTTAATAGAAAATCTAGTTAAGTACAGCTTATTTCAAAGTCGCTAGAGTCCACATATTGTCGACATACCAATTAAGGCTATTTTTCACATCAACATAGAATGATTAATTACTAAAACAAAATCTCACCCAGTAAATATAACGCTGACATATAATCGGAGTAGTTGTTGGTGTAATGGTCATGACGCTTGCCTAGTGAACAGGTGGTCGGTGGTACGAGCCTCTCTCCAGGACACCAGCAAGTTATTCCTATTTTCATAGCACAAGCTTAGTTTGAAAATAGTAAAATTCGAATGTCCATTTCTTTAAAAAAAAAAATTATGACTCAGGCTCACTTCAAAAGCAAAATTCTAGCGATAACACATTTCTTGTGAAAATGTATATTATTTTCACTGGAATAAATATATTTTACCAATCCAGGCAGAAAATGCATCAAATAATAAATTTACAGCTCCACAACTCAGTATCGGTATATGTATATTTTATTAAATTAATTTTATTTTTTCTGCTGGGAAGTATATTGACTTTGGATTTAAGGTGAGTATAAAATATTTCATAATATCTCTATTATCTACATTACACGATGTTCTCTTTTATAAATTTAAATTAGGGTGAGCAACTACATAAAACTTAATTAATATTATTTATTCTATTGTCCTGGCAAATTGTCACTAATTATAAAAAATATTTTGGCAAAAAATATTATGTAAATAAGAAAAACTTTTTTATATAAACCGACGTTGATCTCATTTTTGACAGCGATAATTAGCGTAAAAGTTCTAAAAAATGAATCTGATCATAATTTAACATTTTTCTGTTTAAAAAGTTTTTTTGCAAGAATCTGTATGAAAATATATCAAAATAGATATTTTTGATTTTGCGAAAATGATTTATTTCCCTTGACATTTACTATCGCAAACTCACAAAAGTCAAACAATGCCCTAGCAGTCGATCGTCATCCATCTTGTTATGATTATTTTTACTACATCGTAGTACACTGTGGTTGAAATTTTTTTATTTATTTTATATTATTAAATAATATCCAATAATATTCGGAAGAAATTTATGTGTCGTAAAGGGAAGTTTTCCTAAGACGTAGAATCATATACCGGCGGTAGGTTGTTACACCAAGACTAGGCTGCCTCACCGCAAGCTTTGTGGTTTACCGTATGCCTTGGAAATTAGAAACCATGGAAAATTAAACTGGAAGTTATCCACTCGATGTGAACGTACAATAATTATTCTTCTGAAATGTATTATTCCAATCAATTTATAATTAACTTTGTTTTTAATCATTTGAGTTTATTTAATAAAATTAACAGACTCCAGATATCGCACCACGAACACCTACTTAATGTATTAAGTCAAAAAGTAGGGTTTGGAGATATCGGCATTTCAAGTTACAAATTTCACAAGGATGATGGGTTGTCTCACAAGCAAAAAATGTAAAATAAATGGTTTTTGCGTTACGTCTCATTATTTTTGACTTCATACATTAAAGTATTGATATATTATTAAATTTAGGGATGCTGCAATAATGATTTTAGATTAATGCTAATTGCAATAAATTATTCAAATTTATGATTGTCATCTTAACTCAATTATAACCCACTCCACATTTTATTTCAGTTACTTCGTTAAAGGAATAAATAAAACAAATAATGCTGAATAAGACTAAGGTTGGAGCTCTAGCATAGTCTATTAACAGAAAGAAACTGATTTCGAATATATATTATACAAGTTTCAAAAATTTGATAATGTGTGGATATTCTTACGGTGGAATTGACGAACTTGCATTGTGTAAAGTGATCACTTAAGCTAGCTCGTAGCTGAGCCACCCTATAAAGACTTTCATAAACGTCTCCCATTTAAAAAGCCTAGTCTCTGTGAGACTTCTATAATTTAACTTAATTAATATTTATATTTTTTTATTCAGAATATTTCGAGTTTGTACAAATTTTTAAGAACACAGTCCTGAATTTTTATCCCAGGGGACATTCTTAATCAAGATATATTATAGATATCTCATAGAGACGAAATTATATTTTTTAAGGGAAAGTAGGTATAAGTCTTTGGGTGTTCATAGGGCTTACGACCTATCGTACGGCTGGCTTAAGTGATCACTTTACACACTGTAACTTTCACCATTTCCAACCACGATAGAATATCACATCTATCAATTTTTTTTGGATGTTGTATATATATTAGTACAAATTGGTAGTTGTATATATTTAGTTGCACAATATATATACAACTTCCAAAAAAAATTGATACATGTGGTACTCTATCATGAATGGAAATTGTGAACGTTATATTGTGTTAAGTGATCACTTAAGCCAGCTGTATAATAGGTAAGCCCTACGAACACCCAACAAGACTTCCATACCTACTTTCCCATACAAAAATATAGCTTCGTCTCTATGAGACATCTATAATATATCTATATTTTTTAATTCTGTGCCATGTTGTTTGAGTAACATGTTGGTCTTGTGGTTAAGACTCTTGCCTAGTGTTCCAGATATCAGTAGTTCGATACCCACTTTAGGAGACCAGCAAGTTAGTCCTAAGTTCATAGAAATCATAGAACAAGCGTTTCTTTCAGTCCTATTTTAGGAGATCAAGCGTTTAGCGTAGTTTGAAAATAAGAATATTGATATGACACGTATTCCGTGATGATATTTCTATTCAAATATATATATATTTCAAATTTATTCTCCTTATTGTCTTAACATGTTTTTACACCGTACTATATTGTAGGAAAAAACTACCATGATCATTGATGATATGGTTATGAACGATATATTAAAAAAATAAAAAAACTTTTGTTTTGGAAGTTCTATTTCGTGAGATTTATTTAGGTTACTTTCCTACCACTGGCAGGAATATTGTTAAAAATAAGTTAAACGAGAGAAAATGAAAATATCATACGTGTACACATTAAAATAGAATATTGCTTAATACTCCACTTTAGAAAGGTAGGTGTTACCAGCTGCGAAATCTATGCATATTATTCATGAGAAAATACTACAGATGGCTCTAGCATGGTGCTTTCAAATAAACGAAAGATTCCCAATTTGGAACACATATGCAGTAGATACATGATAATGTTTTTTTATAATATTAGGTCCTTACATATGAAATTGGCGTTTAGTATGGGAGGAACATAAAGCCGATTTTTTTTTATTATAATATTTTTATTTAATCAAAGTATGTACCATTGCTATCTATGCACTTTTGCCATCTCATAGGTAGTTCATCGATCTTACTAAAAAAACCATCGGACGGGAATCAATAAAATCTTTGAAGGCGGTTTGGACTGCCCCATCGGAGTTGAATTTTTTTCTTTGCAAGAAGTTATCCAAATTTCGAAAAAAATGGTAATCTGTTGGGACAAGGTCCGGAGAGTACGGTGGATGTCTTAGACATTCCAATTGAAGCTCCTCTAATTTGGTAGCCGTCTGTTGTGCAGTGTGTGGTCTAGCGTTATCATGAAGCAGCAGTGGCCTAGAGCGATTAACCAGCCTCGGTTGTTTAGCAGCTATCTTTTCCATCATGGTTTGCAGTTGCTGACAATAGACATCTGCCGTAATCATATGGCCAGATTTAAGATTTAAAATCCTTTCATTATTGTGCTGGTTGAGTAATGCAACGCAGCAGTCAACGCGCGTTTGTTGATTTGCTTCACTCAGTTCGTGAGGTACCCACCTTTCAAGCTTTTTCACCTTACCAATTTGCTTCAAGTGGATTAAAACAGTTTTATCACTAACACCGCAGCCTGCAGCTAACTCGGATGTGGTTTGCGTTGGATCCGCTTCCACAATAGCCTTCAATTCTTCATTATCAACTTTGGTCTCCGGCCGTCCACGGGGCTTGTTCTGCAGGTCGAAATTTCCAGAACGAAAAAGTTGGAACCAAAAACGCACTGTGTTTTCTTTTGCGGCACCGTCGCCATACACATCATTAATCCTTCGAGCCGTTTCTGCAGCACTGGTGCCACGGTGGAACTCGTACTCATAAATAACGCGATATTTCAAGTTTTTCATTTTGTAAACTGAGTGACGCAAAGAAAAAAACAATTGAGGAAAAAACAAATGAATTATAATTTTCAAAACACAAATACATGAGTAAATAGCTGTATAAATTTGGATTTGGAATTCCTAACCAAAGAGAAGATATTTGAGATCAAATTTGCCAGTACGGCAAAACATCAATTTCATATGTAAGGACCTAATAAATTAATGTTATAACATTTTAAAGATATTATACTCCCCATAATATGAGCCAAGGCCCGAGCTTATGGGAGGAGTATTTACAAGCCAAATTATAGTACAAAAGCAGAAACCATTTAGAAGTAGTAATTTTTTTTATACAGTAACCGTTTGAGATATTTTTGATAATGTGTGGATGTTCTTACAATGGTGAACGTTGCGTTGTGTAGAGTGATCACTTAAGCCAGGTTGTAAGCCCTGGGCCATCGTATAAAAACTTGTATACACGTACGGATACCAAGCACACGTCCGCGGGTCTGCAAACTGTACATTTTGCTATGTATTATGCGTTCACCTTCCAGAAATATGAAACGGAATCGCTAAAACACGTGATGAACTGGAACAGCATTTCGGTTTGTTCCAGTCCATTCCGATCTATCTATACAAATATTTTATTTTAGCAGCACGAATTCCTTGACAGTTCTTTTCCGTCGCCACGATCTTGAGACGCTCGTAAAGTTGCGTACGCCTCATTCGCCCGAAAATACAACTATTGTGCCGGTCAATAGATGGCGTGCAGTCTCGAAAGCACGTGACATCTTGCGGGGACCGGAAAAAGCCGTATCGCGGTTGGGCACGTCACAGCATTCGATTTGGTGACAGCACCATGGCCGTTGAAGGATGAAGATAAGTGTAAGGATGATCTTAACAACCACTCACTATTTAAAACAGAAAAATTACAGTTAAACCTTTGATTGCAAGCATAAGAAATAATGTACATCCGAAAGATTTGTTGATTAACATGAAATACCATCTCATTTATTCGGCCCTATTCTGAAAATAGCAATATAGGGATCATAAGATTGTTTTACCAACACTGGTATAACATGTATGGTAGGTAGTCGCGTATCATAGAATTGTTTATGACTTTCCAGAACATTAAAATCCTTCGGAAATTTAAGTGCCTTTAACAATATACTGGTAATTATCTTGTTAACCTTATAACAGCGATGATTTTAGCAGGATTATAAAAGAAAAAATTTCAAAAGAGTAACTCCATTCGACATCTCACGTCGTTCCTATTGTCGATGTCGGCAAGTTTCACTTTCCAAATGTATTTATAGAAAGAAAACAGTAAAAATCCTTCGAACAGCCTTAACTAAAGTACCTAAATAAGGTCCCTACCCGGAAGGCATATATATTTAATTTTATTTAGTTTATAAATGAGGTCGCACAAAACACGAAACATCATTTAGTTGTTTTAATTTCTGAGTCTTTTTAATTCAAAAATTATTTTTAATAAAAAAAAATAGAGATGCGAACACGGAGTGCGTGTCACATCAATATTCTTACTATTCTCAAAATAAGCTAAACGCTAAAGTTTGTGCTATGAATATAGGGATTAACTTGCTGGTGCCCTGGAAGGGGGCCCGAACCATCGACCACCAGATCACTAAATATATAATTTTATGATTTGTATAATGTTAACTTTGTGGCTAGACATTGTTAAGGTAGAAAACAACTCTCTTTGTACAAAACATGTATAATGTAATTATTTATTTGGGGTCGACCGGTTTTGGTATGTTCTAAGAACATACCTACATATAAAACAAATATTCTTAATTACTGTATTTAAACAACGCTTGTAAATGACACGGACGTATCGAAACCGGTAGCGGATATTTTTGTTTTATAAATTATCGTTTCGTCAAAAGAAAATTATGAATTTAAATTTATTTTTTGATACTTTGCATGGTGGGACCTTTTCAGGTTTCCAAATGAATAGAAATCTTTTTCATGTAATATAATAATATAAAGAGGTAAAGTTTTTTAAGTTTCGATGTAGGAGGTAATCTCCCAAACTACTCATCCGATTTCAAAAATGCTTCCACCAATATTTAAAATGGACTTTGCGAGTGGACATTTTTTTTTTAAATAGAGATGTGAACACGGAATACGTGTCACATTAATATTATTACTATTTTCAAATTAAGCTAAACAATTATGCTATGAAAATAGGACTTACTTGCTGATCTGGAGTGAGAGTCGAACCTGCGACCTTTGGATCACAAGGCGAGAGTCCTAACCACAAGACCAACAAGCTACTATATAAAGAGGTAAAGTTTGTAAATTTGGGTGTAGGAGGTAATCTCTTAAACTACTCATCCGATTTTTAAAAAAAATACACCTATATTTAGAATGGACTTACAGGGTGGTTATAGGCTATATATTATCTCGTTAAAATAAAAGGACTTTTTGTGGTGACCTATTTTAAAACTAAAGTTGACGAAAGAAGTCGAGCGATGCCTTTTTACGAACGCTGCCTTAACAATAAGAGATATTTAAAAACTTTCTATAGACAATTTGTAGAACTCAAAAAGTTCAGCTTGTTAGATAATAACATTTATTATCCGACTGGCTTTATTTATTTCGTCAGTAGTACTTAGAAATCTTTAGAAAAATCAATAAAAAAATCAGGTTACTTAATAAACTAAATTGTAAATGAAGGAAGTAAGAGAGAGAAGACAATTAAGATGACGGTGAATTTGAGCGAGGTTTGTTAGGGGTGTCGTGTTGTGAATTAAGCTGATGTTGAAGCTGACCAGAAAATCCAGTGGCAGTCCGCTCGGCGCGTATGAATTATTGAGAGATTGCGCAGCAAACCGTGCAATTACGCAAGTCGGTGTTAACGGTTACAGCTGGGCTCCGTGACAAGGGGGAGTACGCTACATTCATTTCCGTTATTATTTTAAATCGCTCCGCGCACGCTTCTGAGATTTAACTCAAATTACTTATTTCAGCTGTGGGCGACACCCAAAGCCCTACCCGGCTCCTATATGTAACCTAATTTCTATATTGATTTTTCTCGAGATAAATAAAGCGATAATAGATAATTAATTGAATGAGTTAGAGATTCAAACATTGATATTGATGAAACAAGACGTGATAATAGAATTCGGAGAAATTTAAGCACAATTGGAATCCCTCGTATCGCCACTATGGAACAAAACTATCGAAACCTCTAAGACCTTGCACTACATTCTGGAAACGCACTACCACACTCTGGAATGAGCTAGAACATTCGAGGAACGTTTGGAACGGTTGGGAAACAGCGGGAACAAATTACAAACGTCTGGAATGTTCGGAAGTACAGCGTGTCTACTATAAAAGTGAAGTCGTGTCGCGGCCAAAGTTTTAGTTTAATTTCAACGTTTCTTCCAGAGCGCGATTAGCGACAAGACCGGCGATCAGTGTAACCAACGCGTGTGTGATACTAGTAAGGCGCAGATTAATAAATCGAAGCGCTTACGTGCGATATTTGGAACAGAAATTTGTCGAAAGGGTTACCCAGCGATAATACAGAATTTATAGACTGTGATAAATTACGAAACAGTGTGATAAGAACCTGTCAAAAGAAGCAATACTATAATGGCATTCTAGTGCCAACTCTGATGTATGGAAGTGAAGCCTGGAATTGGCAAACATTTAATGAAAGTAGACTGAATGCGGTGGCAATGCGGTCACTAAGGAACCTGTGTGGAAAATCTTTGGTCGATATAGTGAGGAATGAACAAATTAGAAGTGAATGTAAAGCTGGCAGTAGTGTGGTAGACATAATAAAGAAAGGAGCGCTGAGATGGTTTGGTCATGTAGAACGTATGAGCGAGGAAAGGGTGGTTAAGAAAATATATGGGTCGAGTGTTGAAGTTAACAGAAATAGAGGGCATCCGCGAAAGATCTGGCATGATCAAATACTACAAATATTGGAGGATGGCCCTGTTAAAAGCCTCAACAACAACCTCAAAATGATTTAAATAATAGTGTATTACGGAATTATTGTAATATTTGGTCGTGAAAATGAAACGTAACTTAATATGTTTAGTGAAAGCGTTAGAACAATTTATTTTATAAACTTTATATCGCTTTCTATATATAGTCTTTCCGCGTTCATATTTAAAACTAGATAATCACTCTCAGCGAACGTTCAAATCGTCGTTTTCTGGGTTGTTTCAGCGCTCGTAACTGGTTCCGTCCGGGCTGAAGGCGGACGCAGAATTTATTGTACGCGTCCCGAAAGGTCGCCAAAAGAGCCGGTTAAGCAAGGAATAAAAACTCAGAAAACGACACCGCGAACAATCTGAACGACCGTGAAAACCTGGGAACGCGCCAAACCCGCTGGTCACCGCATCGCGGACGAAGTGAAATATATATTTTATTTTTTTGTTCTTAGTATCAATTGGTGGATCCATGGAGAGATCATTGCTTGGAGTACGCCTAAGAGATAGAATAAGAAATTATGAAATTAGGCGCAGAACTAGAGTAGTGGAAATCATGGATCTTGCAGCGAAACTTAAATGGAAATGGGCAGGGCGTGTTGCAAGGCAGGATACTACAAGATGGACTCCCAGAGTTCTAAAGTGGTAACCTTGGGAGAATAAAAGAGGCGTCGGAACACTTCAAAAGAGATGGGCCGAAAATATAGCCGCTGTGGGGGGAAAGAAATGGCTACAATTATCAAATAGCAAGGAAGGTTCGAAGGGTATGGAAGAGGCCTTTATCCAACAGTGGAGAGATTAAGGCTGAAGAAGAAGAAGAATATCAATTCAATTAAACTTCATCGTACAAAAAATTAGAAATTTTCTTTTCAAGAACAAAGCAGCAAGTGGAAAAGGAGGGATGAAGACTGGAATCGAGCTCCTGATGTTCGAAACAAAACTATGACACCTGAAAAGGACTATTGTTTGACGCGGTATACAAATATATTTGTTTAAGGGGATTACAATTTAATGGGTGAGTAAAATTAGGTAGAAAATGAGTAATTTTTTGTAAAAAAATGATTAATTATCTTTATTGGTAAATCACTAGAGTGCGTAATAAACTATTATTTTATTAGAAAAATTTTCAAAAAAAAAATTTACCGCGTCATGTCTATTTAAGTGGAGCTCCTCCTCCGAAACTGATATGCAACTTTTCCTGGTGCACGTTTGTTCGAGACGTAAAAGAAGGTCATGTACTTATTTAGAAATGAAGAATCTTATGTTGTAACAAAACTCTGTATAAAAATTAATTTTTCAAAAAAACTTGCACGCATACTAAAAATATTGTCATTAAAGAATAAAAATTTCTGGCATAATACATCCATAATCACACATAAAAAAATCTTTTAAGAAGATGATCAGGTACGTGTTATGATTTATAAACCGATAGAACATTAAAACTACATACTAATGTAAAACTTAAATTCAATCAGTTTAGTTCGTCATTCTTGACGGGTTATAGCTACACTGGCACTGTACATCTGTACTAGTTTATGGATGTGGCAAATTTTCAAACTATAGAGATAAAAATACAACTCACATACGGAACGAAGTGTGCAAAGTTAAGATATATACAACTTCCAAAAATTTGATAAATGTGGTAGTTTATCATGGGTGGGATTAGTGGACGGATGTGCAAAGTGATCACTTAAGCTAGGCGTACGATAGGTGGTAAGCCCTATGAACACCCAAAAAGACTTAAATACCTATTTTCCCATATAAAAAATAGCTTCGTCTCTAGGAGACATCTATAATATATCTTGATATAAAGATATTGTTTTATCACTCCTATAACAACCAATGCTAATGCCTTGTAAAGACAATGAAAAAAAATTATACTTTCAAAAACTAAATTACTAACAAGCAAAAGACTCTTTATGCTCATGAAATTGGCCAGACATTTTATTTTTATTTAATATTTTTTTCAAAAATAGATACAAGACCAACGGAATTAAAAAAACATTTTCACTCCATACAATTCGATATATTAAGGTTACGATAAAGTTAAACTAAATAATAACCAAACGGTTAAAACTATCTATTAAGAGCACATTTTAAATCTTGAAAACTTTACGACAGTCACCAATTTGTAGTATTAGTGGTTATACGGTAAGTTTGAGAAGGTATGCAAATGGATGGTGATGACTAATATTGAAGTTATGCTAATTATAAAATGTTATAAAAGTATCTGGGATGTGATCTCCGAGTTCCTGCTACCTGTCTGACTAGCAGGATGCTGACAGTGGTGGAGCGTTCGAGCCTTCCTTATTTTAATTAATATAACGGGCGGAGGAAAATGTGAAGTCTTATTTAATTTTACTCAGCGGTAGCGTTATAGTAGAAACACAGAGAACAATAGAGAAAAGCAAATATGAGTGGAATTGTTAAAGCAAGCAAAATATAGAACATGTAAGAAGAAAAACAAACTTAACCATTCTCATCGAATGCAGGTTTGAATCGATATAATATTTGTAAACTTTTTATAAGCAAGTACTTGGCGTGTTTTAATTCTTTTTATTTTTTTGCGATGTACTGAACATTAGCACTGTATTTTTTAAATTACGTAGTCACAGTGTTTATTAAACTTATTTAAACTTACTTAAGTTGTTTATTACCTTATTTGTTATCTATGCTTTAATTTAGAGAAAAGAGTGTAGGCTTTCAGACGATATAAAAATAACTAAACTGAAATAATGAGCTCTCTGTCATATTTTTCTTGATTTCAGTCTATTCAAATTGACAGCGGTCATCATTGAGTATCGTATAAAATTATTTTTTACTAAGTTATTCAGAGTTATTTTTTAAAAATTGATTTCAAGATGTAAAAAGACTATATTAAACTACTGCATTTTTATTAAAAAAATATTTGGATGATAAAAGGTTAAAAGTAGAATAATTAATTATGCAGAAAATGGAAGGAGAATGGAAACTTTTTAGTTTTTCTTAGTTGAGTGCTTATTCAACTAAGAAAAACTATTTTTATTAAATGTATTGTTTCAGAGGTAAGTTTGTAGAACTCCATAATCACACGCATGAAAATAAAAAGAATTGTTTTTATTTCCATACGTGTGACTATTTTTATTTTCATTTCATGTGTTAAGTTGAGTACCTACTGTACTGTATTGAATGGTCCGAGGAAATATCGTTTATGTTTTATTTACGTTTTTGTTATGTCGTAATATTTATTTTAAAGCGACAGATTATAATTAAAAGGTCAATAATGACCTTAATAAATAGTGCTACGAAGACTTACAGTACAACGGGAACAAATAAAAGTAAAAAAAAAACATTTTTAAACACGGCTATCTTGGCAGTGTTTAAAAAATCAGCAATAAATGATAAGGATAATAAATTTCATGAGAATGATGGCGGTGTGAATTTCTCAAAATTTCCCCATTTCTTTGTCAGTTAATTTAAATGGGTAAGTATACTCGTTTGCATGTCGAAGTCGATATTAAATTTATATTCAAGATGAGAAGAAATTATTTTAAAATCGTCGCGTCACCGCTGGTCGGTTATGGTAAAAGACGTCATAAATATGTTTTAAGTCCATAAAGCTGCCATATCTCAAAATATGGAGACGACCTTCCGTCCACTTTCTTTCCTCGGACAGGCCGGCCCTCCACCCTGGCGCCACGAGAGGCCGTTTCGTAATCCGAGCCAGTTTACTGCAGCGAGGAGCGCGAGGCCGGAGAGTCTTCAGGGCTGGGTGTGAATGCATTATGTATGCGGTCACGCGAAACTGATCTGATCACACTCAGCGAGTGCCCGGTTATTGTAATCACATCGGTCCGCGGGAATTTTTATTCTAATAATCGGCAATTCTATCGACAAAAAGGCGCGTGATGATACCTTAAATCCTTTAAATTAAGTGAGGTTACATTTGAATCATGGCGTTATAATAAATCACGGACAAATTTTTTCTACTTTGTTCAGACTCGAGAGTCTGTTTATGCAGGAGTTTCTTCTTGTGATGCTCTCCATCGCAGATCGGGGGTTTCCATCCCCAACAACGTGTACCGGGAAATGTTTCATCTCAGTCACGGTAAAGCTCCACCGAAATGTACAAGATGCGGCCATTTTTTTTCCTAAAATTTTCCAATAAAATAATAGTTTACTATGTACTGCAATAAGTGGGAACAAAAAAATTTGAGCGAGTCTTACAGTACTCGCAAATGATATGTAACATCTTTTCTTAGTAACGCTTTATTCGTTCCCCAGTAACGCTCCCGAATGACTCGTCCAAACTACTTACAACAGTTTGAACGAGTCGGTAAATAAATCTGCAGCTCGAGCAAGCAGTCTGGTCGAGTCGAGCTTCCCATGAACCGAGTACAAAGATGTTATGATTTATTTATTCTTACTCGCAGAGAAAAACTTAAAATTGCGAAAACACAAAAAGTGGTTTCGTACCAAAAATATAGGTAGGTACCATTAAACATACACGTGAACGTATAGCATAAAACAGCCTTATATTTGAAAAGTGTATGACAAAAGAATAGCTGATTTTATTAACATTTTTACTTAACATGTATTATTAGATCGCTTCATTTAGGATAAAAATTTTTTTTTTCAGAATCAATAAAATATACATTGAACATTTTTTTCGTCGAACAGTTTTTTTCTGAACCAAAGTTATCCTTATGGACAACATCCTTCGGAGTGTTGAATCGAGTTCGGCAGACGACGGTAAAATTATTTCGCTTTAAAAATTCGACGTTGATATCCGAATATATTCCTGGACCCCCCGCGGGAAGGGTGACGTAAAAAGTTATAATGAAGTACCCGCATCAGACGTTAACGTAATAAGGTGAAAGATTTGGCAGCGGCTGAAGGACAGTCTGCCAACTGTAACATCCGCAATGTGAGCCAGCGAGAGGTGTAAATTGGAGAAAGCCTGCGTGAGCGCGTGCACATCTGCACACGCGGCGACTGTGTGAGAGATAGAGATAACACTGTACCCAGGGTTTCTCAAACTGTGGTGAACAGACACTTCAAAAAGAAACTAATAGAGGATTCACGATGTTGATAATGCTATATTAAACCTGATGGAATTAAAATGTAGATCAAAACTAACAAACCAGTGAAAAAAATTGAAATCCGTCAATAAATGACTGAGAAATAGATTATTTAAAAATATTTTGAGTATGTCCAAATTTTTCAAGAACACAATACCTACTGGATTTTATCCCCAGGGGGACATCATTAATCAAGATATATTATAGATGTCGCACAGAGTGAAGCTATATTTTTGTATGGGAAAGAAGGTATGGAAGTCTTTTTGGGTGTTTATAGCACATACGACCTATCGCTAAGTGATTACTTTACTTCGCACTGAAATAATTTTCAGGCGTATTCTAGTGTAATGCTAATAATTCGAATGAATCTCATATACACTTTTTTTTTTAATATATTTAATTAATAATCTATTTAATTAATGTTTTATTACAATGATACCTAGAAAATGTTTACAATTCAATTTTTTATATGTATATATCACACCAAAAAGAATTATGATTCTTGTGTGTGGTATATACATATAAAATATAGATATCTCATTATCAATACTGAAAAATGACAAAGATTTCAACTGCAGGTGGCGGTAGAAAATACAACTCGCAAACGAAACAAGGTGTGCAAGTTAAACATATATATACCTACAACTTCCAAAAATTTTATAGATGTGGTAGTCTTTCATGGGTGGAATTTGTGAACGTTACATTCTGTGAAGTTATCACTTAAGCCAACAGCGATAACACCCAAAAAGACTTCCATACCTACTTTCCCATATAAAAATATAGCATCGTCTCTATGAGACATTATCTAGACATTATCTATAGGGGAAGGGGTAACCTAAACCTTATAAATAAGTCGATTATACGTGGTATATCCACTGTTTGATAATGGCCTTAGAAACTGAAACAGCTGTCACATTTAAAATAACATTTAACTTGAAGAACTTAATAATAGTACTAGGTGCCCGTTGCACGACTACGCGTGCAATTTAGCCTGGCGGCAGACTCACTGTTGATTAAGTAACGAAGAAGAAGAAGGCGGACTCACTGTTGGTTGAGTAACGAAGAAGAAGGTTAACACTGCGCGCCGAGCTCCCCTTTCCGGTGACGCCCCGATCGCGAAGATCGGACTGCGCGTTCGGGAGTAAACATCGAAAAACTTTCGAAATGGCCGCGTAAAGGCCAAATAGCTGCGCGGACGAAACGCCCACTCTGCCGTCGGATCGCCCGCTGCGCGGTCGAAACGCCCACTCAACCGTCGAATCGCCCGCTGCGCGGTCGAAATGCCTACTCTGCCGTCGGATCGCCCGCTGCGCGGTCGAAACGCCCACTCTACCGTCGGATCGCCCGCTGCGCGGTCGAAACGCCCGCCCTACCATCAAATCGCCCGCTGCGCGGTTGAAACGCGTATGTACTGACCTCTAATGAAATTTAAATCGTCAGTCAAATAACATAAATAAATGTATGAGTCCCTCCCCCCTCCCCCCGCGCAATGAAAATAAATTAAGATTAAAAATATTTCCAAAAAAATATGTGTATTACAAATTTTCAAAATTTTACTCCTAATGAAACCCCCAAGACCCCCTGTAAGGAATATCAAAATAAATTGAATAATGTAAAGAAATGTACAAAGTAAATAGAAAAATTAAAAAATAATATGTACTGACCTTTAATGAAACATTTCTGTATTTTGTCAAAATTGAAATCGCAAGTCAAGTAACTTAAATAAATGCAGGAAAATTTAAGTCCTCCCCCCGCGCGACGAAAATAAATAAAGAATAAAAATATATCCAAAAAATATATGTATGACATATTTTCATAATTTTACTCCTAATGAAACCCCAAAGACCCCCTGTAGGGAATATCAAAATAAATTGGAAAAAGTAATGAAATGTACAACGGAGAATTTTTTTTTTCAAAAAAATAATATGTACTGGCTTCTAATGAAACATTTCCGTAATTTTTGAAAATAAAATTTGCAAGTCTAATAACATAAATAAATGTATGAAAATATAAGTCCCCCTCCACCCCTCCCCGCGACGAAAACTGATTTCGAAAAAAAAATTCAACAAAATATCTCCAA
Organism: Agrypnia vestita; assembly: GCA_016648135.1. Taxonomy (NCBI): domain Eukaryota; kingdom Metazoa; phylum Arthropoda; class Insecta; order Trichoptera; family Phryganeidae; genus Agrypnia; species Agrypnia vestita. The sequence goes on along the minus strand of JADDOH010024802.1, from coordinate 297,715 downwards.
AAAAATACGAACGAACTTCAAGTCGGATGACGATAACTCGCTCGAGTTACGTACGTTACGTACGTACGAAAAAACGGTTGACAACCCCGCGACGAAAACAGATTTCGAAAAAAAATTTCAACATAATAACTCCAAAAAAATACATATATGACAAATTTTAAAAATTTTATTTCCGTTTTAAATATTTAAATATTCAAAAGAACTAAAATGTGTCCACGTAATCTTTTCAACCCTCCGCAAAAAAACGTGCTTTTCCTAATTCTTCAAAATATTATTACTGTCAGTATTGAGCGTTAATTGTATACTAAAAAGCGCTCTTTATTATAAAATATAAAAATCCTGTAAAAAAGTAACGTGAAATCAAATGCACAAATTTATTTTAAATTGTCATTATCTTTCATACTCGCAGAGAAAACCGTAAATATGTGCGAAAAAAAGTTACATAAACCACTTTGTGATAAACAAAGAAGAAGATGTAGAAAATAAATATTAAAATGTCACTCGGTAATGACTTGTCTATTGTAATTTTTCTTTAATTGTGTTTGTCATTTAAACTTGCAGAGAAAACCCTAAATATGTGCGAAAATAAGTTTAAAAAACCCTTAAAAACGGCCTTGTAAGAAAAAGGCTTCATATATATACAGCTCGAGTTCGTCAATTTATAGGTGACGTCACTCTCGGTTCCATTGCACGATCAAATAATAAATATTGATTGAATTTACGTAAAATATACAAAAATTCTCCTAAGCATCCGCCCGCAACGGAGGTTCCCCTCAGACTAAATAGAGAATGAAATTCAACGGCGACGTTTTCGCGAAACGGCAAAACAAACGACAACGATTTGCTTTTAATTACAATTTCATAAAAAATAAATCTGGTTATTTTAAAATTTTAAAATTTGTGTATTTTAAAATTTCAATCCGTCTCACTGCTGCGAAGCTACGGCCGAAATAGTGAAATCCGGATGTAAGCTTCCGTCACGCAAAAACGTTTCACTTTGGAACAATATTTTTCAATGGACTCGCTAACGGCACTCATCCTCTATCGAGTGTGGTACGGATGATGAACGTAGGCCTCCCCGTTGCGGAGCAGCATACAAATATATAAAAAACGCCGAAAAAACGCACTAAAAAGATTGCCGCTGCTTGGACACGCGTTTGGGAGTAATTATTTTCAATAAAAAAGATGCGCACCGTCGAGCGCCACGCGGTGATGCCACTTGCGTGTATGTGCGATTCTTTTTAACCGAGTTATTAAAGAAACGGAAATTTCTACTTCGACTGCGTACCGAGAAAAGTGGAGGGGGTAAAAAAAAATCAAAAAATGCGCAAAAGATGGCCCCTTTAACTGTCGTTAGAACCCGGTACTCGATTTTTTAATTTCGTTAAAAGTACGCCTACAGGGCAGTCTCGCGAAAACGGACCGAAAACGGGGATTTATTTTTTTATGTCGCCGAGAAAGAAAGCTACGCAAAATTGATGTATGTAAAAAAGAAAGATGGTCGGATTTTACACAAAACGTCATACTTTTATTTTGAATCTGATGGCAAAACACCGAGATATGCAGTAAAAACCCATTTTCACTCAAACAGCCGCAGAAAAAAAAGAAGAAGAATAAAAAAATTTAAAGTAAAAAATTTGCACGCGGAAACTAATCGGCTTTTATAATTTTTTTACAAAATATTTCTATCGCGTATAGTTGCAGAGAAAACCGCAAAAAAGCGCGCGAAAACGGCGAAAAAAACTGGAAAAAATCGAAATGTCCATTTTGGCGACAAACAATCAAACATTTAAACATTTAAACATTCAAACATTCAAACATATATCGCGGAATGTAGTCTATTTTTTAAATATATATGATTTGTTAAAATTTAATTTTTTAAATGAAATTTAAAAAATCGACGTTTTTGGTTTACCATTCCAAGTCAGGTTTTTCGCAGACGTCCTCTATTTCTGTGGCCGCCAGCACTCGCCTCTTGTACTACCATCTCACTCAATCGTACCTTTCCCATGTTCCAACCGACAATTATATAAATGTGTGCGCTGGGGTTAGGTGTTGAGGTCAAAAACAATTATTTTTATTGCTCGTAGACATCAAGGTTGCCGAGTTCACTTTGATTCCTTCTGTCTGCGCTGAAGGTGTCGGGTATCTCAGGTGGACACGTGATAGACTTAACCCTAGAATACTAATCATATTTCATAGAATGTTAACCATAAACATCGTATTTAAATTGTAAATGTCAGCTTTAATTGATTTATTAATTAATTGTAAATGTCAGCAATAAAAAAATTATATCAATTTATTGAAGAATACATCATTTAAAGGCAGGCATTTACTTTATGGTGACATTGTTAATGAATAAATTTATTATAACTTTGTTTACACCACTTTTCATTAGTTTTTATTTCTTGAAAAAAAATTTTTTTCAAAAAAATCACGTTTGTATTTAAATGTATTATAAAGTAAAAAAATAAATTTTCGGCCAAAAATTTTTTGCCTCACTCTTCAAATAAAAGATGGGCTTTTACGATATTAATAAAAAAAATCGCGAAAATCACTTCGGTATGAAACTAGCGCCATCTTTTGGTGAAATCATTAAATAATTTCCCATAAAATTTTTGATTAATTAATTATGATGGATTAGTGAATTGATTTATGTATTGTCATCGAGAATAAGTCTGTGTTCAAAATTTCAGCTCGATAGGACATTGGGAAGCTGGTGAAATATCGATTATAAGATTCCGTCCAGACAAACAAGTGAAGCTAACATAAGGGAGCGTCCATAAACTACGTGGCCTGATCAAGGGGGGAGGGCGGGTTAGGTAAAATACTACGCTGGGCTACGTTAGGGATGGTGGAGGGATAGTCAGAGTAGTGCTACGTAATTATTCTTTATTTTATTTTGCACAATTAAAACGGTACAGAATATATGGTCGATAAATCATCAACAAAAATCATTGTTTTATATATTTATTTATTTATTTATTTATTTATTAATTTATCTATGAGAAACTAACAATACATATAAAGAGATTATACATGATTATTGAACAGTGAAGAGACCATCTTACAAGTTTCCACAGAATAATTAACCTGTTGTGTTTTAACATAAAGCAACAATAACTTGAGTTATAGAATAAAAAACAAAAAAAGTGAAAGTTTTAAGTTATGGACAAACTATGGGAGTCAAAGAATTAGAGGTAAAAGGATATGATATCAATAGGGAAAAACTACGTTCCACTGGGGGGGGGGTCAAAGCTAAAGCCACGTTAAGGCTATATAAGGGGAGGGAGAGAATCAGAAGAGTTCAAAACGGAACCCCTGATTTATAGATGCTCCCTAAGTGTGGTAAAAACGGGTGCGTGTAGTTATGCACGCGCGTTAGAAGTTATACATCTTTGGCAAACATTTATATTTCTGGATTTAATACCGAAACCTGCGGCTGTGTGGTGCTCCGCTTTTGGTGGATGACATCACCGCGTCAACCTTAACATTTCCGTCCCGGCCTAGGGGTGGACGCTCGCCATTACTCACACGAGGAATGGCCGCAGAATATTGTGAATCAGCGCCCGCGCTGTCGAGAGATAAGCGAGCATTTGAATGCGATGAATCACGGAGGAAAAATCACATTAAATAATATGAAATCCACCGATGTTACCGTGCGCACAAAAAATTAAGGCTTGATACACACTATCAGTCCGCTCACGGTCCGCTCTCGCTCCAACACAATGAAAATAATTCTATTTAAAAATTTTGTAATCATTTTATTCGACTTGAATGAATTTTATTGGTATACATGATTGCTTGAACATTTTCGATTAATTATCAATGCAGGAATCCATCTGTAAAGTTTTTGCTACTAACTAAGAGATACCTTGGATTTAGAACTAACTTATAATTTAGGTTAAGTAAACAGTTTCGTAAAAAATCCCATAATGTAATGTAAATAATGTACTGAAAAGAAGGTACAAAAAATTATCCAAAACTTGAAACATTAAGGCTCGATACACACTAACGGTCCGCTCACGGTCCGCTCTCGCTCCAGCAAAATATAATACACAACTTTTGAACTTATGTTCCGTGATGTTTACCTACAGGTCAATTATTTGGTCATGGAATTTCAAGGATGTGTTGTCGTCACGTGTATACGTACGTCACGATACGCGTCAATAGTGCATGTGAACGATATCTATGAGAGAAACAGACAAGTTATGTAACCGCTTCACGCTAGACGCACTTGACGCATGCATTCGGTCTTGTACACCGCGCGCCGAGTATTGTTGTTTTAAATTTAATGTAAATTTAACAATTTTTACTCATGGCACTGTACATTCGGTATAATTTTTTATTTAATTAATATAGCGGAACATAGATTTGTTTAATGTTTAATTATTTTAAGGATAGAAAATTAAATATCTTCATCACTCTATCGATGCCCTTCATTAGCTGAAACTTGCGGGCGAAGAAAATGTATTTTGATTAAAATTGATACCTTTAAGAGTAAAGGTACCAATTTTATTACATTAATGTAATGGATAAGACATTAAGTGCGTAGTTACGTTACTGTCTAATGTGAAGCATTCATATAACTTTGTCTCTTTCTGCACAGGTAGAAGTATATCGGTATACAAAACATTTTTAAAGTGTCGTGACAAAAAATCGACCAGTACCTGCACGTACTAACCTAAATACTTGATTAATAAAATAATACAAAGCATGTCAGAAGTAATGTAATAAAATTTCATTTCTTGAACATAACACACACACACACACACTGCGAGGATTACACATATCACTGTAGTATTAATTGTACTCGCTCAAATTAAAAAGTAAAAAGCATCAGCGTAACTTTGAGCAATAACCTTTTCTCAACGAGATACGAGATTGTAGTTACCGGTCGTAAATCTTTCTATCTTCAGAAATCGAAATAATTCAAGTACCGTCTCAAGGACTCCCGGTGGTACGATTGCCGACCACGAATATGATGTGATTACTTGGCAATAATAATACACTCATGTAATAGTCAGACATAGCGATAGTGGCAGAGAATAAATTGAAACTACAAGAAATTCTAAATAAAACGAACACGATATTACTTCCCATTAAAGTCTACATATTTTCAAAACTGATTCAAATTTTCGCTTTTGTTTTACGAAAACGTGTGTTGTTATTATTAATTTATTCACAAATGTATAAATTTGATCTATTTGTCCACAAAATTAAGGCGTTTTATGGTACACTGAAAACGAATTTAATGGATATATAAAGACAAAATTGACAGTTTTAAATTTAAAAATAGGATATTTTTGATGTTTGCATTGAGGTTGGACATAATTATTAATTTTGATTAATTAAGAAATTTGTATAAACCACTTGGAGTAACTTTACGTCTACCGGTTTCGATACCACTATATCTTCATCAGGACGGACGCATACTAACTATCCATTACTTATTTGAGTAAGCAAATTAATTTTTGAACGAGGGCGTGGCTACAGTTGTGGTGGGGAGAATTGACAAGTAGACGCCGAAATTGGGAAATATCAAATATTGGGTTATTCATAAAATTCAACTAGTTATTAATTATAATGGCTTTAGTATTCGGTCATTTCTCGATTTATAATATTTCTTTAAGTTTTATTTTTAAGTTATCCAATCTAATATCTCTATTACAATTTATTTTTGGTTAAATTTGCAAGAAATTTTTAAATCATTATATGGAGAATATTCACACTTTTTGATAAAAATTAACGTAAAGTTTGTACGAAAAATGTTGACGTTCAACGTCAAAATTGATGAAGTGTACAATGTTATATAATAACGCTAAAAAATATTAATACGCTTTATTGCTATCCTGAGAATAGGTGGAAGAATATCATAAATAACCAAATAAATTTATCCATTGCTCCTGTCCTTAAAATATTTCCGATAATTTCTGATATTTTATGTTTCCAAATTTTTATCATAGTATGTGTTTTTCGCCTTTTTAAAAGTGCATTAATTTTAAGTCTGACAATTTTTGAATTAAGCTGTTAGGGGCATGCAACGCACTCTCACAGTTTATACCTAAACAAGAAGAGAAGACCAGCAGCTATCACAGAATCGCACGTAATTTAGTCGAAAGTACTGTCGCTTAGTGTGCTGTATTTGCTATTTACCCACCTTTTAATTAAATTCGCAATCTCGGGTACAATTATTGCGCCGCTAATTAATATTTTAAGTGCGCATCTATAAATAATATTTTACAATCGCAAATGCAATCGCAAGATGACATTTCGCGCGCTTGTAGCCGCGATGTGAAGAGGAATACTGGACCCAGTTTCCTGCAGTTTATGGATGATTTACATTTATACAGCCAGGTACTAGAATTATTTAAAAATAATAACAAAATGATAATACTTGTATGTTTAGGATTAGATTTTTATCACCCTGATGAAGGAAATGATTCATAGCTAATAGCAAAAACATTACAGGTGAACTTCTGCCTCGATAATGAGTCGAAAATGTTCGACCAATCAATAGTTATGGAGATACGCAATATCAGAGTTTTAGTATTATTTTTTACAAGTAACTTATATCGATTATGAATATTTGCTTTGTTTAATACAAGTCGAATAGGTTTTTCTCAATTTATTAGAGTTGTACTGAAGCGAATGGATTTTTCATAATCGATATAAATTACTGTTACAGTTCATGCAAATAGTTGAACTATCATTATAGTTCAACTTTTAGAAAAAAAAATAAGTCAGAAATATTGAAAAAGAAATTATCTTTGATATTGCATATCTACATAATTATTTATATGTCACGGTTGCTTGAACATTTTCGACTCATTATCGATCCAGGAAACAATCTGTAAAGTTTTTGCTATTAGTTACGAGACAGCCTGTACAAACAAAGTTCATTCATCATACCAGAAAAAGCACACAATCTTCATTCTCAAATTGTCTGCTGAATTCTAAGATCTTGTATGATTTAACTATTACACACAGCAATAACTATAAAACGATCCGCGTCATTACCAAGTCGGCCGCAGAAATGTCGCCCTCGATGTCGAATCAATTATCACCGGCGGTAATTATTACGGATACGCCGCCAAATTCGGGTTAATAGATTGTAAAATATCATCTTTATCGACCGGGGAAAGTAGCCTGGGCGGACGGAAAGTGAGTTATCCAATACCGGCCGCCCGGTCCGCGGCGTTGCGTCACCGCGGCAACGTGATGTGAAAAAATATATGGAACACGTCGGAGGAAAGTGTGCCGCGTGGTGTCGCCAGTGCAAATTTACTAAAATTGAGAAATGCTCTTCGATCAACAGTGAATCACTTGTGTTCAGGAAAATCCCAACGTTGCATCAAGGACGTTACCCTAGGTCTCTTATCTCCAATAACACTTCATTAAAAAATCCTCTACGAAGTACATTACGTGGTTCAGTGTCATCGCAAATACATTTTAGCCAATCATATACGCATACACACAGTTTAGTATTGCCGATATCTAGGCGCTAGGCGAAATTTGGCATTTCACGTCGACCCTCCTTCCCCTCCCCTTCTCCCTCGCCCTACACCTACCTATAGAGTCGAAATCCAGCTGTCGTCGAGTGGGCAGCATCGTCCGTTGTATCGTAAAGAGAATCGTAAAAGCTGTTGTCGAGAATCAAGGATTTGTGTCGCATGTTTGTCGAACCTTTTCGCGAGTGATCCTCTTCCGCCAAGTGCATAAAGTTACATAGCAGTGAATCCAGAAGGAGAAGGAAACATTCACGTGGCGGTAACCCAAAACCCCAAAAACACATTCCGTGTTCCGTTCCTTTTCCTCATATTTTTAAATACAGTTCACAAATTCCCTTTTCACACCCTATTCCATCCCGTTATATTCCCTTATTCTGACCTAAATCCCTTCAATCCTCGTGCCTGCGAATAGCGTCGTGCGCACACACTATAAACCACGAGAGTGAGTCAAAAATTATCTACAAACCTTCAAGGTTTATCATACTGCGTTCTGCACGTGCGTGCTTGGAGTTGATACGTTTGCACACACACGTGTGCGAAATTTGATCCAGATCGCGTTATTTGCCTCTCGGTTATTATAGTATAAACCGGTCCGCTCCGCTATTAATTTGTAACAGGGAGGAATAACTAGAAATTATCTTATTTCTCTGGTCGGAGAGTGTGAAAGGGGGTGAAATTAATTGTAACCTTTATCTCATATAAAAAAAGTGCTTTTTTGTGAATCCAGAAATTTAAAAGTGGCCGGACAATTGTGAATGAAGAAGGTACAGGATGCCCGTCCACGTCCACCACGGATGTCAATATTCAGCAAGCTCGAGAGATGGCTCTGGTGAAAAGGCGAGATACCATCGGTGAGCTGGGCAGAGCGTCTTCTTTAAACATCAGAGGATTCTGCCCATCAAGGCATCTTCGACGAAATTGGCTTCTGTAAGCGAAAAGTGTGGATAATTTTGACTTGCGCTCGTACATAGAGCATAACATTTGATGTATTTGAAAAATACTTTCATAAATAGTCTTCAGCTTCAGTGACCTCCTTGTACAATATAAATCAATACTGGTTCTTACACACGCTAGTCGGTACTTTACACTTCCGACATTAGCCTCCTACAGAATTTCTACATTTGTTAATGCTATATTTTACGTGATCGCATTTTTATACCATCCCATCCATATTTGTGTAACTATATTAGAACCTAGAGCGTAGAATAGAGCCGCTGCTCAGTGCGGATTCATGGAACGCGATTTCGTTATAATTCGGGGCCATGAAATGCATTGAAATTTCATAGATCCAGCATTAAAATTCGACATCGACTTATCGGTATTTTCTTAAGTTTAAGAGTACCCAAACAACGTTTATATTGATGAAGCAATTTTTAAAAGAATTTTCCATGAAATTCATGAACAGAAAACAACTTTTTTTTTAAATTGACTTTATTCGCTTAAACCTAAAAATAATAATAATAAAATAATTTTTAAAAAAATGTTAAGACCGTGTAATTTGGTGGGGCGACCCTTGCGTGCTGCCTGAGCCGCGCGCTGTTGACGTGTCACACTCGAATGCCCGCGTCTCATCGGTGTTGTAATTGTAATCCCAGCAAGTTACCTACGTTACAGACAGATAACGAAATTATTATACATATTTAGATGTACTAGCATGTCTTGAATTCTCGTTTATAAAAACTCGATAGGCTTTGACGTAAAACACTCCATCGCTCTCTGTCCTGCGATGCGTCCTATTTATATTTATTCATATTTCCCATAGTTCCATTTTTCTTCGCAGAATATCTATTTGTCCTCTCCGTGCTCTCCTACGGGCATTTTTTATCTGGCACCGCGGTCAAAATCTGTTTCAGCGGCCTTCCTTTCAGGAGAACGTGGACAAGCTAACTTAACCTCTTCAATAAAAATAAATAAAATTACACATATTGTCGTGTGATCTTTACACTGCCGAAAAAGCACACTGAAGCAGTGAAGGAAAAAGTATATTATATTAATTCTATTTAAATACAGTATATTTACTTTACAAATATTTCAAATGGTACGATTGACCCCGGTCTACCCTACATAAGGTACCAATTTATTATTTCCAAAAAAAGTGGCATCTATGATTTATACTTACGAGTACTGTTGTAGTTGTCTAAGTTTTCCTTGCACAATGGAAAGAGCATTGCTCCACGTTCCTGGCAAGGTCCGAACCGGAGAACCTGCCACACTCGTCGTTGGTCAGTACAGATCATCTCGTCTCATGCAGCCTTGGGAAATTTCGGTTTTGGTTCACGGCCGTGCGAAATCATGGTCGCTGGAATCGCGTTCACACATGACCACTGTAACTCGAATGTCCGCCCGACACCCGAATGACATTCGGAGCGGTCTTTACGTCACTAGGGACTTTCTTTTATCGCAGCAGTCAGATTGCGTGGTTGTTTGCAATCACTTCGTTGCGACCTTCAGAATTTCATTAATTTCCGAGGCTTTTTCAAATTGACAATAACGCTGTGCATGCGTCAGAACCCCACGCTTCCCCTCCTGGCAGAGCAATGAGATATATTCAACTTATAATAATAATTCATCTGTCCAAATCACAAAAGAGTTCTGATCGGTCAACGTTTCCCGGTATTACGAGTCTTGCGATATCAACACAAACACGTCTTGACTACAATATACGATTATAACATTGTAAATTGGTTAATTTTGATGCAATGAATATTAGATAAAATAAGTATTAATATAATTTTAAGTCAAATTAATTAATCAATTAGAAAGACATACAGAAAAATCTAATTCACGAAAAAATATTTGGCTACTACCGGGATTCGAACTAAAAGGTCTTGGAAAGGAGGTGGCCCGAGTTCGAATCCCGGTAGTAGCCAAATATTTTTTCGTGAATTAGATTTTTCTGTATGTCTTTCTAATTGATTAATTAATTTGGTTTTAAAAATTTCACAGAACTTACAACTTCACAAATATGAATGTGTTCTTGAATATAGTTTTAAGTGTTGGTACAAATCAGCTCATTTCATACACGTATACTTATCTCATCCAAAGTATCTAAATATTAAATTGAAGCCAAAATTAAAGAGTTAAGGTTATTATTACGGTCGTTGGATATATTTATGTGTTATTTTTAAGTATTTGGTATTTCTTAAGACTTTGATTCCACATTTAAGAAATGTCGCAGAAAAGCCGGAAGATGTAATTAGTACATATTGCACACTAGAAACAGAAGATGTGAATGCTCCACAACAAAGTGCACAATAGAAGAAATAATCAGTTCGGCCTACACCTTCGCCGTGATAGGACGCTCTCCTGATAACGCTGGATAAGACTTCAGCGAAACGTCGAGATTTGCTTCTCAGTGAAATATACGGTTCTTATAAAATATCCGTTTTACTTAACATACAAAAATGAAGCCAGTATTACCGCTATAATGATAGAAATATTGACATTTGACAGACGCTTTGACGTTTCTCATAGAAACTTTACGCGTATGTGCATAAATACGTACGTCCCATTGATTGTTGGGATAACAATCAAGCTTATGACAATTGTTATCCTGTGAATAGGGGGGTTAGTGTGATCCAGAAAAACCTTGCAATCCCAATATTACCTTAGCATAAGAAACCAAGATGTACCCATCATCATCATCATTCTTGGCACTACTACACTTGGTGGGTCTCAAGATGTACCCAATACATCATTTAAGCATTACGTCTTATTAATTATGTAACATTGATTATTGAACAATCCGTTTCATTGACTGATTCATTAATTTTTTTTTAATAAAATCATGACCATTCAGCACGATTTTAAATTTTCTCCACTTCCTTCCAAAACATTGCCACATGAACCGTCAAGATAAATTCTTCTTCTTTTAGTGCCCTATCCGTCCAACGGACGATGGCTGTCAGGTTGGCTATGAGAACTTTATTTACTGCGGCCGGGAACAATTCTATAATGGACTAGCCTAGCCACTGTCTCAAGTTTTTCAGTCATGAAGTTCTCCTTCTTCCAGGGCCTCAACTCGGGCAATCTTTCCCTGTATTATGAGTTGCAAGATCTCGTACTCTTCTGGATGACATATCACATGTCCAAGATATTGAAGTTATCGTATTTTTATTGTTTTAATTACTTATTTTTCTTTATTCATCCGAACCATAACAACTTCGTTCGAAGCTTTGTCCATCCAGCTTATTTTGAATATTTTTTTGCAGATCCACATCTAAAGTCGCAATATCAATTCTTCGGTAAGCGTCTATGTTTCCATTCCATAAAATAATACCGAAAACACGCAGCATCGGACCATTCGCATTTGTAATCCGAAGTTGAGCAATGACTGAGGACATCTTTCTCATGCGGATAAAGGTTGCACGAGCTTGCTAAAATGCAGTGATATAATGACTAATCTCTGTTAGCATGCCCACAGTTACAGATAAATACATTTATTGTTAGAAATACTCTTGCGTATGCGTAAGTTAATAATGCTGACTAAAATAATTAAAGAAATTTAAATTCACACAAAATAACGCTATAGCACTTATGGAGCACACTAGTATTGCACGTTCTTTGCGACCTTCAGACTTAAGATTCTGAGCTTTTTAAAAATTGAAAATAACTCAATATACTCATCAGAACTCCCCTTCCCCCTCACCGCAATAAAATCTATTCAACTTGATAATAATTCGATGAATAAATTTATAGAGAGAATGGCGACTCGATCCGTTCTGATTGATCGGCCGGGAAAAAAGTGCCCACTTTATTTTAAAGTAGGAGGCGTACCCGCCTAGGCGCAGGATTTATTTATTAATGCCGATGGCATACTTTACTGTCGGTATAACTGTTTTCAAGACTCTTATGACTCCTCACACGCGTGCATAAATTAAGATTTAAATAAATGGTTAGATCTCAAATCCATGAGACAGGGCTGCTCGTTAGCCTTATTGGCTTAGCGGTAGCTTCTTTTAGTTGCTCCTTCCATATCTCTCCTAGGGCATTGCATTGGTTTTTTTCCGCTCGGTCTGGCGTTGAAAATCCGAGTGTCTGAAATCTAATGTAGACATCTTCTTCTTCTTCTTCTTCTTGTGTCCTATCCGTCTAACGGACGTTGGCTGCCATGTTGGCTATCATCACTTTATTTTCCGCAGCCCGGAAAAGCTCTCCAGTAGACTGACCAAACCACTGTCTCAGATTTTTCCGTCCCGATGTTCTCCTTCCAGGGCCCCGACATTGTGAGGGGGATAAATGCGGAATGTGGGTTTGGGAGCTGTCAGATACGCGAACTATAGACAATTATTCAATGATTTCCATAGATAGGTGTCAAATTTCAAAGGAAAAGGCTGATTTGTCAAACTAACTAACGATTTTTAAATTGGAATTACTCGTTTAATATAAGAGTGCGGCATTATTTTATGACATTTTTGGAATCAGGAAACTCAATTATACCGGAAGATTAGTTAATATTTCATACAGCTCCCAAACTCACATTCTGCATTACACCCTTGTGAGGTGCATCCCGTGCTTCTCTGAATGTCTCATCACATGTCCGAGATGTTGAAATTTTCATATTTTAATTGTTTAATAATTCATCCGATCCATATTATTTGTATAAATCTACTTATATTATTTGATTAAATATACCTACATGTTTCGGAAATACCTTTCCATCGTCAGATTGTTATATATATGTCAAAATATCAAAATGAATAATGCCTTTTGTCTTATGATTTTATAAATTATTTGAAAATTTATTTTTAAATATTATTGCTGAAGTTCTTGATTACTCGTAATTATTGTAAAAAAATTTGAATTGAGCTAGTAGTTAAATTTAATTGATTATTAATAATATTTTGTTTACTATTACATGCTTTGCTAATTTCTAATGATTCTAAATTATTAATTAATTAAATTTCAAAAAATTCCAATAATTACGAGTAACCAAGAACTTTAGCAATAATATTTAAAAATAAATTTTCAAATAAATTAGAAAAACAAAAGGCATTATACATTTTGATATTTTGACATATATATAGCATCCTGACGATGCGATGGAATGGTATTTCCGAAACATGTAGGTGTATTTAATCAAAAAATATAAGTAGATTTATACAAATAATACAATCAATATATTTTTTAAATGTCAATCTACAATATTGCTGAATCAATTGAAAAAAAAAACATAATATCTTCATTCGTAACTCTGTCCATACAGCTTAATTTGAGTATTCTTCTGTAGATCCACATCTCAAATGCTTCGAGACCTCTTATCAATTCTTCGGTAAGCTTCCAATCTTCCATTTTATTAAATAACACCAAGAATCTAGACATCCCTAGTAATAAATCTAGACATCCCTATTTTTTAGCGAAATTTTAATATGCGGTATAAAACCACTTTTATCGAGTCTTCCGGAAGGTTCTGAATTGATCTGGAAAGAACTGAAAGCGCCCCGAGTATTCTAGAACGTGCCGAGTCTACGGTGTCCGCAAGTTTATAGGGCGCTGCGGAAAGTCAAAATAAAGTTTTTGTTTTGACAGAACGCGGCATCTGTTTTAAGTGAATCCTCGAGCGAGTGCAATCTAGTAAGTTCAAAATACAATTGTCGTGTTAAGATGGTTCCAAATAAAGGTGATTATTTTGATCGATGTGTTCATTTTAAAAACAATACATAATTAACAGTCGTTGAACGTTTATGCTTAAAATTTACGTGATAGATTTCGTTGACTTTAGAAATCAACATCAGCTGTTCAAATCCTCGGCTTGTAAACCAATACAAAATATTTTCAACAGTTAATAAATAATACATCAAAAGACATTAGAGAGAATTTATCTTGTGTGAAAATATTTTTTTCTTAAAACATACCTAGCATATATTTCACATCTTTAATTGCAAATTGCAACACTCTCAGAATTAATGCACTTCTATTCAACACCAGGTTGAAATTCCCTACAAATAAATATTAATACAATACAGATTCTGAACGATTGTTGTAATAAGCAATAAAATACATGAAATTACGAAAAAAGTGAAAATTAAAATAGGAAATATTATCTCAATCATAAATGGAACATTAAAATAATTACGAGTAGAACACATACTTTGAGAAGCACATGAAAAATAATGCTAGAAACAATGTTTGTATTCATCATATGTCCATCTGTGATGGCGAGGATTGTCATGGCTTGCCAATCTGAGTTTCGGACAAGGATATATACATATATTATATATACATATAGTATAGGATATATACATTAATTTATGTTATGTTATGTTATGTCATGTTATGTTATGTTTATGTTATGTATGTTATGTTATGTTATGTTAGTTTATGTTAAGTAATGTTTTATTTTTCTTTATATATCACTTTATTAATTGTTTTTGATAGAATTATACCTTATCTCCTTTTTTTATTATTACCTATCAATCTAAACATGTTTATATATATTGTTTCTTTAATGGTACGTTGTTCCGTGTATTAATTAAATAAATAAATAAATAAATTTAATATACATCACTTTATCAAATACAAATAATTGTTTTAATATATATCTACTACAATGTTTTGTATCTATATACCATTATAAACTATGCCTATCTCAACACAGATATTTCTAGTGAGACAGGCACAATACCACCAATTTTTTTATATTTAACTTCAATAGAAATAAACAAATAAACAAATAATAAATTAAATTAGCTACTATAAATCACCTAACAACGAATTATCTGAATTTGTCTTACACGTGTTCCCTAAATATAACATTACTGACATCACGTCCGCAGAAGAGTTTATGATCGTTTTGCGTATTAACAAAACATAAAATAAAAGTCATAAAAGAATTAGTTTTTTTTTCTATCGCACGTCGCACATTTTCGCAAGTCTGTTAAATACTCGTAAACTTGTCAGAAGTGAATTGTGGAAAGTCGTAAAATCGGAAAAGGAACCGAAGACGTTCGGGCGCCAATTTTTTTTTTTGCTTTTGGAAAGCGATCAAAGGACTTCCACACCGCCAGACTGGCTCGTGGTACCACTTCTGCTTCTCCTCGATTAAAGTGACATTTTCTGGTGACTGTCCGCCATCTGCATTGGAATTATCACCGCAAGAAATGCGAATCTCGCGAGTGATTTAATTTAGCGTTGATAAAATTACAATTGACTGAGAATATTTTATTTCGAAATGAAATATTCATCGGTCGAAATCATAGTTCACACCAGCTGGCCTATTCCTGGTCCGGTACTTGTAATAGTGTGGTCCAGAAAAACCTTGTAAGTCCTGTATTACATATGCAAATGAAATCAAAATATGTAAAATACACTTTGTATTAACCGCTAATTTGTTGAAATACTAACAAGTTTCAGGGCCAATGGTTCCTTTAACAGGATACAACGTATACTAAGAATTATTGCAATAACTATTCTGAATATCCTTATCATCTTTTGGAAACAAACCTTTATTTTGATGTCAACAAGGGTTTAAAAAATTTAATGAAAAAAACGTAGGATTACACTTTTAAATTAGAAAAGGTGTAAATAATAAATTAAATATAATAAATAACCAGGTTGTTTTTGAAATTTTGATTTCACATTAGTTCTAAATTAGTTTTTTATCTCCCATATATATTTTTTTATTGTCTATACTAATATAACAAATTTGTGGTTAATACAAAGTGTATTCTTGTTATTTATATAAATAACTAGCTGTAAACCCGTGAAAATTACGGGACATGATAATAATGAATAACGACCCTTGCCTGTAACCTGAAACGTGAACGCGCGTTAATTTAACGTGTGACACTCGGGCGCCCGGGCTTCATTAGCGGCTAATTATCATCAGTGTTGTTGTTGTTGTAATTCCAGCGAATTACGGAGATACAGATGGACGTTCGAAGTTTGGATAGTTCATTTTACCACAAAGTCATTTTGCAGTTATTGAAGAAAATATAATACATTTAAGCATCCCGCATTTTTAGTTGATTTTATAGCCAGAGCGTAGATTTTAAAATATTGTAGATATTATTTTGATAAAATGCTTCGAAAATACAGCATGTATCATTTATAAAACGGCAGTCCTTTGTCAGATAATTATTTTCAAACACGTCATCTATATTTTCGTCGATTAAAGATGGAAAAAACAAAATTCCGCTTTAAAAGTAGTGAAATATTCACATAAATGACTTATCGAGTTGCTATCTATATTTCGATTGATGTTCGCCGCGTTTCAGTCTCCGATCTAGGACAACTATTATGTATTAAAAGCATCCGATAAGAGCTATTGATCATTTGCCAATAAAATTAACTCATTGGAGAAAGCTTGCTTGGCTCGGAAAAGTATACTTTACGACTGAGTTACACATGCGTAACAACTTGAAGCTTAATGGACGTTAACCTGAAGAGCAAACGCCGTTTATTACGTTCTGGTCGGATTACGAAGTCAATGCGTACTTCCGTCTATACAGAGTCTGCTATCTGCGAAGAGAAATACAGCGCACTTCTTGAAATTAGTGATTGCGATCAAAGCATTTTTTCTTCATAATGTAACTTACGAAGACAGTCGGTTACAGGGCTTGCAGATAAACTGTTTTACCGATAAATGCGACTAAATTAATTTCCGATATACACATTACGTGTCCCGAGACGGGTTCTCGGGCGACGGATAGGGGAACACTCCGTAGATATACAGGATAGGAGGGAAATGAAATACCCCTCGCGGACCAACAGGTATGTAGCGTCTGATCCAGAGTGGGCGGCTACGAACAGCGTCTGTGTTTCGTGTTAGGGGCAGCTGAAATAAAACATACCAACCCGTCTGACAAACGTGGTATCTAATACGCCAAAAAAAACTTCCAATGTGAGATGGAAGACGGCTGTATCCAGCAGTGGAGAGAAGAAGGCTGGAGAAGAAAAAGAGAAGATAATCAAAAATAACATAGATATCATTTACACAAGAGTACATATTGTCACGGAGTCGTAGGACACTAAATTAACTGGAGCACTATTCTATAATTCATTATCGCACTAGTCACTCGAGAATCTTCGACGCGTCTGTGGAAAACTTTATATTCGTCTTATAGAATGTCTTATCGCAGTGATTTGATATTGAAAATTCCGCACGTAGGTACCTTACTCGCGTCGTAGTCTGTGGTATCGCCGTCTGTCTGCTTCGCTTCATATGTTAGCTGTCAAAATAACAACTGTCACACAGTATTGGCGCCGCGTGCTTATATAAAGCCCGTTATTTCGTGAATTTTCTGGTATAATACTGCGTATTCTAGACCGTTCTAGTTCTTTCTAAATTATTCCAAACCTTGACAATGTTGGAAAACCTTCGACTATGTGCAGTTGCTTTTGTTTATATCATCTCGTGACAATATTATAGATACACCTCATTCCTAATCCTAAGTGGATCCTGAGTGGATTTAAGGAAATGCTTCAAGAGTAAATGGATCTGTCATAATAAAATTGATTAAAAGCCTGTTTAGCTATGGGTTTTGCAAAATGATTTAATAAGTTTACGTAAAATCGAGAGCAAATAAGAAATTCGTGTACTGGAGCCTTTTAAGCCATTACAAACAAAATGCACGATTTATCAAAGGCAAAGAAATGTTATATACCTATGTTATATATCAACGAAGAAAATATTCGATAGAAATATTTACAATTGGCAATTAATTATTTTACAATTCAGCCAACTAGTGTAGTCAGAGAGAACTTTATCTCAAGCAGGAGCGATCTGCAATAAAATTACATCTAGACTAAACGATGACACGTCCAACATACTATGTTTTTAACGGCTCATTTCAACTCATCTTTTGAAATATTATTATTTTTAAACAGATGTGCATACGGAATTGGTGTCGAATCAATATTTTTACTATTCTCAGACCAAGCTATGACCATTACTATCTCAGACCAACCTGTGCTATGAAAATAGGGCTAACTTGCTATCGCCCTGGAATGGGGCTCGAACTACCGACCACCAAATCACTAGGCGAGCGTTACGCCCTCTACACCATCAAGCTATATAATTTAGTTATATAACTTAATCGAATGGCTTATTGGTTAAAACGAATTTATAACATTAAGCAAAGGTATGTATTTTCTAAATTACTACACACAATGATCACTTCTAATCTTCTTCTTTTTCAGCGGCTCCTCGTTACGAGAATGACGTCTACCATGTTTTATTGCTTGGGCGTCCGAGCGTGGCTGAGGAGCTCTTTTTATACTCTCTTTTAATACCTCCATAATTACCGGTAAAACAGTTTTAACTTCATATTTGACCGGTTTACCGGAATGTCATTTCTCGCTTTCCACATCCCTTTGCATGCCTTTCCATGCCCTAGTCAGCCGGGAGGCAGGACGACTTAAAAATGGATCGCTACAAAATTGATGATTGCCCAAGACGTTCATTTTTAATCTCTAAACAGGCATCTATCTGCCTTGTAACAGTATTAGGTAACTTTAAAAGGAAGTGGTGATAATATATTTCCGGTCGAACCATATCGTTATTAGTATTGCGGTTAAGATATTGACGCGCCGAAATTAATATTTTGGTTAAATAAAAAGTAAATTTCATTGAGGTGAAAGTGTTTGCAATGTTACAAATAAAAATGTAACGAGTTGTGGTAATACGATATAACCATTAATGTGGTGCAACGCCTTGGAGGGTATTTTTAATAATGTGCCAAAAAATAATTTTAAAAAGTCGCGCGTGCACGCGCGGCAGAAGTTATACTTCTACAAATAAAAACTTTCTGTCGTGAACTCGCATGTATACAGAATGTGACAGCTGACAAGAATTCAATAGGGCGTCTTTATTGATACGTTGTTCCTTTTCGAAAAAGGTTTGCATTTTCAGAAATTCCAAGTACCTACCCACTTTCGTGCTTTATCGATTTTCGGCCTAAAACGGTTCCGCATTCAAAAGTTTCGAAACTATACAACTTTGACAGCTGCATTGAATTAATGAAACTAATTAATGTGTTTTTTGTTTTGATAACTAATATCTGACAATTACGTCGTTTTTGCATTTGCATTTTGCGTTTTTGTGACAAACAAAAACTTTTGTGTGTTAGGTAATAGAATCTGGCAGCTAACAAGAATTTAATATGGCGTCGTTATTCTGGCATCACATTTCCGCTACATGGTGCGTGCGCAACTTCTTTTACAGTTATTAAGTATTCTGCGTTCGTCAAAAGAAGCATAACTTAAAAAAATGTAAGAACATGTTAATTTTTTGATTTCTCGACAGTTAGCATTCACTTTTGACAGCGCGCGGCTGTCGTCCATCCCTCGTGGTGTTCCCGGTGTTGCGGTAATCCTTTATTTCTGTTCCGGCGACTACCGAGCCGAGCGGTCCCCGCAAATAGCCGCCCGCCCATTCATGAGCCGCCGAAGCTTCCGACGAAAGCGACCGACCTTCGGGCTATTTTGATGCCATCGCCGGCGGAGACCGCTCTTCGCCCGCCCAACCTTGTTTACTTTGCGAGCCGGTCTGGTCCGCTCCGAGCGGACAATCGATATCCCGATAGCCACGCGCGCAGAACTAAATTGAGTGCCCATTGCGAGTGTCGCTTTGGAACGTCGCTACGGAATACTCCAGAACGCCCTACGGCACTCTGTGAACATCTGCAACATTATGGAGACATCTGGAATAGTCTGGAAGCGATAATACTAAGTAAAAATACATGTCTGTAAGGTTTCCCTTCGAGAAAATGTTCTGAGAACACAATTACTGGACTTTTCCACTGCGGAATTATTATTTAAAAATTAACCCATAAAAACCAAGTTTTTATTATACTCCCTTTCTCATTTACCAGTTGAAACATTTTTTTTCGCTTAACCTACGCGTTGGGCTTCGGTCGGGCGACGCTACGAAAGGGAGTAATGAAAAATTTCCAAAAATCCAAAATTATACTATAATCAGGTTTCGTGTTTTCATGCAACTTAATAAGTTGTATGAAAAAACCATTCAAAATTTGCAAAATCCAAAAATTTATTAATTTTTTTTTAACGAAAATTTGATAGATCTTCTTGATCGTAGCCACGAGTCTGCTTGCAAAGTTTCAGCTCGATTAGATCACAGTAATGGTGTTTAAAATGGATCCAAAGTTTTTTCGTCAGACAAGAAGACAAGCAGACGCCACAAGTTAATATAAAAGGAGTAATTAAGATAAATTATACAAGTCTCACAGAACGAAGCTCTTTAAATGGGAAACGTGTATGGCGGTCTTATAAAGTATGGATTGGGATGGCCCAGGGCTCATAACCTGTATGAGCTGGTTGAAGTGAACACCCTACATAATGCAACGAATTCCATAATGTTTATTAATTCTATCGTACGAACATACACGCATCAAATTTTTTAAAGTTGCAATATACAAAGTTATTTGGAAAACATTAATAACCTCGCAGGACTATATTCCTGTCTTGATAATGAATCGAAAATGTTGAAGCAGGCATGACCAATTAATTTTTTTTCAATATTTCTTAATAATTGAAACGAATGAATTTTTCGTAATCGATTTATTATACTGTAATGATAGCCCAACGTTTTACAAAAAATAAGTCGGAAATATTGAAAAAAAATGCAAACTTAGATGTCGCATATCTTATATTAGGTCACGATTGCTTTAACATTTTCGACTCACAATTAAAGGAGGAATATAGTATTGCGAGGTTACTAATGTTTCCAAATACACCTGCATATGATCCAAATTGAAACCTTCCATACAATTAAATAGACTATCGCTACTGGTATCATTAGAAAACCCTGGGCCATCAAAATAAAATGGGCTATAAAAGACTTCCATACACGTTTCCCATACAAATAGATTCCTTTTTGTGACTTATTACATAATTAACAAAGAAAAATTGCTCTTATCGTAAATAGTCCCCTTGCATTTGGCTCGTATCTTAATACCACCATTTGGCGCTATTATCCACTTATAATATATAATGGTAAATCGATCACCATTATCCACTTGATAATATATAATGGTAAATCGAAACGCACATATTTCATTAGGTGCACTCTGTGCCTCTAAGATGCGCGCGTACAAATGCAAAAAAGTATAGCGCCCAGAAATTTTTTAACAAAAAATAATTATTTTAAAAAGTTAAAACAGGCCAGTAACCTGGTCCAAGAACTGTGGCGAAGCACATCACAAAAATATTCAGGCTTGGGAAAGAAACATTTAAAAAATATGTGTTTAAGAAATTCATATATTTACCATGCAATTGCTTATAGCTTATACGTATAATGAAAATACAAATCAATCAATAGATACTGATATATAAAGAGGTAAAGTTTGTAGGAGGTACTCTTCGAAAATATTCATCCGATTTCAAAAATTCTTTCACCCATATTTAGAATAAGAATATTTCAGGGTGGAGATAGACATAGACATTATCCCGTTAAAATAAAAGAGCTTTTCGTAGTGACCTATTTTACAATTAAAGTCGACGAAAAAATGGTCGAGCAATGCGTTTTTTACGAACGGTGCCTTAACGGTAAGATATATTTAAATACTTTCTATAAAGAGGTTGTAGAACTCAAAAAGTTATTTAAAAGAATCCATCCATACAGAACATACATCTATATGTTAAGATTAATACACAAATTGATAAAATATGAATAAAAGTTACTAAAAATCTATGTACGCGTGCGAAGCCGCGGGCACAGTTAGTATTTTATAAAGAAGACCTACCTCTCTGTAGAAGATATAATCGTTCTTAGAAAAGGAGATTGTTTACATTTTCAAACGTACGTAAATAAGCATTGAAATTGATTATAAAATTTGTGTTGAGTCCAAGGGCAGTATAATATTGTATAGTAACATCCAGATTACACATTAAATTTATGTTTAGAGAGATACCAGTCAGTACCTAGAAATAATGTGTTATTTGAGTACGAAATAAAAAAGGACATTCTGGATTCATTTTCTTTAAATGGTTCGTATCGAGTTGAGTAATTTTAGTTTGTGGCAGTGGAATTCAGAGAAATTATTATTTTTCGGACAGCGTCTGAAATTTTAAAATTCTGTGACAACAACCTCAACGAAAGTAAAGCAACGAGCGTTTCGCGATTTCGCGAACCTGCTATTTGATTATTGTTTTAACTGTTGTATCGATTCAAATCCTTGGATCATCCATCTATCACGATAATTTGTCTAGGTAGTGTGGAGATCGAACCCGCTGCGGTTTCTAGCCGCACGCATCGGGCGAACTTCACCAATCAGGAGCTAAATGCAGGCAACCACGATCGTACCACCTAGAGATACATCACTCTTCCGCCAACAGTCATAGCCAGCAGACGTAATTTTTATTGTACTCCGCGCCAATCTTTGTAAACGTTGTATCAATAAACCAACATCGTTAATCGTGAGTATAATTCACCACCCTGTGTCTGTTTACCTTTCCTACCACTGCTGATACAATTCATGTACATTATACGGGCACTTGTACAATACGATAAACATCAGGTGCCAACACAAGAATATGTCTCTGGACGGGTGGATATGTTCTCCCTCGTCAGAAAACTACACATCACACTTAACCCGTGCGTTTTAATATTTTCAATATATTTTAACGATATTAGACGTATGCTTAGATGTACGTAAAGTCGATGTGGAGCACACTCGAGGGTAAAACACTCGCGTGCTTAGAATTCATTCAAGCCGGCTTTGACATTTACGAGTGTTTAACTTGGCGTGGTGCAGATGGTCGTTAAAGGCGACCCTAGTCTCGGGTTTACGACCAGTTAGGTCGTTTCGTTATTTCTAAACAATTTGTTCGTAGGCCCTTCGGGGGCGAAACACAAGACGGTCCGGCGAACGTCATCTTCAGTGCGATGACACAACGGGAGCACCGATGTGAGGTGGAAGCAGAATTTCGCAAAGCAAACCATCAAATTGATGGGCGGGAAACGAAAATTGAAAAGAAATGAAAAAGCAATACCTTAGAGTACCTATTCAGAATTTTTAAAGGAGATATAATGAAACGGATTTATTTTCAAATGTCGGCATCTAAGTAAATGATCATTCATAGACATATTTTGATTTAAGTCTTCAAAAACATCTTCAAAAAGCGTTCACCGAATTGTTTGAGAAATTAAATCACTCAAAAATAAACGTTCTAGGATTTTTTTAAACAATAGTAAATGTTTGCAGTTGGTTTGTTGTTAAAATTATGAAATTAAACGTTCAAATGTAAAATTTTAATATTTTGGATAAAATATCTGTGATGGCTGATATTTTTTCTTCCCGTTTCCAGTCCTATTGGAACACCCCTTTATTGCACAAGAAGGCATATCAATTGTTTGGATTATTTGCACGTAAATACACAATTATTATCGAAAATACGGAGAACAAATTTGACAGCTCACAAACTTTTTGCCTTCATCGTTTGACATGAGGGCAAGAGAAGGCTTATAAAGCAATAATTAAAAGACGTACCCGACTTTTTTGTCCCTTTTCTCTTGTGTATTATTATATTGTTAAAACTGCGTAAGCTCTTTTTTACCACGCGTACAGGTTTGATAAAATGTTTAGTTATCCCTCTATAGATTGTATATACTCTAAGAGCAATACAGAATAATAATACCCTCATAATGTAATACACGATTGAAACATGGCTGCTCCACAACATTTCGCAGATAGAGCCCAAATTAAGACTCGTATATGTTCATGCAACAATATCCTAATATCAATAGTTACGAAGATACGCGATTTCAATGTTTTTTAATTATCTTCTACAAAACGTTGGACAATCTTTGAGAAATTTGAATCAATTTTTTTTTTAAAGATTTTAATCATTTTATCTGACATGCATTAAAGTGAATGAATTTATATTATTGTAACAAAATGTATTGCGCACTATCAGAATCCTTTATATTATGAACAAAACTATAGAACCCTCTAGAATACCTTACAGCACTCTAGGATTACCTGCAACATTCGGGAGACAGCCTGGAACAGCCTGAATGCGACAGAAATCTTCTCGCAAATACTATAAATGAAAAAAAATGTTCTTGGGGATTCGAAAAACCAACGTGTCGCGTACATGTAAATAGCTACATTGGAAAAAATTCCAGTTGGAAGTTTTTCAGGCTTTTTATTATTTTATTTAACTTTTATTGAAACGAATGAATTTATCGCAATCGATATAAGTTACTGATACTTCAACGTTTTGTAAAAAATAGGTCAGAAATAAAGAAAAAATGCAATCTCTGATATTGCATATCTCCATAACTATTGAAATTAGGTCATGCTTGCTTGAACATGTTCGATTCATACTCAGGAAGGGAATCCATCTGTAAAGTATTGTGGACTAGCTCTGTTACACCCTGTGTATAGCTTGAAATTAAATTAATAAATCTTATATATTTGTGTTGAATCCTTTCTTATTGCTCGAATGAGCAGTGCAGTATGCCTACCATATTTTGAATTATATTCTAACTGAATATGAACTAATGATGTAAACAATCTATAAGATAAAATGGATTTTATGAAAATGTCAAGGCGATATAACCCTTTAATTTGTATTACATATATTGAGTGCTGTCAGATTCAAATTTTGCTCAGTTGCACTTTAGGACCCTGAAGAAAATATAGACACACACAGCCCCACCCCGCGGACATTTCAACCTCCCCTTGTGTGATTTTTTTATCACAGAGTAACGATGCTTGCAACAAATTTTATGATTCACTGCCTTCCCACCTCTGGAATCCCGGGCAGCGGCAATATTACTTATTTATTTATTTAT
Source organism: Agrypnia vestita (assembly GCA_016648135.1). Classification (NCBI taxonomy): domain Eukaryota; kingdom Metazoa; phylum Arthropoda; class Insecta; order Trichoptera; family Phryganeidae; genus Agrypnia; species Agrypnia vestita. The sequence continues at coordinate 272,446 of JADDOH010024802.1, read as the reverse complement.
ACAGAGTATTAACAAGTTCTTAATTACAATAAATCAACAAAAACAACGTAATCTTGAAATGTTTAACTGGAACTCAATTAAGAACGACTCATATTCCAATATGATTTCAAATCTTAAACGCTAAGCTAGACCAACATTATGACAGAAAAAGGAGCAATAAACCAAAAAGTGAGAAACAAAGAATGAAAAGCAATAATTAAATAATGATAAATATCAACAATATTAAGCAATAAAACAAAAAAAGTAAGTATAAAATCAAAGTATTCATATTATATTTACATAATTATGTAGCGAACTTTGTTCTCGCAGCGACGGGTTTAAGTTTTACGGCCCTAATGCGGGTAGATTGTTAAAGGACTAATTGATACCGGAAGTTGACGGAACGCGTAAATACACAAAAGGCTTTTTTTAGCATCCGGAGAGCGAACGATGGCGAAGTTCCCAAATAAATAAGCGGATACGTACATGTCTACCATAATTTCATCACGGTTGTACATTATTTTGTTGATCATCTTAAACATCTTTACCTATAAAACTCATTGTCTGTCTCTCTGTCTGTTCTCTATACAAATCAACACCGTTTGTCAGATTCGATTCAAATTTTGCATACTTATGCTTTGGAACCCGGCGGGTAACATGGGTAACATTTCCCCCCTATTCTTATATCCCTTCCCCTCCACCTGAGATATTTTCGATGCAAATCTGTACCGTTCGACCGATCGGAATCAAAATTTGGAAACAAATTCTTTAGGACTCGGCGGGTAACGTTGGTGACATTTCCCCCCTACTTTTTTATTCCATCCCCTTCTCCTGATATTTCCTCCCTCTCCTTTTACTCTTTCCCCCCTGATATATTTTCGATGCAAATATATACCGTTCTAATGGAAACATTGTCTCCCCCCAACAATTTTTTTTTCAACTTAATCCTTCACCCGTGCAACGCCGGGTACGAATAGCTAGTCATAAATAAAACTAATATCGCGCCTAAAGATTGACACACATAGAAAAGTACGCTACCAATAATTTTATATCATCAGTATTACTGTTTTTTCTTAAAAAAATAAAATTATATATAATAATAATATAGGTTACACGGTAGGCTACATTCTCCATTAAAATGTTTGACGGACACGCGATGACCTCGATTTGGTTTCCACATACGTTACTGCGACATATACATAGGTCGTGTACTTAAAACTGAATGAGTTTCGCATCATTTGATTCTCAGATAAGTTAAAACATCTACAAAATATTCTGGAGGGAATGGTTGAGGGAAAGATTGCCAGAGGGCGCCCTCGCCGTGAATATCTAGAGAGAGTGTGCCAAGGTATGAATTGTGCCTCCTACTCAGAGCTGAAGAGGATAGAAATGGAGAAGAAGCCAACCAATCCCACGGATTGAAACCTAAGAAGAAGATGAATAAGTTAAACAACTTATACTTCACTCCATCTATTCTTTGACATTGACATCCAATCTGCTGGGCAATCACCTATCTACTCGCACGTGTCTTGACATTTTAACCTATTCTGAAAATAACAATATTGGAATTTGGTGATTGATACCCCAAAAAAAATTTTTTCGTAAAAGAAAAATTGGAAAAAAAAATTTTCGAAGAAAATAATTTTTGGAAAAAAAAATGTATATAACAAAAAATAGATATAAAAAATCACGGACGTTACGCGGACGGACGGATAGATAGACAACGAAGTTATTATAATTGGGATTGTTTATAAATCTCTTATACTCCACATTCCCCTCACTCAAAGTGTCACATAAGACTACGTAAATTCACAACAAAAATTCGTAAATGTAAATTTATTAAGTAACAACATTGACAAATAATTACGTCCCGTCTTTTTTTAAGTGGAGTAACAATAACAACCAAGTAGCTTGTTGGTCTTGTGGTTAGGACACTGGCCTCGTGATCCAAAGGTTGCGGGTTCGAACCTCACTCCAGACTAGCAAGTTAGTCCTATTTTCATAGTACAAGCGTTTAGCTTAGTTTGAAAATAGTAAGAATATTGATGTGACACGTATTCCGTGTTCACATCTCTATTTTTTAAAAAAAAAAAATTAAAAAAAAAAATAAAAAAATAAAAAAAATCACCGAATGAGGCGGACTATTGTAAATGTGCGCCTCGTCTATTTTAGAGTGATGGGAAACAATTACCAAAATAGCAATATCGCTATGTTCAGAAAAGGTCGGATTGTCTGGCCATCAATGTCTTGACCTTCCCGCCAGTCTCGACCATGTTGGTTGTGTATGACGGCTTTCATTTTCCTCAGGATATCTGAATATACGGGGTATTTGGAAAACCCCGCAGGACTGTATTCCTGCGTTGATTATGAATCGAAAATGTTCAAGCAGCCATGACCATGATCAATAGTTATGGAGTTATACAATATCAATATTTGCATTTTTTTTTCAATATTTCTAACCTTTTTTTACAAAACGTTGAACTATCATAACAGTAAGTTATATCGATTACGAAAAATTCATTCGTTTCAATACAAGTTAAATAAAATGATAAAAACCCTGCAGAAATTCCAATTGGAATTCGAAGGTTTTTATTATTTTATTTGTATTAAAGGGAATGAATTTTTCATTTTCATTTTTTTTTTCAATTTCAGAATTTCAAAAAATAAAATAAAACTCTTTAGTAAAATGTGTAATATCATTATATTTTTTTTTTCTCTTTTTCTTAAACTACTTTTAGACTAATGTTTTAATTTATATAATGTATTTATCTAATTATCTTATTTGGAAAACTACTGCTAGACTAATGTATTAATTTATATAATGTATTTATCTAATTATCTTATTTGGAAAACTACTGTTAGACTAATGTATTAATTTATATTCTGTATTTACCTAATTTAACTTCTTATTGTATTAATTTAATTAAAATATTTGTATTGTATTAATCTAATTAAAAAATTTATAATGTACTAATTTACTTGAACTCAAAATCATTAATTAATTATATATACTAATGAGTACCTATAGTCGAATATTGTGTTTTATAATGAAATATATAACTTGCCCTAAAACAGGACAGCCTAGTTGGGTAGTTACATATTTTATTATATGATTGTATGATAAATTATTATTGTATAATTATATTTGTAATGTAATTTAATGTAATTTTATGTTATGTTAAATAAATAAAAAAATAAAATAATAAAAAATTCGATAAGTGAAGACCCCATGGCAAAAAGTTGTTAACTAACATTTTTGTCAAAAATGAGTTAATAAGCCGTCTAAACTAAATATTGTACGCTCTTTTCATTGGAAATAAGTTCAGAACTTAAAAATAATTAGATCATGTTCAAATCATAGGGATGAACATGTTAACTACACTTTTTCATAAATATCAAATCAGTTACTAATGGGAAAAACATGTTATCTTCAATATTAACATGTTCATGCCATCATTCTGAAATAAACAAGCCTTTTAATTTGATTGGAATATTTATGGTTAATATAAATTTTACTCTGGCAGTACTGTCATATATTTGTTTTTATTTGAAGACTATTATAATATGTATTTTGAATAATTTTAAATGGTACATACATGTTTTGTATTATTAATTAACATGCCAGGTATTATGTAATTTTGGAAAATGGATGGTAAAAACGGATAGCACTAGAAGGGTTGTTTGATGTTCGTGTTTTACCTTTTTTAAAAAGGTGTTATTCTATTAAAAATGAGTTCCAGAGGCGAAAAAATGGTTGTTAACTACATTTTTTAGGGAAATTAGTATTTTTTTGTGCATAAATGCGTTTTTTTTTACTTTGTAAATACATTATTGATATTTTAGTGACATAAATCAATAAAAATTAATCTTGAATTAGCAATAAAACTTATTTTTCAAAGGCGAAATGCAAATGTCTAATTATCTCAAAATGACTTGAATGTTTGTTAACAACTTCTTGTCATGGGGTCTTCAAGTTTCAGTAATGATACGTTTTACAAAAAATTAGTCAGAAATATTGAAAAAAAATGCAAGCTTTGATGTCGCATATCTCCATAACTCTTTATATTAGGTCATGGTTGCTTGAACACTTTCGACTCATAATCAAGGCAGGAATATAGTTCTGTGAGGATATTTTCCAAATAACCCTGTACATACAGTTCCCGAAGGGTTGTTTAACCTCCTTCAGTATCCGGCTAGATTATCTCATATTGGGCCGTAAACCTTTATTTTTGGAGACCTGCAATCTTTTTTCTTGCGCAAGTGAGAAGCCATGTAGATTACCTATGTAGATTAGTTATATCAGTGTTGTGCACAGTTTAATCATTAAATTCTATGACAAAAACCTAAGAAGCGTTTCCTTATTCTATTCGACTGTTAATTTTTTGTTGGATTACATTATGCTTTGTCACATCTGTTTCCAAATATTTAAACTGTTTTACCGATTCAAAAGCCAGGTCTCTTCTTGAGTGAATTGCGAAAATAGTAATGACATCTGTTAATTTAAAAAACTTCACAATGAATGTTGACTAACGATATTCAAATAATAAATAGACAAATCGCATGGCAGGGTCAAACGTTAGATACTTCCTCTGCATACAAAACGTACTTGGCTCAATGACGCCTTATTTCCACATTTTATATTTGCAAGTTCATCGCACCGACTAAGGATGTCACTCTGACCGGATGCAAAAAAAGAGAAAGTCTCACTTAAGAAGCGAAGAAAAATGTAATTTGTTGGTAAACCAACCGAGTGACATGAAAAGATCTAAACGGCGACATGATGTATTACGCTTTCCGCGATTGTTCTTTGTGAGAATATTATCGTTTAAAATTGGGATAAACGGAGAAATTCCTCGAATTATTTCGGGAGTCGCGTCCATTCTTGTTGATCACATGACTATAAAATTACGATTATCCATATCTAAGAGTATGTTTCACAGCAAATAATATTGATGAAGAAATACAACATGGTGTCAAGTTGGCAAGATCCATGATCTAAGCGAGGACACCAAAATGTTGGTCTTATAGGCTGCACTCTTGTGTGCCTCTGAAGCGAGGACGCTGTACAGGGCATGTACCAAGGACTACGAGTAGATGATATGGAAAAACAATACCAATGACATTTAAGAAGGACTCTAAGATTCAAAAGGCAAGATAAACGCACAAATGATTGTATGATTGAAGAAACATCGAAGCCTTCATTCTTCATCGACGGTTTCGAAGGGCTAACCCCGTAGTCAGAATGCCTGATCCGAGATTACCAAAGGAAATTATGTACTCTCAGCTATCCCAGAGCAAACAAACACACGGGAGCCACAAAAAACCATTCTTGTTGATCACATGAAATAACATCTCCCTGAAAGCGGACCATCATTAAAAGTGATAAATGAGAAATCGCCGAAGAAGACAGACTTAAGTGAAGAGCAATAGCGTACAGTGAATGGACACCCACCGCTATCCCAGGACCGTTTTATGAGCGTAACCTCCCATATCGGTCCTACTCATACGTCGCCAGGTTGACAATTTTTTACTCTAAAGGCCATCTCCGTATCACGTCGTGTAAAGGGCGACGCGACCCGGAGAGGTTCGCAATAGTCCATTCACTGTACCTCCTCCACATATCACACTTTATAAGGAAATATCAAAGAAAGTAATAGCATACAGTGGAATACTTCGAAATAAAAAGCCAGTAGCACGCTGCATCATCAGGAGAACAAGTAGAGTAAACAGGCCACAGAAATAAGCCCACAGCCGCTGTCTCCCACTTCCAAGATGCTACAGGATTTGTGAATCCAGGATTGGACTCCTCATCAAACATAGTAATTTCTTTGTCTGTTCGTCCGTTCGTCCGTCCGAACTTCGTGTAACGTTATCCCAGAACGCTATCGATGTCGCCATCATTGCATATCCGCGACCCGCCAAAAAGATCCTATAAATAGGGCTTAGCAAAAACGAGAACCATTGTTCTGTCATTTTTAACGGGTAATAACTAGTACACTCATAATCGTGACGGACAGTCGATAATTGTGACTATAAAATGATCACACACACACACACTGCATTTTGCGAGATTAACCAGGAAAAACTAACAACCGGTTACCGGAACTGAATGAAAATCAGTGATGTTCTTCCCTAATAGACAATCGAGGTTTGCAGATATTTGAGCAGAACCGGTCTGGTACCTGTATAGCTTTCAACACCGCAAATGAAAATATGAGACTATAAAACCCTTTGTAATAAAATATGAACACCGCTGCGGCTCGTTAATAGCCGTGTTGTGCACTTTACGAGTATTCTATGCCAGCTTAGACAACGATGCATCCCTATAATTGAATGCGAAGAAGAAGGTATATTATTATTTTGTTTGACGCGTCATTGCCGTTGTGACTCGATGGTAAAGAAGCATAAATAATAACGATAATAAGCTGCGAGTGTTCAATGTAATATAAAAATGTTCTCGGGTTATCACGGCCGTTCAGAATCTTCTGTGTGTAATTTTATGGGATATTCTGCCGCGTATATATGGCATCTCTGACCGACGTTTCGGATCGCATTGCATTCGGATGCTAGTGATGGTATTTTAACCGGTGACACACTAACCATTTTTTGAGATTTCCAACAAATTTTTCGCAATTCGACGGCAGCCATCGGCACTAAACATCAGTTTAATCTTGGATACCAATCATCGGTACAATCAGATAACAAATCCGAAAATAACCGGTTAAAATAACGGTTTGATCATCACTACCGGATGCATGTGTAAAACTTGTGGAAGGGTGTGCGATTCCAGAAAAGGGCTCCTCAGCCATTCTCGGACGTATAATTAAAACATGGCAGACGTCATCCTCGCAATGAGGTATCGTCGAAGAATGAAACGTAACATAAAGTATACTTATTTTAAATTAAATAATCTCTTATAATTGTTAATAAAATTTATTGTTCAATCAAAATATATTATTTTACTATGATGTATTTTTCAAAACTATTACTATACATTTTCATTGTATTATAAATGCTTAGATTTAAATCCCCATCCCATCTCTCTCCCTCTTTTCCTTTCATTTCCTATGGAAATTAGTATTTTCTACTTATCTTCTATTTAAAAAAAAAAGTTTTATACTCCTTCCGTAGAAGATGTTTTCATTCCTTTCATTATATACTGCATAATATTTATTTACATTACTAAAGACAACATCATTAGTCCATAGGTAATCAATTAATCTTTATACTTTAAAACTATATTTTCTTCCTCTATCTGCTCCATTATTTATTATCGATTATCTCTATGTGTCCCGAATACAAAAAAATTTAACAATTATTTTCATAATTTAATATTTGTACATATTGACGATAATAAAATAAAAAAATTAATCATAAATGTACAATAAATCAAAAGACTTTTTCATTAGATTCATTGTATCAGCGCATTACAATTAAAATTATTTCTGGGTCACATTGAACTCAACGTGAGTGATTAAAGGTTAAAGTTGCACAAGATAAGCATTGTATTTAAAAAATTTAATAAAATTTTTATGTCAAATATTTTGCTGTTTTGCGATTGTGAATAATAATTGTAATTGTACAATGTAATTGACACTATCGTAGGATCTAGAATGGTCTACAATTATCTACAACCTTCAGGAAATGTCTAGAAATGCCTGGAACAACCGAGAAGCAACGAGTATTTTCTCGTGAACACTAGAATAATCTAAAAAATATCAGCATTTGGATATAAATACGGAACCACGCCGCGGCGGGAGTTCGGTTATCGAATTTGACAGTTCACTCACTAAGGCCCGGTTGTTTCAAGTTCGATCAAAGTAAGCGTAGAGTTTAAACTGAAATTTTTAGTACTTTTTTCAAAAACGGGTTGTTTCAAATCGGATTAAGCGAAATCTGTCAGAGAATTCTGAGCAGAAATTTTAGATTAAGCTCTCGGTCAGAGTCGCACATGCGCACTGCGCAATGTAATTGACATCTGTCAATAAAATATTTTTTTATTAATTTTTCGACATTTTACATACAAAGTGTCGAAATGTACAATATTATGTAGGGGGACACAGGCTTTTCTGACGATCGACTGATCCTACAGTATATCCTTAACAGGAGAAGTACTTTACTTAGATCTCGAACAATACTTTTTTGTCAGAAGAAATTGATTTTTCCGCAACTCTAAATGTATTTTACCGCAGGGCATTGTCGACAATATTTTTTTTTCAAGGTTTCTATTTCACTCGGGTTTTGATAATTTTACATTTATATCCATGAAAGGTGCGTAGGTGATTTATCTGGAACACTGCTTCTTGGACTGCGGATAGTGTCAGCCATTACCAGAGCAATGGCTGACCACAGACCAAATTTTAGGTACTAGATTTGGTAATTGCTATATTGTAGGAGACCGGGACTATGCCCTCAAACCAAATGTGCAGCAATTTTTAATGCTACAATGGGCCTGAAGGCCCAATTTTAATTGCGGTCTGACAAGAACACCTAGATTTTAAAGAAATCAGAAAGATGTATTGCGACCTCACCGGGAATCGAACTCGGAATTCTCAGTATGCAGAGCCAGTGACATGGCCACTGGTTTGGTCATGTGGAACAGATGAGCAAAGAAAGGATGGCAAGGAAAATTGTTTGTCGAAAGCAGCAGAAGCAGAGGACGTCCGCGGAAAAATAGTAATAAAACAATATATTCGGTGCATGAAATTCTTTTATTTTATTGTATTTTATATACCTACCTATTAGCAGGAAAATGAATATTTTAATAAAAAATACAACTTGTAATTAAATTAAGCCAGATCTCTTTGGCATTATGCCTTTCCAAAACAACTTCGTGAATTTCCTGCCGATTCTTTAGATAGTTGGGTTTTGAAAATATCTAACTGAACCACATATAATTTATTCTGCATATCACTCTGAGTGTAGGCTTTGGATTCACTTTTCTTATTACCTGCAAACAAAGAAAAGGTTATAAACAGAAAAACTAAAGAAATACAATACAGATCAAATAAAAACATATTGTTCTTGCAAACACTAAATAGGTAAGATAACATTTAATTTCGTCAATAACTAACCTTCCTGGCGCTTTTCATCGTATTCTCGAATCTACTTCGATGTACAACAGCAAAACAGCATTGTTGATGACATGTTTCGAAACATCTGCTTTGATCTGCTTGCTGTCAAATGAAATTTAAATTATGTGTTGCCATATGCAAAATTATTTTGGCGTGCATTTGTCTATGATTTTTATTTTACACAATCGCAACACCCCTAATCCGATTTTAAATTTGAAACAACTCAATTCTTCGAGATTTCGCGTGACCTTGAGGTTAAGCTCAGTTTAAGCCAGAATTTCCGATTACTTTGATCGAACTTGAAACAACCGGGCCTAATAGTGTATACTAAAGAATAGCGTTAAGTTTCATTCGTTTTAAGTGAGTTTGTACAACATTGCATAGTTAATTAATCATTATGTTACCACAAAATAAATTTGCTACATTTGAAGAAGAAGGTATAATAATTAATCATTAATTAATAAATCGCTAAATAATTTCCAATGTTTTCATTTTTCCTGTCGCGACATGTCGCAGCCACGACCCACGTGACAATACTTAAAATATGATGATGCTTTTAGGTCGTATCGGTGGTCCGGGTCTCGAGAGCAACGTTAGAAAAGCCGTCGCTGCACGATTTAGATTAGGTTAATCCACTGGCTGTGTTGTTTCAAGCGCGCGGTCCTCAAGGAGCCCACATCACTAATCCTTGTATCCCAGTCGCGTGCTTTTGTAATAGCCCGTCTATTTTCGGTTCCTCTTTCCTGTTCCGAAATCCTAAAAAATACGCAACTATTTCCGAGAAGTCGCGACATTTCTGGCATAATTGTTATGGTGTCAATAGGATTGTTGTACATTTTGTACGATATCAAAAATTAAATTAAAACAAAATAATCGTTTAATCGAGTCAAGCAACCTGGCGCGTGCAGTCCGTATATTGAAGCATTAGTTGATACTTATACGAGGATTAGTTCACAAGAAATATATTAAAATCTGAATACTATAATAATAATTGTGAAAGGAATTTTACAAGATAGATATTTTATTTCGATTTATTGCTCAGACTTTCTAGTTAAATAAAACTTTTTAATTTCAATTAATTGAAAACTTTGTATAAACCACTTGGAGTAACTTTATACGTCTACTGGTTTCGATACCACTGTATCTCCATCAGGACGGACGCATACTTAGTATCCATTACCCATTTTGGTCAACAGGTTAATTTTTGAACGAGGGCGTGGCACGGTTATTATGGGGGTAATTGACAAGATAATTGAGACATCTTTAATGTTCCTTTACCTTAACATTAAAATTACGTGCCATTTTATAAAGTTATTCCAAGTGGTTTATACTAAGTTTTAAATGAATTAAAATTAATAATTTATGTAACATTATTATAAACATCAAAAAGTAAAACTTATTTCGAAGTACTGAATGCACGCCAAGGATGGTATGATATTAATTTTATTATAGTACAAATTTCTGATGCATACGTAAGTACAGGTATTATCTGAGTTTTAAACATTATTTGTGTTGTTTTGAATATCATGTTCGACTTTTATATCCCTTTTTATATCCAACGTAGGTAAATATAGATTTTATTTTCAAAAAATATTCTTACTTTCTAAAACTCCTTAAGATAAATTTTAAAAGTCTCACAGAGACGAAGCTATTTATATAAGAAATGTGTTTGGAAGTCATTTATACGATGGCCCAGCTGATCAGCTATGAGCTGGTTTATGTGATCAATTTGCACAATGCAACGCCCACCAATCCGTCATAAGAACATCCATACATTAGGGCATTTTTTAAATGTTGTATATATGTTCCAAATTGAAACCTTCCGTATATTTAAAGGGATTATGTTAGAGACGTCTCTAGTACTTCTTATGAAATATTATATAAAGATTTCGCAGCCGGTAATGATACCTCTATATTTTTTAATGTGGAGTATTAAACCATATTCTTTTTAATGAATAAAATACGATACTTTTCCAAATTATTTAAAATATACACTAGAATACACCTGAAGATCAATATTTTCAATTTGTAGATTCACAAGAACTGTCACTTTTATCATAGACCCGCGTCTGGAAAAATCAAAAATAACAATTTCAATTGTATTTCACATAATACGAAAATATTTATATAAAAAATTAATTAATTGTAATAATATTAGGTCCTTACATATGAAATTGGCGTTTAGTATGGGAGGAACATAAAGCCGATTTTTTTTTATTATAATATTTTTATTTAATCAAAGTATGTACCATTGTTATCTATGCACTTTTGCCATCTCATAGGTAGTTCATCGATCCCTTTACTAAAAAAACCATTCGGACGGGAATCAATAAAATCTTTGAAGGCGGTTTGGACTGCTCCATCGGAGTTGAATTTTTTCCTTTGCAAGAAGTTATCCAAATTTCGAAAAAAATGGTAATCTGTTGGGGCAAGGTCGGGAGAGTACGGTGGATGTCTTAGACATTCCAATTGAAGCTCCTCTAATTTGGTAGCCGTCTGTTGTGCAGTGTGTGGTCTAGCGTTATCATGAAGCAGCAGTGGCCTAGAGCGATTAACCAGCCTCGGTTGTTTAGCAGCTAGCTTTTCCATCATGGTTTTCAGTTGCTGACAATAGACATCTGCCGTAATCAAAGGGCCAATTTTAAGATTTAAATCCCTTACATTTATTGAATGCTTGGTTGAGTAATTCAACCACAGTCAACCGCTTTTTGTTGTATTGGCTTCATTCAATTCTTGAGTCCCCCCCTTTCAAGCTTTTCACCTACCAATTTTGCTTCAAGTGGAATTAAACAGTTTTTAATCACTAACCCGCAGCCCGGCCTGCAGCTAACTCGGATGTGGTTTGCGATGGATCCGCTTCCACAATAGCCTTCAATTCTTCATTATCAACTTTGGTCTCCGGCCGTCCACGGGGCTTGTTCTGCAGGTCGAAATTTCCAGAACGAAAACGTTGAACCAAAAACGCACTGTGTTTTCTTTTGCGGCACCGTCGCCATACACATCATTAATCCTTCGAGCCGTTTCTGCAGCACTGGTGCCACGGTGGAACCCGTACTCGTAAATAACGCGATATTTCAAGTTTTTCATTTTGTAAACTGAGTGACGCAAAGAAAAAAACAATTGAGGAAAAAACAAATGAATTATAATTTTCAAAACACAAATACATGAGTAAATAGCTGTATAAATTTGGATTTGGAATTCCTAACCAAAGAGAAGATATTTGAGATCAAATTTGCCAGTACGGCAAAACATCAATTTCATATGTAAGGACCTAATATATGTATATCTTTGAAAAAGAAACATTAATTTTGCACAAAAAATTCTAAATATAAAGAGTATGAATTTGATGAAGCAAGTTACAAAAATTGCGCTTAAAATATAACTAAAATCTTAATTTGATCCCTGACTGGACAACTGAATTTATGTATCGGGTCGTACGGCAGGTGAAGTCGATGGGTGAGGCGAATCACATCGAATTAAATATAAATAAATAAAGCCGTGATTTATGGGGGGTGGAATTCCGAGACGGCGTGCAAGGGTGGAGGGTTGGCGTGTGCACCTCGGCCGGTGGGGGAGGGCCGGAGGGCACTGCAGGGAACCCCTAAAACCAGGTTCGTGACGTCGCGTGCAGCCACCCTAAAGAATAATTCTCTTTCATCCTTTCCGAGTATTAAGTCGTCCGGAGAACGTGTAGAAATAGACTCAGTCAATGGGCAACTCAAAGCAAATAATATTGTCAACTTTTTCTTTAGGACACAACACCGTAGATAATTTGGCTGAACTGCAGAATACGGCCTGACCCCGTTTTTCTCGAGGGTAAGCATCCCGCAGGGGCGTGCAGTGAGAACAAGAAGCGTGACTTTTATTAAAAAAAAAAGAAATAATATTTATCCGGCAGAAATTATTAAAAGCTGAATAAAAATATGTTAATTATTGCGATAGGAAAATTTATTTATGGATAACATACAAAATATAGTAATAATATACCGGTAAAAGTTGAGTGCTCTGATTTTGAAAATGATATCAAATTGATTGAGAAGTAAGTTTTATAGAAGTTATTACACTTTAAAATTTGAAATTTTTATGATATTTCAGACATTTTATTTATGGATAACATATAAATATATCGGTAAAGTGCCCTGATTTCAAAAATGATATCAAATTGGTTCGGTTTAGAGTATTTAAAAATGTTATTACATTTTAAAGTTTGGAAATTTTCATCATTTTGACATCTGAGACGCTGAATCCACGGATAAAACACATGGATAATCCACGGATAAAGTTTGCACAAATCACAAATAATGAAGACGCATAATGAATATAGGAACTTCTTTAATGATATTTCATAATTTATTGTTGTTTTAGCGAATAAGGTAATTCAAATTTATAAACAAAATGTATTTTTGGGTTAGGTTAGGTAAGTTTAGATTAGATTAGGTTAGTTACATAGGTTTGGATAATATTATGTAGCTTCTTAGCTTTATTAATAAGATGAGGATAGAGTAGGTAAGTAAAGTTAGGTTAGTTAGGTTAAGTTAGATAAAATTATGTATCTTAGCTTTATTAATACGGTGTTGATACGTTAGGTCAGTTTTGGTATGGTTTGATAAATTTATTAATACAACGATGATGACGAGCTTTCGGATTCTTTTCTATTATGAACTAATCATTTTAATAAAACATGCTTTTCAAAAAATCAAAGAATTAATTACTTTATAACGTTGTTTTCTAGACTTATTAAATAAAATCAATCTATTAATTCAATTGACCCCCCTCAGGGCTTTCATATACAATACTGGTAAGGTAATACAAATTAAATTAAACAATAACACAAGCAGGTGTTAGCAGCACTGTGCATAATACAACCACCATGTATTGCACAAAGCCGGTCAATTACTGACATGGAGACCATGAAAAGCAAAAAAGAAAATGATTAAAATATCAAAAAGTATGGTGAAATTTTTTAAATATTAAAGTGTGATAACTTTTTTAATACTTGCCTTCCAATCAATTTTATTTCATTTTTGAGATCAGAGCACTCATATGTTTTGGCATACTTTTTCTTTAAAAAATAAGAGTGAGGCCGTACTCTAGTATGAGGATAATTTAAAAAATAATGCATCGTGCTAACTGAATAACTAGCTTAGGCCCGAATTCAGAATCAATACTTAGATGATTTAAAGGTTAAGAAGGTACGCCTTAAAAGCGTAATTTTCAGTACAAAATAGCACTTTAAAGGCGTGCTATATGGCGTATTATATCTTCTTTCTGTAAGTGATCGTCCAATAAATAAATACGAAATCATGGCCTACAGGAACAAGAACATAAAGTACCCCAGCTGCGGTGGTTTGATGCACGTTGTTCACTGAAATGAATTTCTAGAGAAAAGAACAATGCAGTCTCTCTCCAGCCCGGTACACAGGCCGAAATTAAAACGTTAATATTTTAGCTCGCATTGTGATTAAAGATGCAAATTCTCCCCGGGAGTATAAAAAATAGAAAAAATTCGCGCTTTAACTTAAGGATTTTCTTTGTTTAAAACATTAATAATTTGTAACGGACGCAAAAAGGTCAAAAGGTCCCGCATTATTACCCGAGTCCGTGGAATGAGATGCGATGAGATAAATCTCAGAGATTTAGTTAAAATAAAACTTAGTGCAGATGTTTTTAGATGTTGATCTGGAGATGACCAAATTTATAACGAACTTTATTTATATAACCACTTGACATAACCGCAGTGAAATTTGTGAAGTCATACATACAGTAGTTTTTTTGCGATTAGGGAATTGATTTTTTCCGAAAACTGTTGGTTAAATTAATAAAATCAAGTGGTTATATTAATAAAATCAACTATAAATGTGATAAAACTAAATACGAACAATGATTTAAGTATTAAAAATATGATTTGGAGATAAACTCAAAGAAAGAGTCACAAACGCCATCAAGAACCACATAAAACTTATTCTTCTAACCCGCATTTTATTGGGTCAGGGTCGCTGTACCGCATAAAAGGTTCTAACTTTTTCTATATTTGGCTTCGCTCTCCACGTCAGCCCAATTTAGTTGAAACCTCGCTTCGCGGCAGTCCTGCAACTGTTTTATCTTGGACGGCCCCTTAGTATTTTTCCTTCTGGTCTTGCCTGTAATAACCGCTTTGGCAGTCTATCTGCCGGCATCCGCAAGATATGTCCCAGCCACCGTAACTGTGATTTCTCGATAAATGTCAATAAGGGTTCTACTTCGAGACATTGTCTTATATAGTATTTCTGATACTGTCCCTTCTGGTAACTGCTACTATTTCTCGTAGAAATCCCATCTCGGCGGCCTGTAGCCTTGAGCGGATTCTCTCGGTCAAGATCCAGTGCTCGTGGCCGTACACCACTTAAAGCTAAAACTATTAATTCTGAAAAGTTAGACAAACGAAAAACACTGCCCTAAAGTTTAGCCCAATTTACATCGTAATAGTTTTCAATTAAAATAAATTATACAAGTTTCAAAGAGATTTTTTAAAGTTATTTATATGGAAAACGTATACGGAAGTCTTTAAAGGGTGGCCAAAGGCTTATGGTCTGTGTGATCCTGGCTTAAGTGATCACTTTACACAATGCAACGTTCATCGATTCCACCGTAAGAACATCCACACATCGAATTACTTCCTTCCGCAGCTAGTAATGATACCTCTTTATTTTTGAAGTCCATAGTTTTATTTATATCATTTTTTTTAATAAAATAGTTATCAACTATTTACAATAGTTAATACAAATAACTATTGATTTCAAAAAACTAATAATTAACTGTAATATAATCTTTTGCCTAGAATTTCATGTTATCCTTGGTAAAAAATAAACAGTACTTACATTGATGTACAGAATAAACAAAAGCAGGCTTAGATTTCTAAAATATACAAATTATAATTAATAGCTATATAATTATTTATAATTGTGATAGTTTGGCCCAAATCCATTATGCATAGGCTCTGAGTACGCATAGGCTCAAGCGCTTTTAATATCCGTTCCTATCAAAGGATTCAATCTTCTGTGTGAAAGAAAAGTATGTATTACTTTAGTGTAGGTATACCTTAGTGTAGAAAATGTTTCCAAACCCCTTTACGTCTACTTCGTCCTTCCCCTCACGGCATATTATTATGATTTTGAAAAAGCATCCGTACAACAACGCCTTGAGATAATAAAATTGGCTCAAGTTTCAATATTGTATTGGAAAAATAAATGGATAAATATAGTACGAAAAGAAACCCTAGATTTTTTATTAATGAAAACTGAAAAAAAAATGCTTACAAATCACGATAATTTTAATGCCGACAGTTTTCGATACTATTGTGCCTTCGTCAAGACGGACGCAAGGCAGAAAGGGTGCATTGCGTTCTAACATGAAGTTAAATTCATGAACTTTTTACTTTTTTCTCTCTTCTTCAACATATTTTGTGTTATATTTTTATCTTTACTAAATGTACTTTATTGTAAAACCACAATGGTCACGATAAAACAATAATATATATTTTTTAAAATCACATTTCAAATATTCTTTTAAATAACATTTAAAAATTCGCGGAGGTTTCCCATCTGAAACCTTCAGTTCATTCCCATCCAAAACCTTCAAACTTTGCACGTCACTACTCATATCAACTTCACTAGGACTTTCACAGCTAAACTGAACCTACCTTGGAAAAGTCTCCAACAAGTGTGAATTGAACGTCAAGTGTCGCGTTTGATGATTGATGTAACCTTAAAATTCACATTGAAAGAGTCCAGAAAACCCGTACGGAGCCATGCTGTTAACTCGTGTTATAGTTCAACAAGATAAATGTAATAATATAATTCCAAGAATCAATCAAATCCTATTCAAAAGAGAGAGAGAGAGAGAGAGAGAGAGAGACATAATTACAAATAATATGTTAAATAAATGTTATATCCCAGAAAACACAAACCAGATGTTTCCAAACGGAAGTGAAAATCAAAGAAAGTTTTTGGTTTGTTGACGGTCTGTTTGTTTAAAATTAAAATTAAATTATATCACCTCGCATGGATTCCAATGTTAACTTGGTCTACCATGCGACGCGCAACGTTGGCAATATTGCGAATCGTTATAATGACAGTTGACTAAGTATATTAAAATTTGGCTATTTAAGAGCGTCTGAGTCAGAATAAATATATATCCAAGAATCCTTATTCAAAAATAGAAAATATCCAATTCACGAAGAATATATCCAACATCAACATTCATACTGGACGATATCTCGTTGTAGCAATTGATAGGGATGGGTCGTCGACGTATTTACCGTCGACGAAACGAGACCGTCCACGTCCATCCATCGACGAGACGATCAACTAGTTGAATTCGTCAACTAGTTGACGCGTCAACTTCGTTACGCGGACGTCGCGGACGTTCTATCTAAACATCGGGACGATGGTCAACTGTCTACGGTTCAACGCGACGCTTCTCGACGGCTCAACCGCTATTTTTATGACGTTAATTTTTAAAATTTAAAGAAGTTCGAAGGAATATAGTTTCGGGGAAAGTAAAACCGCTACTTATGCTTATTTATAAAAAGAAATATTTTATTATTTATTTGTTTACGCACATTATAGGCTTTTACATATTGTTTTATATACTTCTTTCTATATATAACAAAGAAAGAAGTAGGTATACACAGCAAAATCAGGTGTTAGCAGTAAAATATAAATATAAACTACATATATAAGTAGTGAAAGTATTGGGTATAAGCATTAAAATGTGAGTAAATAAAATGGAAGGAAACAATGATTTTGCGTAATAAAGGCACCAGTCATGAGGTGCGGTAAAAAATACTTTACATTTATTTATTATATATAAATTTATAAATAAATACATAATTTAAAAATACTTTACATTTGAGATGTTATATAGAAATTTATTAAAGAATACATCTTTCAAAGTCAGGCTTTCACTTTGTGATGACATTATTAATAAATAAATATATCTGTATTATTTGTCAACTTTAGTTTAAGGCTCAATCTGAGAAAAGGAACATTGTTCCCGAAACATGTAAAAAAAAACAATAAAAAGTGGTGTAAACAAAATTATAATAGATTTATTTTTTTATCTATAAAGTTGAAAATAGGGAATTTATAATAAAAATTAATTAAACCTAAATTCAAGATTATATTACATATACAATAATTAATGTTGGACTCCTGAATAAGGACCATAGTTAGGTATAGAAAATTTTATTCCCTACAAGTTATATCATTTATATGCTTAAGTTGAAAAGTAAGGAAATAACACAATAATTAAATTTTAGCAACCCTTTTCAGGTAGATATATAAGAAGTCGAGATCGATCGAATAAAATATTGATTTAAGAAAAATATCTAGCCGGCCTATTAATTAATAATAGTTCATAAAAAATAAAATAATTAAACAGAATTGTTTTATTTTATACAGCGTAAAATTGGGAATTCACCGAATCGTCGCATGTGACATCACAAAAAATCAAGTAAAAAAATAATAGATAATAGCTTATTAAGCCTATCTCGCGCTACGCATGTATTCAAATTTCAAATCTCTAGTCATAGTTCGTGTACACAGATCTGCACTCTATGGCAGTGTACTTTAGAGTTGAAATGAAATTACCCGTCCAGCCGTCTATGACGTCTATGGCATCTACAAGTCGACAGCGAGAGATGAGAGAGAAATGAACGGAGACGTTTTGTCTTGCTCTCGCTCGTTGCTTTGCATTGCGTTAATCTCGAATCGTCCACCGACCACGGCGTCCGCTGTCCACCGTCTACGAATTCAACTAGTCCATGCGATAAACGTAAACGGTCGACGCGTCGATGCAACGTCAACGGTTGATTTCAACTAGTCCGTCCATTCAACGCCCATCCCTAGCAATAGTGCATATTCTCTTTTCTATGATATGGGTTATGGGTGCGGCAACGATATAAAATAAGATATAAAGTCCGTCTAACTTATCTGAAGAATGGTCAAATTTGGAACTAACGACGCCATCTTGGATTATCTACAGCCGACAGACCTTTGTTTACAGAGGGGTTCACGACTGTTTCGATAGTTCTTTAAGAAAATTTTAGATTGTCACCATGCCAAAACCATTGAAAGCGGTGTTCGGGAAATAATCTTGAAAATGCACACGTTTTTTGAAGAGGAACAACGTCTAAAAGCCCCAATTATACCGTTTGATTTTGTTCATAGACTTATTGCCGCCACTTCAGGTTAGTGCTGCCATGCAGTTATGTTATAATGATTTTCCCGTACTTAGTTTTTTATTTTACTATTATACAATTTCTTCAGGTATTTCTGAATCGGCAATTTACAAAACAGTTAAAGAAGGTAAAGTGGCCGTGGAAATAGGCATTAAAATATCTACACCCGGAAAAAAAGAACAAGGATAAGTGGAAAAATTGATTTAGAAGCCGTAAGATGAGAAAAGTTTTAGAACATATTTTATTCGATAATTTTTTACATAGAATTTTTATTATTTATATTTTTTATTACATAATTAATTAACGAGTTCATTTGTAGAAACATCTTTTTTCAAAAATAAACTTTTTTATTTATGCACATTAAAGACTGGTTGCATCAACTTACTTTATAGCAATAGTTCATTTAAAGCATAGATTTTTACGAGAGCGAGTGTTTGATCGGTGGAAAATGCAAAATATCTATGCTTTGAACGAAAGATTACTATAAACCAAGTTGATACAACGGCCCTAAACCGATTGATATCCTTAGGTGTTACTGAGTTAAACATGGTGGTCATGATCATTAGGTATGAGACACCGAATAAAACCGGCGCCACACTGCGCGGATCTTCCGCCGCGTCTCTTCTGTCGTGGAACATCGCTACATTTCTTTCCATACAATATGCGCTTATTAAACACACTACGCGGATGATCGGTCGATCTATTTGCTTTGCCGATTTGGCGCAACGGAAAAGACGCGGCGGAAGATCTGCGTATGTGGCGCCGGCCTAAAAGAATTATTATTGTTTGTTTTTTTTCCTAAAAATTGTATTTTTCTTTGATTTTGAAAAAACGCCATTTTGTGACGTTGTGTATTTTACGAATGTATATTTTGATAAATTTATTTGTACGTTAGTTTACATTTTTTGTTTTTTATCGTGTCGTATACTGCTTAATAACTAATTTAAGAAAAAACGAATTTGCGAAAAATTCCCTACAAATGAGATAATTTTTAGACTATCGGCAGTACCACAACGATTGGGACGCCCTCCTTTATTCTCCAGATAAGTTGGACTATTATTATGTTATCTATGAGTTGGACGGACTATATAGTCCGTCCAACTTATCTGGAGAATAA
Organism: Agrypnia vestita; assembly: GCA_016648135.1. Classification (NCBI taxonomy): domain Eukaryota; kingdom Metazoa; phylum Arthropoda; class Insecta; order Trichoptera; family Phryganeidae; genus Agrypnia; species Agrypnia vestita. The sequence continues at coordinate 252,057 of JADDOH010024802.1, read as the reverse complement.
AGGAGGGCGTCCCAATCGTTGTGGTACTGCCCATAGTCTAAAAATTATCTCATTTGTAGGGAATTTTATGCAAATTCGTTTTTTCTTAAACAAGTTATTAAGTAGTATACGACACGATAAAAAACAAAAAATGTAAACTAACGTACAAATAAATTTATCAAAATATACATTCGTAAAATACTCAACGTCACAAAATGGCGTTAAAAATCAAAGAATAATACAATTTTCAGGAAAAAAAAAACAAACAATAATAATTATTTTAGGCCGGCGCCACATTACGCAGATCTTCCGCCGCGTTTTTTCCGTTGCGCCAAATCGGCAAAGCAAATAGACCGACCGATCATCCGGGTAGTGTGTTTAATAAGCGCATATTGTATGGAAAGAAATGTAGCGATGTTCCACGACAGAAGAGACGCGGCGCAAGATCCGCGCAGTGTGGCGCCGGTTTTATTCGGTGTCTCATACCTAATGATCATGACCACCATGTTTAACTCAGTAACTCCTAAGGATATCAATCGGTTTAGGGCCGTTGTATCAACTTGGTTAATAGTAATCTTTCGTTCAAAGCATAGATATTTTGCATTTTCCACCGATCAAACAACTCGCTCTCGTAAAAATCTATGCTTTAAATGAACTATTGCTATAAAGTAAGTTGATGCAACCAGTCTTTAATGTGCATAAATAAAAAAGTTTATTTTTGAAAAAAGATGTTTATACAAATGAACTCGTTAATGAATTATGTAATAAAAAGTATAAATAATAAAAATTCTATGTAAAAAAATTATCGAATAAAATATGTTCTAAAACTTTTCTCATCTTACGGCTTCTAAATCAATTTTTCCACTTATCCTTGTTCTTTTTTTTCCGGGTGTAGATATTTTAATGCCCATTTCCACGGCCACTTTACCTTCTTTAACTATTTTGTAAATTGCCGATTCAGAAATACCTGAAGAAATTGTATAATAGTAAAATAAAAAACTAAGTATGGGAAAATCATTATAACTGCATGGCAGCACTAACCTGAAGTGGCGGCAATAAGTCTATGAACAAAATCAAACGGTATAATTGGGGCTTTTAGACGTTGTTCCTCTTCAAAAAACGTGTGCATTTTCAAGATTATTTCCCGAACACCGCTTTCAATGGTTTTGGCATGGTGACAATCTAAAATTTTCTTAAAGAACTATCGAAACAGTCGTGAACCCCTCTGTAAACAAAGGTCTGTCGGCTGTAGATAATCCAAGATGGCGTCGTTAGTTCCAAATTTGACCATTCTTCAGATAAGTTAGACGGACTTTATATCTTATTTTATATCGTTGCCGCACCCATAACCCATATCATAGAAAAGAGAATATGCACTATAGTGATGGGTCTAGGGATGGGCGTTGAATGGACGGACTAGTTGAAATCAACCGTTGACGTTGCATCGACGCGTCGACCGTTTACGTTTATCGCATGGACTAGTTGAATTCGTAGACGGTGGACAGCGGACGCCGTGGTCGGTGGACGATTCGAGATTAACGCAATGCAAAGCAACGAGCGAGAGCAAGACAAAACGTCTCCGTTTATTTCTCTGTCTCGCTGTCGTCTTGTAGATGCCATAGACGTCATAGACGGCTCGACAGGTAATTTCATTTCAACTCTAAAGTACACTACCATAGAGTGCAGATCTGTGTACACGAACGATGACTAGAGATTTGAAATTTGAATACATGCGTAGGGCGAGATAGGCTTAATAAGCTATTATCTATTATTTTTTACTTGATTTTTTGTGATGTCACGTGCGACGATTCGGTGAATTCCTAATTTTACGCTGTATAAAATAAAACAATTCTGTTTAATTAATTTATTTTTTATTGAACTATTATTAATTAACAGGCCGGCTAGATATTTTTCTAAAATCAATATTTTATTCGATCTATCTCGACTTCTTATATTTACCTGAAAAGGGATTCTAAAATTTAATTATTGTGTTATTTCCTTACTTTTCAACTTTAGCATATAAATGATAAACAAACTTGTAGGGAATAAAATTTTCTATACCTAACTATGGTCCTTATTCAGGAGTCCAACATTAATATTATATATGTAATATAATCTTGAATTTAGGTATAATTAATTTTTATTAAAAATTCCCTATTTTCAACTTTATAGATAAAAAAATAAATCTATTATAATTTTGTTTACACCACTTTTTATTGGTTTTTTTACATGTTTCGGGAACAATGTTCCTTTTCTCAGATTGAGCATTAAACTAAAGTTGACAAATAGTACAGATATATTTATTTATTAATAATGTCACCACAAAGTGAAAGCCTGACTTTGAAAGATGTATTCTTCAATAAATTTCTATATAACATCTCAAATGTAAAGTATTTTTAAATTATGTATTTATTTATAAATTTATAGATAATAAATAAATGTAAAGTATTTTTTACCGCACCTCATAACTGGTGCCTTTATTACGCAAAATCATTGTTTCCTTCCATTTTATTTACTCACATTTTAATGCTTATACCCAATACTATGACTGCTTATATCTGTAGTTTATATTTATATTTTACTGCTAACACCTGATATTGCTGTGTATACCTACTTCTTTCTTTGTTATATATAGAAAGAAGTATATAAAACAATATGTAAAGCCTATAATGTGCGTAAACAAATAAATAATAAAATATTTCTTTTTACATATAAGCACAAATAGCGGTTTTAGTTTCCCCGAAACTATATTCCTTCGAACTTCTTTAAATTTTAAAAATTAACGTCATAAAAATAGCCAACGGTTGAGCCGTCGAGAAGCGTCGCGTTGAACCGTAGACAGTTGACCATCGTCCCGATGTTTAGATAGAACGTCCGCGACGTCCGCGTAACGAAGTTGACGCGTCAACTAGTTGACGAATTCAACTAGTTGATCGTCTCGTCGACGGATGGACATGGACGGTCTCGTTTCGTCGACGGTAAATACGTCGACGACCCATCCCTAGATGGGTCCGCTCTGTAGTAAGTACTACAATGTAGTACTACATTATACTGAAGTGCATACTTCACACTTTGTAAGTGTACTGCACACTACAAACTACACACTTCAAACTTCACACTTCAATCGCACACTACCAATTTTATACTTCAAAGTACACACTTCAATCGCACACCAAAACATTTATACTTCAAAGTATACATTTCAAATTATGTTATTCTTCAAACTACACTCACTTCATGAAAAATTTTGGCCGATTTTTATGTAAGTTGATGTAGCTAAAACTAAAACGTCTTTTTGAAATCGTACCCCTCCATCAGATTTTATTTTTTGGGAAGTTGATGTAGCTAAATAAGGAAATATTTGGAAACTGAACCAACCCTCCCCCCCCCCATGGATTTGAAAATTTTGTAGAGTGTACACTTTTCAAGAAGCACTTCTGTTAGAAGCCTGAATAACTGTCGAGCTTGAATGCGAAGATGTATGAATGTAGATGAAGCGAAAGTTGTATGTCAGGACAGAAGAGTATGGCGCGTATGGCCACGGGGAAACGGCGTGATGGTAAGTAAGTAAGTTACTTCTTATTCGTTGTATCACGTAGGTCATTGTAGCAGATACATTACAAAATAATTTTGTAGTATTACAATTACTTCACTTCATGTAGTTTATTGAAATAGATTAAATTTGGAATGTTTTGGTACCTACTACAACTGTAGCACACACTTTGTTGTCTTCAAACCACTGAACGTATGCGTGTTGTAGTCTTCATTTTGAAATATATTTACTCGTTCGCTATTGTGTAAATGTAACTTGTCCAGCTATACCGAAGTCCCATTGAGCCAACACCAATCTACACAATATAGATAGTATTTATAGAGTCTATGTACGTTACGGTATACCCATAGCAAAGAGAATATAAACTGAAAGTTAGTTTTAGGGTTGGGCGTTGAATGGACGGACTAGTTGAAATCAACCGTAGACGTTGCGTCGACGCGTCGACGGTTTACGTTTATCGCATGGACTAGTTGAATTCGTAGACGGTGGACGGCGGACGCCGTGGACGGTGGACGATTCGAGATTCAACTTCGTGCAAAGCAACGAGCGAGAGCAAGACAAAACGTCTCCGTTTATTTCTCTCTCATCTCTCGCTGTCGACTTGTAGACGCCATAGACGTCATAGACGGCTCGACGGGTAATTTCATTTCAACTCTAAAGTACACGACTACAGAGTGCAGATCTGTGTACACGAACTATGACAGAGACTTGAAATTTGAATACATGCGTAGGGTGAGATAGGCTTGATAAGCTATTATCTATTATTTTTTACTTGATTTGTGCGATGTGCACGTGCGACGTTTCGGTGAATTCCCAATTTTTCGTTGTATAAAATAAAACAATTCTGTTTAATTATTTTATTTTTTATTGAACTAATATTTTACTGCTTACACCTGATATTGTTATGCATACCTACTTCTTTCTTTATTATATATAGGAAGAAGTATATAAAACAATATGTAAAAGCCTATAATGTGCGTAAACAAATAAATAATAAAATATTTCTTTTTACATTTTTGTATAAGCACAAGTAGCGGTTTTACTTTCCCCGAAACCATATTCCTTCGAACTTCTTTAAATTTTAAAAATTAACGTAATAAAAATAGCCAACGGTTGAGCCGTCGAGCAGCGTCGCGTCGAACTGTAGACAGTTGACCATCGTCCCGATGTTTAGATAGATCGTCCGCGACGTCCGCGTAACGAAGTTGACGCGTCAACTAGTTAACAAATTCAACTAGTTGATCGTCTCGTCGATGGACGGACGTGGACGGGCTCGTTTCGTCGACGGTAAATACGTCGACGACCCATCACTAGTCCGTTTTGTGTTCAGTTCAAAAGGTGTTTGTAGTACATGTGCGATAAAAACGTGTGAAGTGAAGTTTAATGTAGTACTTCAGTGTAGTGCTTATTAAAGAACGGACCATCGCTAGTTCGGAACTGTCAGTATAAATCCATAGAAAAACTATTTTCTTATCTGTGGACTGTGGAACTGTCATTCAGTTTTGGTCAACCATTTTTTTGGTCTATATTCTGTGGTTTTGGTTTTGGTCATGTATCCCGCATATACATAAAAGCTTTTTTTAGGTTTGACATAGAGCTTATTCCCCATTCGAATGCGCGTGCATGTAATTAAATGCATTAAATTGATTGTTTAAAGAAGTATTGTAATAAATGTAAATTGAATTACATTTTTAAGATGCTTAAAAGCGGTTCATCGTTTTTAAGGTTATATTTTCACAAACATCAGAGGTGCTACGCTGTATTCGTTAACAATACAATCGTCGCAGATACGAAACGCGTCGCTGAGGATGGAACACCCCAAACCCCAGACCCTAGAACGGAAGAATTACACAATAAACTACTTTTCAGCTCCTATTTGGAGTCCCAGCACCTCAGTTACGGAAAAAGGATTAATCACTCCGCCAATAACGCAATGTTTCATATTAAAAGAGAAGCGTATTTAGAAAAACAGCGCACGAGACCGTATCCTATCTCATTACAATATTTAATGGATGACAAACAACTTATGGAGTTGGATAAAGGTGATGAACAAATATTACCGGAAGTAGTAGAAGAATCTTCAGAGTTTCCGTACAAATTAAAAGATAATTCAAAAATAATTACCATTAAAAATCCACCAGAAACATGGATGACTGATTACGATTACTTTGATGATGCAACACTAAAAACAGAAGAAAGAGAAGATATCATCACACACACTGACCATCAAAATTTTGACTGCAACAACGAGGTAGATGAGAAGGAATACATTATGAAAATGATTGAGAAGCAGCAGATGGCTAAAAATTACGGCACTCCGGCTCCCGATATGCCAGTCAGCAGTGTGAAGTGTGGCGGATGCGGCTCTCTGCTCCACTGCAAGGATACCTCCATACCCGGATATGTACCCAGTGAAATATTCATTGGGCGGTCCATTGTGCAGTTGAGGGACATGCAGTGTCAGCGATGCCACTTCTTGAAAGAGTACAACATCGCTCTCAACGTAGCTGTGGATCCGGAGGAGTATCCCAAGCTGTTGAAGCAAATCAAGCCGAAGAGGGCGCTCGTTGTGCTAATGGTGGACTTACTGGACTTCCCGTGTTCCATCTGGCCTGGAATTATGGACATCATTGGAAAGAAGAGGCCGATTATCATTGTAGGAAATAAGGTACAAACAAAGCAAATTTTCAGTTGTTTATTTTCATAAAAATTTGTTTATATTGTAGGACCTCGTTTAGCTTCCTCAATCAATATTGATTCAATGTAACGCGGTCTGCTGGAAGGTTTAAAAGAAATTCAAAATTTACGCTAATTCGAATGATTGTGGCATTTCATTGAATTGTATAATATATTGTATTATTAGAGATGCAGAAGAGCAGGATATTGAGGAATTATTTCAGGTTTCTGGTGAGAGTTTTACCAACAATGACCTTCAAGAACTGGCAGAACAAGGAATTCGCGTAGAAGTCAAAAATAAAGATTCTGAAAACTGAGAACCCAAAAAGCTTGCTACAGATTTCCATACCAAGAATTTTAAAAGATCTAGAACCTGCATAAACGAAAAACTTTATATTTTCTTGTGCGTATCTTTGTGTAACGTAACACATTATGCTAATTCATTTAAAAAGATCTTAGAGAAATTAGAGTAAAATTTGTTTATTTTTCGTCTTGTGTTGTTCCACTTTCCTTATTTATTTTGTATTAAAAGGACCTCGTTTAATGCTGTTTCATTCATAGTGCTTTATCGTCTAGGAACGCATATTAAGAGCTAAACAAGGTCTTACTGTATTTTAAATTTATTGAAACAAAAAAAAAATTGTAAAAGCAATTTTCCTGCAGACAAATTCCAAAACTAAATTAGTCAAAAAAACAATTTTTGTGAAAGTAAATGGGGTAGTTGAATACAATTTAAATGATTGTAAACCAGTGGAGTTTTGGCACTTACAGCAAAATTACTTTCCAGTGTCGGCATTTTAATCGGTGACACACTAACCATTATTTTTAAATTTGGATCTGATTACATTGTTGATTGGCAAGTGATTTTTTGCAATTTGATGGGCAATCATCGGTACCAAACAGCAATCATATCTTAGTTATTATAAATCAATACAATCAGATATGAATTCCAAATAACTGTACTGAAAATAACTAGTTAAAATAATGTTTTAACCATCACTGATGGATACACGTCGCATTAAGAGGCCCCAGTACACGATTTTCGTATTTGCTCTCGATTTTGCTAAATTTAACATAAACTTATTAAATCATTTTGCAAAACCCATAGCTAAACAGGCTTTTAATCAATTTTATTATGATAGATCCATTTACTCTTGAAGCATTTCCTTAAAAAAATATGAACAAATGTATTGTTATAACATCAAAAAAATTATAACCCCAAAACACCATTTTAGTTTTCATGCATAGAGTTATCTTTGGCACAATAATCTCGTATATTTTCAAATAAAAACCATATATTTTATTTACAAATTGATTGTATAAAGTTTGAAAAAGAAGTGGTGCTATTCAGATATTAATATTTTTCGACAATTTGTTAAATATGTATATCATTTTAAAAAAGACAAAAATTAAATGTTTTTTTTACCTCTATTGCAGTATCCATAAAACCATTCAAACATCGATTATTTTAATTAAATTGTACATGCGTACTAAGAAAATTTCACTGTCATTAATATAAAAATATTTAAAAAATTATACATCATACTTAAAAATTTGAATTAATTATATCGTATAGCCTGTTATGGCCATGCGCAGCGGCGGCGAGCCCGCGCATTTCAGACTATAGGATTTAATTAATTCGACTTCTTGAGTTTTTTTTTCTTCCTACTGAGGTATTTATGAGATAAACAAAAAAAACTGTCACTACTCAAGGAAATTTCTCTGGAATCAATGAAACCTACATCTCATTAGAAATAAGCTTTTAAAAACAATAGGGAAATTTTAAATTCAACATTTTAAATTCCCGCCGAAACACATTATTTCACTTATTATTAACCGCTTACCACTACAATAATAATTAACACACAGCAAGAGTATGTGTGCATCACAATTGTATGGTACCCAGTATACAAACACTACGGCACTACACTAAATGCGCGAGCCGATACATCACGACCAATGATGTGCATTTTAATAAAGTCGTATTTTTTAAGATTTTTATAATAAAAATTATGAATGAAAACATTACCCCACATTATCCATACTGATTCACAGAATATAATTAATATTTATGAATCTATTTCATTTATTTTTATGGATATTTGTCATATGTGAAATTTACCTATTGTGACCTCAGTTTCTCTTTTATATATTACATAAATAGGCTTTCGCTATTTGCGTAATTGGATTTTGCTATGAAGTTTCAGTCTGAAATTGTCATTTTTTTCAACTCTCATTTTAGAATGAAGCGGCCATTTGTCACATGATTTTGTAAGGGATAGAAATCTACATCTACAAATAATCCTCTGATGTAGATTTCTATCCCTTACAAAATGACTGCATTCAAAACATTTTTTTAAAATTTTTTGGATTTTGCTATCTTTTATACTCCAATATACATTAATTGATACATAATTTTGTTGCATTTCAGGTAGACCTTTTACCAGAAGACAGCCCGGGCTATCTGAAGCATATTGAGGAATGTTTGAAAACTTCAGTCAAAAACAGTTCCCTCTCAGAAGCTAACATCAAACACGTTTCCCTAATCTCTGCCAAAACTGGGTTTGGCATTGAAGAACTCATCAACAAGCTTCACACAATTTGGAAATACAATGGCGATGTTTATTTGATCGGTTGCACAAACGTAGGGAAGAGCACTCTCTTCAATGCTCTTCTTCAATCAGACTACTGTAAAGTACAAGCCATAGATTTGCTGCAGAGAGCCACCATCAGTCCTTGGCCAGGAACCACATTAAATCTTTTAAAATTTCCTATTTTGAAACCGATGGGCTGGCGTCTCCAATTAAGAAGCAGGAGGCTTTTTAACGAAAGAGCTGATGGCCACGCGGAAGTGAAACTTCGACGAGAACTTGCCAGAAAAACGGGAAATACAAATCTTGCAACTCTCATAGGACACATTGGTAGGACGTTTGTTGACCCTAATAAAGTAGTAGACCCAAGTAATGATCCTTACTCTTACCAAATGAGAACTGGTTTCACTCAGTCGGCACCTTCGAAAGGCATCAGCGAGAAAGCTAAAGCATTTGTCGAAAGCAAATGGTGCTACGACACTCCCGGAGTGATTCACCCCGATCAGATCTTGACAATTCTTACGATTGAGGAGCTGATGCTCACATTGCCGAAAGCGCTGATTAGACCACGAACCTTCTACCTCAAGAAAGAGACTACAATGTTCTTGGCGGGACTGGCGAGGTTAGATTTCTTGGAAAGTGAATTTCCCGTCAGGTTTACAGTTTTCGCTTCAAAGTATTTGCCGATTACCATTTGTAAAACGGAAGATGCGGACGGGCTTTATTCTAAACTGCTGGGTACTGAATACTTTGCAGTACCCAGAGGTAATGAAGAACGACTCTCCAAATGGCCAGCCTTGAAGTGTTCCAAAGATATGAAGGCGGTAGGAGAAGGATGGCAAAAATCTGTGGCTGATGTGGTTTTGTCATCTGCCGGTTGGGCTTCCATTACTGCGAAGAGTGGACATGAGTGTACAGTGCGAGCGTGGACGCCCGACGGTCGAGGAATTCATCTCAGAGAACCATCTTTAATACGTTACGCTGCTGATCTGAAGGGAAAGCGGATAAAGGGCTCTCCAGCGTACAGCATCGGAAAGATTTATTGTAGAAGTGATAAAATCCAATTTAAGATCTAGAAAGTTATTCTCGGGTTTGATAAACTTTTACTTGAAAGTTCTACGTTGTGCAGATAAAATTGTAATATTTATTATTTAAAATAAATATTGTAAACTGGTTTTAAAATTTAATACCATTTTGTAAATAAATGTTTCAATGACGCTACGTAAGATTTTTATTATTTATTTTTATCTGTAGCAGATTTCTTCTTCGCCAAATGTTATTCTTACACATTGTCACCTAAATGCAGAAAAGTTCTCTGCATTTAAATTGATTATCCTGGAGAACTGTTTAAATAGGTAGATGCCTGCCCAAATTATGAGCTAAAAATGTTCAAGTGACATCTCGATACTTATGAAGATATTGATTTCAAAGTTTGCACTTTCTTTTTCAATATTTCCGACGTATTTTGTATTCAATATTAAAAATTCAATCGCTTTGTCGTACAAAATTATTAAAACCTTGCAAAAAAAATCTGCACGGTTTTAATAATTTTGTTTGACTTGTATTAAATTAGCGAATGACATAAGTTACTATTTATTTGTACTGACGTGATTCTGGTTAAATTATATTCATAATTAAAAAACCCAATATATTATGAAGTTTATTTAAATACCGCCATAGCGGCTCCACTCGAGTAATACGGCAAACCATGCATGCCTCCTCTATGGCGGCACTCGAGTGCTTAAGGGTTTTAAAACATTGTTGCTTGAACATTTTCGACACAATTATTTTCAGAGGGGTCGATATATTTGCAATAAATTTTTTCAGGGGAATAAGAAATTACAAGAAATTATACTTAATATGAATTTTGACAGGTGAATTGGAAAAATAAATTAAAACAAATTTAATATTACTTCCGAAGTGGTTTATTTTGTCAATAGTGTTCATAAAAAATCTCATTGACATCTTCACGTCCCGTGACAATATACACAATATTCCGAGTAATTAAATTGGTGACAATAGTCAAACTACATCAATATAAAACTGAATTCACAATATCGTAGCATTAATGGACGGTCGTATTGTTCAAACAATCATTTTTATTTTATGTACATTATCTAAAACATTAATACCTTAAACTTACTGCGCTGATGCTTGCTTCTCCTCTAAGGCATTCAAAACAAATGCTTCATTGAGTTTTTTTCTAAATAAAAGACAAGATTCTTCAAAAGCGGGTTCTGTAAGACTGATTCCATAGACATACATACTTTATTGATATATTCATGTGAGAGGTTATTATCAAATTTTAGGATGCGTATTTTGATGTACACATATGAGGTTTAGCCGCTTTAGGTGATAATGAACAGTAACACTTGAGTTTAAATAAGTAATGGGTTCCGTAAAAATATAGAATTTCAAAATTACATAAGTTTAACTTCATAAAGAACACCAGTATTTAGGATTATTATTAGTGATGCAACGAATAGTAGATATTTACCGAATATTTGTATTCGCTGAATATCATTACGAATATTAAAAACAAACTATTTATAACTGAACGCAACGCAAATTACGGTTTGGCTGTGCTGCGTGTATCTGAACACACCTACACAATCTATTATCAGGGATTTCCCTAACACTGAAGGAATCCGAACACACCTACACAATCTATTATCGGGGATTCCCCTAACATCGAAGGAATGGATTTCTTGAGTTCTCAAGTTGTCAATTGTTACTTATTACAAAGCATAACATGAGTTCTTTCATCTAGTTTCGTTGGGTTATTAATAAGGTTAGGTGCTCATTTCGTGTAGTTTTTGTTTTGTAAAACATATTGTTTTTTTCATTTTATTTCTGTTGTGTGTAAAAGTGTTAACCCTTATAAAATAATTTCAAATTAAATCTAACAACATGACCTCTAGTAAGCGTGAAAAAAGTGATATTTATTTTCAACCGCTGGGAATGTACAAACGGATAAAAGAAATGTGCTTTTTGAACAAAAATTTGCCGGTGGTAAATTTTAATTATTAAATCTCTTATTAAAAAAAGAACAGTGGTGTATTATTTATCACCTTGTTTAATTATTCGTATTCGCCGGCTTGATATTCGTGAAAGTAGTTTTCGTTGCATCACTAATTATATGTATGGATATTTTTTACGTATTATTATTTTATAAAAGAGACATCATGCAATGGTATTTGATCTAATGTAAGATGAAGTAATTTACTTTTCAAATAAAAAATTGTCTGCGACTGCGGGTAGAGCTGGTGCCGGGGGCTGGATGGATGGTTGTTGATGCTATTTTGCGGTAACTTTTACCTAGAATTTTTTTGTTGTTTTATTAAGATTTATTACATAAAATTGAATTTTCACAAGTCAAGTGTTATGCGACTCGGAGTGTTACTGTATCATTTGTTAGCCCGCTACCCGTACGAAATGCAGTAGACAGATTATAATTTGATCACTCTGCACTGTCCTTTATTACCTCTACAAGTGTTTAGAGGGTGATTATTTTATCTACAGATGTGCATCAATGTACTGATTATTCTATGGGTTTAATTTGAATCACAGAAATGGACCGTCACATAATCAATAAATTTTCAAATTAGCCATAAAAAGGAATGTTACAATTTTTTTTATTTGATCGTTATCCTACGTACAAAAAGCCTTAAATAATCTGTTATATCGAAGTGCAGGTTTTATTGTTAAAGTAAAACACATTTAAAAATTATTGCAAATTTTATACAAAATTAAATACTTTTGATATTTTCCATATTCTTTCGCATTTTTGTACTATTACAAAAATATCATAGATTTCATCTTGGTGACAATTGTAGATAAGAGTTTTTGAATTTTTTTTTTAAATATAATAATCAACTTCTGCACAATTTAAAATTTTTGTATGTAACTATATTAGTAAAGCCTATAATTTTTTATATTCACAATAATTCAATGCTAGATTTTGAATATTTTTTGTAAACTTCAAGTCTATTTATATAATTTTTTTATCTTTACAGAATGTCAATTTATTGCTTATAATTTTCAATAATTTAAGTATTTAATCATTTTGGACTTAATCCTACACAGTTGCAATTAATATAATATCTCGACATACTTATAAATTATATATGTAAATCCTAAATTGTATTATTAAAAATACTGACAAGTGGTCGAAATGGAATGATTTGAAATATAAGTTTGTTGAAATGTAATTCTTTCTTAACAGCCTGTTTAAATAATCTCTTCCTCAGAACCGAATTAATTTAAGTAATCTTGTCAAACTAAATTGTTGCTTAAAATACATGAGAACATCATTCCAAGACTAGCATTGAAATGTCACGATTAATCCATATTATACAAGCCAACCAATCAATCGACTATGTTACATTTGAAATATTGTATTGTGATACGGGGTGGTAATCTTTCAGTGCAGTGTTAGATATTTTGAAGATATTTGCTCCCTAAAGTGAAATTTCAGATACCGCCAAGAGTCGGAGGGGATCCCCGGTGCAACAGACACGTACAGCGTATTATTTATGAAATGCTTAAAAATGTATTCGTGTAATAAATGAAGATGCTTTGCAAGATATAACTTTGATATTAAATGCAAATTTATTGCTATCATTATTGTGTAGGAATAAAAATACCGGCAACATTTTAGGACTTTCTATCAGAATACTACATTAATATGAACGCATCAGGATAGATAGTCTGGAAATGTACTGGACTGGGTATTGTGGATACCCGGGAAAGGAATGCCTTGTTTATTGATGGAATAAATATCAAGCAGAACCTATCCTCAACTACTTGCTCCGAATCCTCCGATATATTGAGTATATCTAGACACAAGGACACATCTTGTTAAAGGTCGATAACACAATGGATCTATTTAGAACTTTGATTTAGAGCCCGCTCTTAGACTACGAAAAAAAAACAGGTGATCCACAATATTCAGACGAAGGATCATGATCATGATCATTACTGCTCTCATTGGGTAAAATGAAGAAGACAACAATTATAAATTGAGTTGTTATATAAGATGTCATAAAATAACCTATTAATGAATAGCAGCACATCTATTCAAGTCAAAAAGTCGTGTACTTCTAGATTTTTTTTTAGAACAGACCCGATTTGTATCAAAGTTCGTGCAGCATGCTTATATGTATGAAGCAGTCATTCAACACATTACAGATATGTTAAAAGTGACCTTGATAAACAGTAGTATACAATTTATGTTAAAAAGTGTGTACTTTGCACCTATACATATATAACAAGGAAAACTGCAAAGGTGAGATCAATTTTATGTTAGCAGAGAGAATCAGAACTATCTATGTATTATATTATTATTTATATTATTATAGTATTACTAATTGAGTGTCATTCAGGCAGTAGGTCCCCTCCTCTTCTCCCAAAATGTTATATATAATGTATTATGTTTATATACTGATGATTTAGAATCTTCACGCTTTATTTCTTAATTATAATTACACTTATGCTACGCTTAATGCTAGATACAATACACCACTGACAATTCGAAAAATCACTTTTATTTTTATTAATTGCATTCCACAAATTTTCGATAAATACTAACATGAGAAGAAATAAGTTATATTAATATGTATTTTAAACCACTGATTTGAAATTCGCTCTCGGTTCATAAATTTTTAAGATCATGATGTGTGACATGACTTTGATTGTTTCCATAAGTGTTTAAGACATATTCTTCAAATGATCTGTCAATGTTCAGGACTCATTCAGTCTAAAAGTTGTTTGTTTATGTTTGTGATGATTTATACAGCGCCGTTTTGGCGTGAAAGAGTAGTATATATTTATTAATTTTTCAATTTGTATACATTGATATGTATCACTGAAATTGGATTTGCATGATTGAACTCAAAATGTCGAGTTTGATCTGTAAATAGGTAGTTAGCTGGTTTGCAAGATTTAGCGTCTCTTACCACAACAATAGCTATTGAAAACATTAGTGTCCATATTAGAGTGCTACCAGTATAAATTGGCGTGCGAGGAAGGGCGTCCCTGTCGCGAAACAGAAGTTGCCAGGGTAATTTATAACACAATACATAATATAGTGTCCGGTGACCAGTGTTAGAGCCTTTAATAGAAATTTGGTCAGGCAACACTAAAGAAACAAACCAATAATGGCGACCGCTCTATCTAGTCCTGTCAAACGGTAATATTGGTTCATTATTTGCTTTTTCAGCTTCGCAAAACTTTAATAATTCATTGGCAATTGTTCTTGCACCACTCCGGACTGTTTTGGACATAATAATTCAGCGTATATTGGTAATCAAGATGTCACAGCTCCCGAGCAAATACAAAATTGTACTGAATGACAGGGAGAGGGGTTACCGCCGTGTGCGGGCGGGGCAGGTTTTAGTTTCAAAGTCGCCACACGCCGATTTACATTAGTCAAGACCTAGTTGACATATTTCTAATTTAGAAGTATGTATAATCTTTTGAAGGAAAGAATCATACTTAACATCTTATCTTATCTTAAATGTGGTCAAAAAAACTGGAGCCTCATTACATGTTGAGAGAATGAGGCCCTGGATCACTGAAAGTGGAGACAAGTTATATACTATTCATAAACTGAAATATTACTAAACAGATGCTATTTGGGAAGCATCTCAAATATATTAATTAGACACATTGACTATATAAGGCCAGAATGTTTATTATATATTATTGAATGAAATAATAGAGTAGCATTAGATAACTTTATTACTGTTTTAAAATATTTTTTGTAAAGTTTGTTTCGTCATCTCTCGATTTGTCAGTGAGGTGTTGTTATAAATAAATATTATTTCAATTAATTACAAGGATTGGTTTTGTACAAAATATATCTAAACAAATTCAAGTATTATATCATGTCATGTGGATATTTTAATTATATGTTCATTGTACTAATACAATATGAATGTGTGCATATATATATATATATATACATATATTTATATATGATTTAGAACTTCACAAATGATTTCTAAATATGCATGTAATTTACAGTAAACTGTAAATTCAAATGGAAAAGCACATTTCATTTTGTGTAATTTTATACATACTTAAATAATGTTGGTATTTGTATTATTATTGTTCTCAAAACGCAAGTTTCCTAATCGGGGATAATCTTTTAAGTAATTTTAATAGGTAACTAAATCCCCTCTTTTAGTCAAATAATATTGTAATAATTTACATACTGTCCAAATAATTTCTGCAATCTGAACACATTTTGAAATACATTGGCATCTGTGAAATACTCCTAGAATGAGGGATCAACGTCTTATTGAGACTTTTAAATATTTTTATGTTTTTTAATGATTAGCTGTTTCTTTTCGAGTAAGTATGAACAAGAGCAGCGTAAGTACCCACTTGGATATCTTTGAAAAATAAAAATTACCGGACGAGAAGATAATCCAAATTTGGACAGAGTTATTGTGCTTGGTCCTCTCACAATATATTTCTTATCTCCATGGTATGCAGCACTTTTCGGTCTTTTTCCATGCGCCGGAGGAAAAATTCAAGAAGTACGTTTCTCAGAATGAGACCATTATTTTTTAACCGTAACCTAAGCCTGCAACTAAGAATGCGTATGGTTGAATTGTGATTCTATAGACCCGTACTAAAAGTTTCCTGGGTGGACAGTGACAAATCATCATAATCATAGAACAACGACGCATGTGATCATTCTCAAGTTTGCAGGAGAGCAGTTTGAAGTTTTATTTAGACACTTTATGTCATAGCTCGATAACTACAAAAGATTTTCATTTGAAACTTGGGTTAGTTATTTAAAGTTGATACCTTTCAAAACTCAAATATAGTCAGCGCAGTGCAACGAAATTTTTACACATGTTGCATTATTCTACAATCGCAAATGCGAACCGCCGTTATACCGACTTCGTATTTTCTAAATTAGTGAGAAAAAATACATTTTTTATATACCATTAGATGGCTTATTATTTTATTAGTTGTCTTTTTTGTATATTTGTATAAATATGTTCAGATTACAGAGCTTTTGATCAAATACTTATAACACTGATTTCGTGCCTAAAAAACAACAATAATATAAATATTTATGAATTCAGTGGAAAACAGCTTAACCAGCTTATGTACATAAACATATGCATATATACACTATAAAATAATATAACAACAAAAGACTGTATTTTATTTTAGGAGAAAAAAAATCACATCATTTCACATTGGTACTAGTAGTGACTTACATATCAGGCTGTCATATACCACTTCCGAGTTATAAAGCAAAATTGCAGGATAGGGATCTAACCCGCATCCGTTGACTACCGCGCTAGCAGCGGCCGCATTTGAAGGGCTGGCCGTAAAAACATAATTTGTCACAATGTCAAATATTAGCATTTAAGTCCAAAGCATTCCCCATTAATTTACCACACATCTTTGTAAAATTTTCCTAAAATAACAAATATATATCAATATAGGATACTTTAGTAACAGAAGTCGCGGTCTTCATATTAGCGTAATAAATATTGCATTTTCAAAATGATTTCTTGAAAAATATAGACTTTTTCACTAAATTCATGATTTTTTTCTTGAACGCTTTCTTTACGCTTTTTGGCGAATTTCGCATTCGTATCGCGATTAAAATTTTTTTTTTTGTACCTTGAATTTCGAATTAACGGGGTTCCGCATAATTCGAAATGTCTTTTTTTGGGTCCCTTGAATTTCGAATTAACGAGGTTCTACTGTAATAATTTTTACATGACATTGATTAAGTATTTATTACATGGCAGCCATCCTAGTCCAGAGGGCGTGACACCGGCTTCTCATACCGGGGGTTTCGGACTTGATTCCCAGTGAGGTCACAATATATCTAGAGCATGTTAACTTCTATCAGCCTATCGTAATGTTAAATATATATAAATATATTAACGTCAAAAGTGATCTCGCGCACCAAAAGATATAAGAAAGACCCAGATGCAAAGAATATTTTCTATTCTAAATTAAATGAAGAAGGCTGTCCTGAAGTTTTTGCTACTACCTATGAGACACTTTATACAAACATAATTTATTAACATTCTTATATATCCATCGAGAAAGCCTCGTGCAGTGCGAGGATTACGATAGCACCGTTTCAGAATCTCATTCGAAGGTACGTGGGAACGGGAAAGATTCGCAGTGTAATAGACGGCATTATAACTGGCAAGGAGTATATTTTTATTACAACGTCACATTAAAAAAAAAAATTATCTGTTGCAAAAAAAAATAATGTTGTTTATAAAATAAGTAAACAAAATTTATAAAAAAGCTAGACCTTCATAAATCTTATACAAAAAAAATTAGATTCAATTAATTTCATTACAAATGTATATTTGATGTAAAAAATATTCCATTTAAGACCATGCGCAGAGGATCACGATTTGTCTTGATTTTTTTCACAAAATTTTAAAACATTGCAAAGTAAATGTAAAAATAAAGCATTTAATCAGTTAATTTTTTCATACAAATTTTCTACAGAATATATTCTGTATCTTATATTTAATAAATTGCGATACGAAAATACCATAATTATCATATTAATACATTACAAATCAGTGGTGAGATTTCATTTTGTTAGGTACCTAGTATAATTTAAAAATGCATTAGGCAGATGCATAATTTACACTGATATTTGTAAGTAGTTGTGTATAATACTTAATGCACAAATAATAGTTATATAATAATAAATAACTATTATATTAATTGCAACATACATGTGCAATATATCAATTTAAGTACACTTTTCAGGCAATATGTTTCAACATAACATCTAGATTGTTTCCATAGCGATTTACACCACTGCTTTACATAAATCTGTACACTTAACGATACATTATTACTACACAAAATAAGCCACACACTTTAAGACACTAATGATACACTTGATTGAATGTTAAATTATCGTCACTATATTTTATGTAAATATGTCAATAAATATGTCCACATTGTAACTTCTTTTGTATTTGGTGTGTATAATAATTATTCATCTTCTTGAACATTGCACTTCATCATTTAGGGTCACAATTCAATAAATTCAAATAATCGCAAAACATGACCAAATAAATTGCCTCACATTACTTTGATGGCTGTTAAATTTTTTATAAAAATATTTAAATTGTAGAACATTACATTTAATTTCGCTGAAGCGCTACGACGGCAACCACTCACATAGTGCTGTCTGTTTATAAATAATTTCTTTACCACGAAAGAGATGCTTTGAAACCTCCCAACTAAAATTTCCAAGGACACAAACTGCTTTTAGAGTTTATTAAACTTATTTAGAAGTTATAAAAATTATATAATACATACATATATATATATATATATTTAAAATTAAAATAAATTAACAATTGATATTTCTACATTGTATGTTCATGTCCCTTGATGATCTAAAAACTGACCATTTTTCTGCTAAGCATAAAATTTAAACGGCATCAATCCGCTAAATTTAAGTCTTGACAAAGATTAACAATCCTATTAATTGTAGCCATAAGGAACGAGTTACAAAGTAAATTTTATAATGCAAGATTTCATATGACGATTCATTAATTTACGTACATGCACAATGCACATTTTAAAACATAACCAATAAACTGTCAAATCTCAACTCAAAATCACAAGTTCCTCATATCAAGTCATACTCGTATGTCGTAATACTCGACAAATATCCAAATGTGAATCACAAATTATTGTCTTAACACTTTCTATATAAGTCTCTCCTCAGGCGGTGGTTTGAGCACGCTATCCAGCATTTCCAGTCGAGGGTTCCTGTACTCCTGACCGCTGGGACTGTAAGTGCCGCGCGTGGCCCGCTTGGTGCGTGCCAACACGCAGGCGGCGACCAGCCCCGCGCCGCCCATGACGCAGAGACCAGCAAACACGCAACCGATGATGATGCCGATCGGTAGGCTGTCATTGGAAGCAGCTATCACCAACTGGAAATAATTAAAAGTATGTTTAAATATCATCTGAATGAAATGATATTAAGATGACCAAACACAATGTCACTCATTACCATGGTTATATATTTTATTCTGATAAACTTCAAACTTACATTTTGATACTTATTTTGTTTAGTATCTTGGAAAAACATTTATTACACCGTATTAATAGATGTAGGGGCAGACAGCATAAAAGGACTCATTTCCATCCAGAAACACTTCTTTACTTTCTATATATCTATACATCTTGTGACCTTAAACGTTTTAATGTCTCGTGGAGATTGGCCTTTCCTATTCTGTCAAGTTTCAAGTCCTAGTCGTTCACTCCACAAAGACCAAGCAAAGAATCATTCTTCATTACCTTATGTATGCAGTATTTTTCTAGACATCCATGTCTCCCCAAAGAACACTGTTCTACTAGTTCATCGGCATACTTAACTCTCAGTACCAAAATGGCATTGTAGATCGGAATATACTCTCAAACAATTTATCTCGTGTGTGATATTCCTAAATCTAAAAGTTTCCACCAACCTGTTCTGTACAGTTTTTCCCTGCCCATCCATCTACGCACTCGCACTCGTAGAGAGGCTGTTCAGCGCATAGTTCGCGGCAGGCACCACCGTTTTGACATGGTCCCCGCACCCATCGCGGCGTGCCAGTGGTGCCATTGCCAGAAGCGGGCTCATCAGAAATGAAGGCGTCAGAGACGAGGTGCGTCTCGTAGCAGGGGTCGATGGCGAGACACGTGGGACCGCACAACCCTGGGCTGCAATTGCATCTAGAGGAAAGAAACAAGGTTCAGATGAATTTAGTTTGGTTATGTACCATTTTAGAAATAATTTGATTCTTAATCTCAAAGGCAGGCATTCTGCGACCACTCAACTAGTTATAAATTCAGTAGGGTCCGAGTTCTCGGCATATTTATTAATTTATTTATAAAAATTTTATTAGGTGTTTATTAATCCCGGAATTAGTAAGTAAATTTAATGTTTAGACTTTTGGAAATAATATTTTGGATTGATTTCAGGATACCAAAATTAAATCAAGACCAAATGAAGAAACACTCTTATAAAAACTCTAAATTCCTTTAGGCATATTATTTATGATAAAACAGTTTCATATTCAAATCGTTATTTCTCAACATTTTCATTACATAAATTGTATTTGTTCTAACTGGCCTTTACATAAATGAATAACATTAAAAATAATTTTATGTTCCCGGGATCATTAAGAGCGAATTCTGAAATCGAAACTTTGAAATGATTGTCTGAACAAAATAGCATAAAATGAATTCCAAGTGAAATATGGGTAAGACTATTATACTCACTTAAAGGATCCGATGGTGTTGATGCATTTCCCTCCCTCTCCACATGACACGGTTCCCAACGCACACTCATCGATGTCCTCTTGACAGTTGACTCCCGCAAAACCTGACACAAGCAAAATTGTCACAAACATTGTAACTTCACCCTGCACGCACAGATTTGTGCGCATAGTCCTAAATCTTGTCCCCTTTTTGCTACACATAAATGTCACATTTCTATCAGGCGACATTATACCGGCAAATTAATTATGTATCATATAAAATCCACAGATATCATCACAATATTAAAAAGATTTACTAAATATACACATTTTAAACACTTATAATAATAAACGCAGGTAACATTTCACGTTATTATATTTTAGCTTGTATAAATTTACAAAAAAATTAAACACATATATAATATTTTTTAGACATCATTGTTAATTAGTTAGAACTTATTAAATACACATCAGTATGTTTTTGTATTTTCACAGCAAAAAACACAAAACATGTCATTCGTATTGCAACAAACTATGTACAACTCTAGAAATGAACTATAAACGGTATTACACTAGCTGGTGTTTTAATTATAAATGATAAAAATGCTATGAATTCAAAAAATGAGTACTTAAAAAAATAAACTTGTTTTATGTTTCAGTATGGAGACTACATAAAATTTATCACGGGCCTTGATTATCTAATCTTATCATGTACACTTCGCAATATAAAATGCTTCATACATCTGTAGGTCAGTAGTACATAATTTGAATGGATTCAAAATACATATTGTGTGTGTGTGTCACTAGCAAATAAATAATGGTTTATTTCTAACATTAGTTGTAACAAGCCTTTAGTTAGAAAGTGAAATGAGGTGGCAATCTCTTGGCATTAAGTTAAGTTGTATTGTATTTAAAATATGTGTCTTTTTTTTCGATTGAAAATATGATATTTAAATCGTGGTGTTAAAAAGTAGGTTAAACTTTTAATATAGTGAATGTATTGATGTTATAAAAATGCGATATAGTTACAATCGGGAAGCATTTAGTAAAAATATATTTAAAAACAAACTTAAGAAAAACAGGTAAATGAGTCAAAATGATTTTTGATGTAATCAACTTGACAAAAACTCAACACGCCTTACGATGATAAGAGTGTGTGTCGCAATAATACATACACAACTATATTATGGTCTTGTTATCTATATATGGAATCGTGAAATCATTTATAGCCTACACAATGGAATCTGTATTAAGGTAGTGGAG
Source organism: Agrypnia vestita (assembly GCA_016648135.1). Taxonomy (NCBI): domain Eukaryota; kingdom Metazoa; phylum Arthropoda; class Insecta; order Trichoptera; family Phryganeidae; genus Agrypnia; species Agrypnia vestita. The sequence continues at coordinate 229,720 of JADDOH010024802.1, read as the reverse complement.
ATTACAATATTTGCATTGACAGTTATTGTTCACGCACATTGTAAAGTGACAGGTGGAATCGGGATGTGGTGGATGATCAATCATTTTTTGAAATTCTACCAGTCCTAGTAAGTCTTGATTTCATGACCTATATTAGGATGTAGAATAGAAGAAATTTTACACATTGAGACAATCTCTGACATTTGCTGAATTTTGCTCCCCTTTTTTGCTTAAATACGCTGCTTGTTGCTGCTAGTTAGCACCGCCGGGAACTAATGATTTATGACTAGCATAACTTACATTTATGCCTACTCCTCCTTTGTATGCTTTGGTGTATATGTCGCAGCCATCTGGTTAAATTAGCCAGGTAATTGGACGCCTAGGCCGTTCATTAAACGCCGGCATCCAATTGGATGCCTAGGCCGATAGTTAATTGAACTAGAATCACTCAACGTTTAACGACTTGGTGTATTGAAAGTCAGCCCTTTAAAGATGACTGACCAAGACAGCCAAGTGATTCAAATCTAACCTAACCTAACCAAACATCACAAATTCATCAATATCCAATTTAACTAAATGACTACACGACGTTCAGCCACCTGGTTAAACGTTGCTCTCAATGACTTGGCTAGTTGTCCTTCAGCCATTTAATTGGATGCCGGCGTTTAATGAACGGCCTAGGCATCCAATTACCTGGCCAATTTAACCAGATGGCTGCGACATATATATTGCCAGCTGACAAAAATAATTGTATATTTCCAATTATTAGACAAGTGGGTGCAGATTAGATAAATCAGTGTTGTGTAAATACTAACCGGTGTTCTGACAATCACACGTATAACTGGCAACGCCGTCGATACAGCGGCCCCCGTTGAGACAGGGCGTTTGCGCAGACCCTGCGATGTGGCAGTCATCTATATTGATCTCGCAGTACCTCCCTGTGAAGCCGGGAGGACACTTGCAACTCGGGGGCTGGAAAGAGGGTATTATTACAATTTCGCCATTTAATGTTTCGTCATAACAATGGAGGATATTATCAGAGCATCCATTAGTCGCTGTGTGAAAATAAGTACCTAACCTTTCTTCTCTGATGCTGCAGATTGAGTTGATTTTGCCTCTAATGATGTGAATATCTCTGTAAATATTCTAAATACGGAGTTCATATTTTAAGTATTCTTCTGTAATATATTTTTGTATTCAATAAAATAATTATAATATGTAAGATTTTACCGGACATAATAAAATAAAATCTTTTATCTAAGAAACTGACTTTAATTAGTTCGTAGAGCGCCGGATTGTCAATCTTCGCTCTTCAGTGGCGGCTGCGCAGTCACGTGTCTGACTGTTTATGCTGTCGTTTATGATGACCAATGCAGTTTCTCATTTTTAATACTTTTACACAGTAATTGCTAAATTTATTCATTTATGCAGGGTTATTTGGAAAACATGAATAACCTCGCAAGACTATATTCCTGCCTTGATTATGAGCCGAAAATGTTCTAGCAACTATGACCTAAATATAAATAGTTATGGAGATATGCGACATCAAAGTTTCCATTTTTTAAAAATATTTCAGACTTATTTTTTGTATAAAATTGGACTATCATTACAGTAACTTATATCGAAAATGAAAAATTTATTCACTTTAATACCACTAAAATAATAAAAACCTTCGAATTCCAATTGGAAAACATTCCAACTGTAATTTCTGCAGGGCTTTTATCATTTTATTTAACTTGTATTGTAACTAATGAATTGTAGTCAATATAAGTTACTGTAATGATAGTTCAATATTTTGTAAAAAATAAGTCAGAAATATTGAAAAAAAAAATGCAAAATTTGATACTGCATAACTTCATAACTATTGATATTAGGTCATGGCTGCTTGAACATTTTCGATTCATAATCAAGGCAGGAATGGTCCTGCAAGGTTATTAATGTTTTCCAAATAACCATGTATGTATCAACCGTATTTTAATGATGTAAGTAAAACATATATCTGACTTAATCGAAAAAAGCCTACATGTATGAGTTTATAGCACGTTTCAATTTTAGCCCAACATGGGAAAGATTAAATATATGCAAATTCATAAAACGTTTCAATTTTAGAACAGTATCGGAAAGAGTTACATTGTTATCGAAAAATGTACTCACCAAATCAATATTAGTTTCACAGATGCCACCGTTGAGGCACGGCTTTACCACGCAATACGCCGTGTCGCACAGGACCCCCTCCCATCCGGGCATGCACGCACACGTGAAGTTGTTGCCTGTTATCTCATCTGTAGGGGGATATGAATATTTTAATTAAAAACACAATAAATTCAATAAATATTGCTCAAAAATTATGTTTTAATTGAAGTACTAGCTGTAACCCGTCAAAAATGACGGTACTTTTACATATCGGTTCCTAAGGAATAAGTATTTATTTATTTTATAAAAAAAAATCGAAAAAAAAAATTCTTAAAAAAATAATAAAATGAAAAAAATTTTTTTAATTATTTTTGTAAAAAAATTTACTATAAAGAAGTTACGGACTTTACATGAAGTGACGGGGATAGTCAGACAGACAGACGGATGGACGGTCAGACAACGAAATTATTATAATTGGGATGGGATAATTTTTTTACTTTTATTTCACACTATAGAGATCAATAACAATTTGATGATGAAACATAGATACAAAATAAATAAGTTTTTCTAAAAATATGGTCGTCAGATGATGTTCGTCACATGCGTTTACAAAAATATGACTACACAGTGTAGTCTACAAGTAGTTCAAATGCACTCTGCTAACTACGAGATATCTCATGGTTGGTATTCAATGACGAACGCCAGCCACGAATATTCTCAATAAAAATCTAATTTCAATAGTGTTCAGATATAGCGATCATCCGATTTCCTGACATTTTAAATAATATTCAATACAGTTAGTTCAATGACTGTACGGATGAGCATTCCATGCTATCCTTTTAATTGGGTGGCATTGTAAATATACCTGTAAAATTAAATTGACAGGGAATCGCTAAGAAAGTTAATTTCATATAACGCAGTTGGCTCTCCCTACCTTTCTGCTGTAGGCAAGTGGAGCCTCGTCGACACGGGCGGTGCACGCAGGTGAGCAGGCGTGGTGCGGAACAACGGGGACCCGTGACCTCCTCGGGACATGCACAGGTGAAGCCTCCTGGCTCGTCGTGACAAGTACCGCCGTTCTCGCACGGGGACGAGGTGCACTCATTAATGTCTATATCACATCTGAAATTTCGTATAAATTTTTTATCACTACCGTCTTGAAAATATTAATGGGCGATACATACATGAGCAAGTTAAAAATTATCTTCACTTTTTGTTCCAAAATTTATTTACTACCGCACTGATGGTAACTCGTCTATTCGCTAGAACCATCTCTTGCCGAATCTCGTCATCCGTGGTGGAGGTTGAAGGACATCCTGCTTCCTTTTCATGCGTTACACTCGTCTGGCCACATTTAAACACTGTCCCCTTATTGTAATAAAATTCTAAGATGAACTGCTGCCCCTTTCAAACCCTCCAACCAGAGAAATCAGATTGCTGCTCGTTGTTCCTCCTTGGCGCAAACTGCTAGCATAGAGGACATGTTAACACTGTAATAGTCGGAGGCAAATGATGCAATTGGGATAAAGTTTCACACACATGACCACCTTGATGTGTTATGGTGAAAGTACAGATAATTTTTGCCTCGCTCTCGTATATATGCGGATAATAATAATTAAAAAAAAACTCACAACCAGCCTTCCCACCCAGATTGACAGACGCATGTGTAGTTTCCCACGCCATCGACGCAAGTCGCATTGTTAGCGCACTCCGCCCCCACACACTCGTCTACATCCTCTGAGCAATCATCTCCCGCGTACCCCCGGGGGCAGGAGCAGGCGTAGCTGGTGGCTGGGTTCTGGCAGTGGCCCCCGTTGAGGCAGTCCCTCTCGAAGCAGAGGGCGCAGCCGGAGGGGGGTCGCTCCGAGAGGAGGGCGTAGCGCTGACGACGGCGAAGGATGCTGGCATCTGGGTACAGCTCATCCAAGGGATAAAACGGAAGCAGGATGCTGCCTATCCGCACCTCACCCAGGCAACCCTGAAATAAATTAGTTCATGTTTTACTCAGTAATGTATGCTGCCACTGAAAATATAAAATGAAATGGATTATAACTGAAAAAAAAAACTAATAAGATTTAGAGACCCAAATGACTTATTAATACCTTATAATTTTCGCCGATGGTCCCATCACTGCCTGTCCAAAAGTCCACCGCGTCATCGTCTAACAATCCCGCTTCAGTGGAGAAACCAATCCCACTAAAGTCCACTGTATTTGCGCTATACAAACTTTCATTGTCCTGGAACAGATAACCACATTCATGTTAAGGGTGTAAGCTAATCGTAATCTAAAAATTTATTAGAATAAGAAATGTGGCACAAGATTGTTTGCGATACCGATGGCCACAGCAATCATGGAAAACATCACATTTATATCCTTTGATCACTTTTCAAATTGCGTAACATAAAAATTTAAAAAAATTAGATGGTCCAGAATTATTTTGAATTACAAGTTTATTTTAATAACAATTACAAATTACGGTGGGTTTTAAATGAACTGAGTTACTTTAGTGAGAAACTAGCTGTGCCCGCACGGCTTCGCACGCGTAGATTTTCAGTACACTGTTTAGATCGTCATAGAACTTTCGCGAGCCTTCTAGAACATTCTCCTTCCAGAACTTTCAAGAAATTTACCGAACGTACAGGAACCTTCTAGACAAACCGACACGTTCCGCTACTCAGTTTAGAACCTTATAGAACTTTCGGGAATTTTCTAGAACCTTCTCCTTCCAGAACTTACTAGAGCAAGTTTTTCCGGAACCTTCTAGACTCACCGACACAGTCGGCGCGCCTATTTTGAAACAATCTGAAGTATTTGAGGCCTTCCCATAACAAAACAATGTGCTAGAAAGCACATTTTTGTCACCCACTCCCACCCAAGCACAGCCACTCCCACCAAACTTGCATATTTTCGATGTGACACCAAGGGCCTTGTGACACCACCATAACCACCGGTGGGTGTTGTGGAGAAAACTTGGCGGGTAGGGAAACACGGGTTTCTTATATATATATATATATATATATATATTTACAAATAACCCTATATATATATATATAGGGTTATTTGTAAAACATTAATAACCTCGCAGGGCTATATTCCTGCCTTGATTATGAGTCGAAAATGTTCAAGCTATTATGACATAATATCAATAGTTAAGGAGATATGCGACATCAAAGTTTGAATTTTTTTTCAATATTTCTGAGTTATTTTTTGTAAACCGTTGGACCATCATTACAGTAACTCATATCGATTACGAAAAATTAATTTGTTTCAATACAAGTTAAATAAAATGATAAAAACCCTGAAAAAATTCCAATTGAAATGTTTTCCAATTGCAATTCGAAGGTTTTTATTTTTTTATTTGACTTGTATGAAAGGGAATAAGGTTTTTATTTTTTTATTTGACTTGTATGAAAGAGAATGAATTTTTCATATTCGATATAAGTTACTGTAATGATAGTCCAATGTTTTACAAAAAATAAGTCAGAAATATTGAAAAAAAAATGCAAACTTTGGTGTCGCATATCTCCATAACTATTGATTGATCTCCATAACTATTAGGTCATAATAGCTTTAACATTTTCGACTCATTATCAAGGCAGGAATTTAGTCCTGCGAGGTTAATAATGTTTTACAAATAACCCTGTATATATATATTGATTGATAATTTTGGATGTGAGAGAATGCAGTAAATAAGGGAAATTAGCTGCAGACTGTGTACTGACGGGTGGCGGAGTGAGTGTGAGAGGCGTCCTCGTGGTGGCGTTGGCCGGTCCACCCTTCACCCCTCCCAGGAGCACCTCGCCGGTGAGCAGCAGCTCCTGCCAGGAGCGGTGGTCAAACTCCGCCGTAAAGGCCGGAGAGTCTTCCTTCATCCAGTCACCAAAGCCACCTGCGAATAGAGTCATGGGATTTATTCATACTTTTGTTCTCGTAACAAATCTTCCAGTTGGCAATGGGAAAAACATTTCGGATACATCATGGATTCTGAAGGCAAACACAATTAGTTTAAAAAAAGCGTCTGGGTTTTTCATAGCTAGGAGCAAAAACTTCATGGAGTCTTCATCATTTAATTTTGATTAGAAAATACATATTCTTTACACATTGACAGTTGCGAAAATAAGCGACATCAAAGTTTGCATTTTTTTCTTAATATTTTTGATTTATTTTCTGAAAATTTTGGACTATCACTACACTAACTCGTATGGAATATTAAAAATTAATTCGATTTAATATATATGAAATAAAATGACTGAAACATCACTAAAAAGTATTTTTTATGATAATATAAATTACTTTCATACTCTAACGTTATACGAAAGACAAGCCAGAAGTATTGAAAAAAAACTCACACTTTGATGTCGCTTATCTCCGTATCTGTCGACATTTCACCCAAAGGGTAAAGAATATTTTCTATTCAAAGGTGAATGAAGAAGACTCCCCCAAAGTTTTTGCTACTAGCTACGAAACATCCTATATATTCTCCATTTAAAAATATGGAAGAATGTACGTATGCGTAAACTAAGTATCAAGAACAAGTCTAGTAGACTTCAATTTTAATCTTCTTCAACTTTATTTAGATTCAAGAGTCTTGTGCAGGAGTTTCCTCTCGCGATGTTGAATTCCAGCCATCTCTCCATTGCTTCTGATGGTCGCGGTCCATCTGGTACGCCATGCAGAGCTATGTCTAGTAATCTTGCTGTACTCATTCATCTGGTACGCCATGCTGAGCTATGATGTATAGTAATCTTGCTGTACTCATTCATCTGGTACGCCATGCTGAGCTATGATGTATAGTAATCTTGCTGTACTCATTCATCTGGTACGCCATGCAAAGTTTTTTTTTAAATTTTTATTTTTTATTATTTTTATTTATCTTCATCTTGTTACATGACATAGGAGATAGAGCAGCTCATCTCACTAGGAAGAACCTGTGCCGAGATGAGCAGCTAAATAATATAGTGAGAACAAAAAATAATAAAGATATGTATATGTTACAGTGAATCTGATTTTCTAGTGAGTCCATCATTCACTGGCATTTTAGAAAAAGTATATTCAAGGTCATTCTTATCATATTCAAAGAGTTTTTCACCAATAGAAATGAATACAATATTTTAACTTGCACTTACTAGTGAATTTATTGGTTTCCGAACTGTCAAAAATTAAATTTGACAAGTCTGAAATCCGTTTCCGTAAAAATCTATGCTTTTAAACGAACTTTTATTTATCCAAATTGAAACAACCGGGCCTTGAATAACAATTTAATAAGTCATTGCGTGAACAAGGTTCTTACTGCATTATTAATTTCTTCTGTGCAAATCAACATTATGTAGGTAACGGATATTATTAAAATAGTCATTTTGAAGTGTTGAAAGTTTCGTCTGCACCAATTCTTCATTGTATGATTTTATAACAAGATTCTAATGGCACATGGACCTCGTTTTTCAAAATTTATTTTGCGTTTTGTGTCTCATTCTACACTAGTCTAGTCCAAAGTCATTACAAAGCGACAGTATTTCTAATTTTTATCCTTTGAGCGATAGCATATTCTCTATTCTGTGGCGATAGTTCTGTTTCTCGAACTGTCACACTTCTGGACTGGTCTTTGATATTCAATGATTAGTTTAGGTAGGTAACTAAAACGTATTATATTTTTAAAATTTTAATCGCGAACACTTACGAAATTCTGATCATCTTATAATTCAAAAGACAGTCGATTAAACTCATAAAAAGATTGGGTACTTGTATTTTTAGGTTATAATTTTTGTCATTATCGAATAAATAAACTAAGAATAAATTCAGTTAAGCGTCGTAATGTACATTTTCAAGCATATATTTTCTTTTTAGGGACAAAGTAGAGAGCCACGTTGTTACAAATGAAACACATAGCAGAGTTCATGTTGTGTCTAATTATACTAAGTGATAAGTTATTAAAATTAGTATATAGTCGTAGATCAGTAATAGAGTGTAAGAAAAGTGATGCCGTGCAGTGGAGGGATAAGGATGCCGAGTGGAGCCGTATAGAGGCAGAATTCAACAGCAGTTCTGAGGGCTCTACATTCCGCACCAGGAAAAACCTCCGCCAAAAGTATGATGCCATCAAGCGGGCCGTGCGGAAGCGATCCACAGACATCCGTAGGGATCAGATGGCAACTGGTGGAGGGCCCAGTACAGTGGCTCCCCTGGATCAAATGGAGGCAATGGTAATGGAGATGATCTCCCTGAGCGCTGAGGGCGAGGAGGCAGCGTTCGACAGTGATGCTGCACCATTATGTAATATATATTTTACTAACTGAAACCTAAGATTATTATTATACATTAATTAATTAAACTTTATCATTATTAATTTCATAATCATTACTATATATTATAATTATTTCAGATTCTTCAACCTACGTGGAGGACTCGAATTTTATATGTACGGAAGAGGATGAGCATGAGCACGTCAGCCTGCCGTCCGAACCACGGACTGCTCCATGTGAACTGCCATCCGCATCACCGCTAGTAGACCACTACCTACCATCACCACCACCAACCATCCGGCAACTTCATCGGCACCACTTCTTCCATCAGGGACAGATGGAACTACTAAACCAGGTTCTCTGTCTACACCGCAGCAGTGGGATACCTGGAGTGTCCCGCAGCTACGCACACCCAAGCACCCAGCTTTGAGAAAAGGAGGGCGCATTATAGATGCGAGGAAAGAATTAATTATAATTCAAAAGAAAATTCTAGAGGAGGAATGCAGATACAAGATGCAGGAGCGTGTGCGAGAAAAGGAAGAGAGAGATCGAGAATCTGCTGCAAGGGAAATTGAGCGTGTGCAAGAAAAGGAAGAGAGATCGAGAATCTGCCGCAAGGGAAATAGAATGTTCGCCGAAAAGAAAAATATTGGAAGAAAAATTGGAAGCGAACAGAAAATATTATAATGAGAGGTTAAATTCTTTAAAAATAAAGAAAATTGATTAATAAGGAATCATTTTTAATTTTTATATGACCAAGAAAAGAAATAAAAACACATTGATTTTATTTGTTGTTTATTTTTTATTATTCCCATTAAAATAAAATTTATATCTAGATTATATGACCTTATACACTATCAGGCAATGATATAATAAACTGTAGATACGTTACAAGTGTGAAATCTTGGCAATTCAAAAGTAAGGTAATTGCATTAATATATTGTAAGAATGAGTATGTTATTTTAGTCACTGTGACTTCAAATTACCTGATTTTTACTTGATTATGTGATTTGTTGTCTCTTTCAATGCAATATTTGCTCCATATGAAAGCCGGCTAGTATGGGAATAACGTGTCTATATTATAATACGTCAATGCTATCAGGTGTATTGTGTCAATTCAATTTATTTAATAATATGTACATTACAAACTCAGTGTTCAAGGCATATATATTATGGAAGTATATATATCTGGTCAAAGGTGTGGGAGAATCCCGCTCCGGAAAACCCCCTCAGACACATGGAATATATCAATACCCAAAGCGATTTTGTTCAGCATAGCTGTGGCTCTTCCAACAGGCATAACCATTGGCAGGTTGGTCCTGTATATTGGAATGTGAAACAATCTACGCTAACGATGTCTAATGTAATTATCAGGAACATACAAACCAATGCCCTGCATAATTTCAGGATTATCGATCATACCGCGCAACAATCGACACTAGTGAAGGATGTAACCGATGCAAAAGAATCATCTGGGCAACGATGATCCTAGAAGAAAGAAACCTTATTTTGGAATATTTCACTCCTCTCTTTCTAGATTATATGACCTTATACACTATCAGGTGTATTGGTGTCATATGAGACTCTTGCCTACCACACGCACAAGTATCACCACACTTTTGCATGCGCATGCCGGTTGCACCGTGTACAAAACACCAACTACACGCACGGTATCAGTGTACAAACGTGCGTGTAGTTGGTGTTTTGTACACGGTGCCCCGTTTACAAACCGGCATGCGCATGCAAAAGTGTGGTGATACTTGTGAGTGTGGTAGGCCCATTAATATAATAATAATATATTAATCTAATTGATATTTACATTATTATTATAATTATTCAAGAGAGGAGTGAAATATTCTAAAATAAGGTTTCTTCTAGGATCATCATTGCCCGGATGATTATTTTGCAATTCGTTAACAATTTCAAACGCTTCATCTCTTTCATATGCAAAGTGTTCATCATTCACCATTATAGCCATATTGTGTAGCACTGCGCAAGACACTATGACTGGCTTAACGCGTGCACTGGACAATGTGATGCGCCTTCGTAGCACAGGGAACCTACTTTTTAGTACACCAAAACATCTTTCAATTGCATTTCTACTACGTATTTGTGCCTCATTATAAAGGTTCTCAGCTGGAGTGTTAACTTGGGCTAACGGAGTAAACAGATATGTTTGGCTCTGGTAACCACGGTCACCTAACAATATACAGTTTGTAAACTGTCCAACCTCAAACTTTGCTTTTATGACAGAATTGTTAAATATGGTTTGGTCGTGACTGGAACCTGGCCAGCGGGCAACGATATCCCTGATGATGAGGTGGGCGTCACAGATTGCCTGGACATTCATGGAGTAAACACCTTTTCTATTGCGGTAAACCTCAGCATCCTCTGCACCTGAAATAGAAATAGATACCTACATTAATATATTTTATGTAACTTGCAATCACTTTTTTTCTCTACCTATCTGTTGTAAAAGACCTATAGGGCGTTAAATAATAAATAAATAAATAAAAATATTGCTTTTCCTTGAAGGTATCAATGAATAGGATAATCGTTTATATTTGCATACTAACTTGGAGTCATGGGAACGTGTGTGCAGTCTATAGCTCCAATGACCCTTGGGAAGCGAGCCAAATTATAGAAACCTTGCTTTAATGGACCAAGATCCCGGGGCCAACCAATAAAACTTGGAGCTAGCGAAGCTATGGCTTCACTAACTTCTTTGATAAACCGGCATGCTGAAGATCTACTGACGCCGCTGAAATCACCCGCAGATATGAGATAGGAGCCAGTAGCATAATATCTCAAAGTCAAAAGCACTTTGTTCATCGTTGATACGGCTTTATTGCTGTAAAACAAAATACATAACATTTTATTTTCACAATCTACTCACATGTATAGATCATTACACTATGGAAGCCGTTGACACATTATTATCGATATATTTGCAAGAATTTACGTACCGTGTAGTTCGGGGTGTGATTTTATCTTTGATCAAATTGTGAATGCGTTTGACGGCTAACTTGGTCAACCGAAATCTTGACCGAAAATCAACATCATCCAGATTCTCCATGTAGTTGACTCTGTGTCGGAATCTTCGCTGTCTTCGTAATATTCCCACTGCCTCTGCAATCTCTTCATCTACATCTTGGATCAGCTCCATATTTAGTTTTAATCTTTTGAAGAACATGAGACGAACTGCGATCTCAACTGTCTGTCAAAATTCAAATGAAATGCAAGTCGCCTAGGTTAAGTTGTCGTGTCGGAATAATGTTTCTTGGTGCTCGCGATAATAAATTTTAATTGTAGTATTTTGATTAGATACCAATCCAACTTAAAATAAAATCTTAGGTTATAGCCGTATTATTTCGATTACAAATAGTTTTCAAAACAATAAAGTGGCAGCTGAATTGCCAGAACAAGTGCAAGCGCGACGGCCATTTTTAAATGTAGGATTAACCAGGATAAACGGAGCTATTTCCTCTGATTAGCGTTAACCACGATTTAAATGTGATTTACAATTTTTTTGCGATAATCAGAGGTGGTGAAATCGATTTTTAAACTTAAATGCGATTTAGTTGGATATATCAGCTAATCAGGATTTACAAGGAGATGGTGAAATACCCCCTCAAGCTTACAATAATATATTGGCAATCATACGAAAGGTGGAAAGAAATGCTACCATTGATTCTATCAAGAAAATAAATAATTCTTTAAGGGCTGGAATTGTGGAAATCTTCCTTCCTTCACGTAACTCTCTTACTAAATTTACATGTGATAAACGCTCTCTTTTCGTAAGCCAGTACTTCATCCGCACTCGCCGTTTTTAAAATGTGATAACATATTATTTCATATTATATCATAATATAATTCCTAAATAACACAAGGCTTCATCTCTCGACGACATCGCGATACGGTGTGAGCAAGCTTCACGTCTGTCACCGACGTCGAGCCGAGTAAGTTTGCGAACTTAAAAACCGCGCACTTTATGTTGTACGTCTACCACCCGTGCTTACACGTGCTTTACACGTGCGCAAACAAGAAACGCAAACGACATTAGACACATTTTTGATAAAAAGATAGAAAATTGGAAATGCGGAAGAATCTGAATGAATTCAAACGTAAATGATGACTTAGAATCTCTTTGATTTTTGTATTTTTCGCATCGAGTGTTTGTTACTTGACGCACTTTTAAAGGTTCATTTAAAATTAATAATACCGGGTGTATGTTTATTTGTGTTTCTATATTTGTAAGAAATAAACTTTTGTTGTATTGTTATAAAAAAAACATATTTAATAAACTTAATTGACAAAATACATATTCATTAATAAAAATTTTCCCTTAACCCCCCAATATTTACATGGTGACATAACCTCGTTTTGTTCCGGCAGTCGTCAGATATCATAAAAAACCCGAGTGCGCGATCTTTCAGCCGACACCTTACTTCGCGTATTCGTTTTGCGGTGCCGCTGTCCTATTTTAATTTAGGAGTTAAAATAGGACCGCAAAATGAATAAAAATCGCCTAGTGTAGTGCCGCCTTTATACTTTCTACGCTTTAAGAATTACGTGTACAAATCGATGGTTTCACCGATATATTGTCTATGCTTTGAGTAACGTATTTTCACGGATTATGTGTAGTGAATCTGAGAATTCGTTGATTTAAATGTTTTCACTGCCCCCACTCTGCCCGACCGGGAAAAGTACATTTTTACTAGTGAAAGTATAGTCTCGCTAAAAATGCAAATTCGCTGTAACATATACAACAAAATACTATATAACTAAAGATTAATTAATTAATTAATTGAGTATATAAATATAAAATGTGGATAATAAGAACAGTATATATTGTATAGTACAAAAGCAATAGTGAAAGTAAAGTAATACATATAAAAAATCATATGCATGGATAGTAACAAAATGTATATAAATAGCGCAGTTAAAAAGTATATTTAGGTGTATACCTATATAAGAAAATTAAATGAATGTTTGTGTATATTAAATAGTGATAAGAAATGAAGTTTAATGAGCAATAAATTATGACCTATTTTCGGCAGTTGGGAATTTGTGCAAATGCAGGTGATATAGTATAGTAATCTTGCTGTACTCATTCATCTGGTACGCCATGCAGAGCTGTGTATAGTAATCTTGCTGTACTCATTCATCTGGTACGCCATGCAGAGCTGTGTATAGTAAATCTTGCTGTACTCTTCTCCGTATGTGTTGGTACTAGTATCGATGACGCTGCCGCCCACATCTTGAACCTCGCGGACCTCCCGGATTGCTGTATTCCTCACGATTAAATTTTAATAATTCTGGATAACTCACCCCTGATGGTTTTGTCTCCAACCTGAAGGTGCACCCTGGTCCAGGCGTAGTCGGGGCTGTGCTTGCGGAACCTACGCACTTGCGGCAGCTGCTCAGGCTGCTGACGCCACTCCACGGCCACCTGGTCCCGATACACTGACACTGATAGCATGTCCCCAAAAGCATTCTCTATATGCAGCAAAGTGCCTCCACTCTTAGACCTGAGGATGTAATTTAATTAAATGTAATTTATATAGCGCCATTTTGGTAAAAATTTCTCATCAAGGGCACTTTACACAAAAATTGTATGGTCCCTACACTAGTACTTAAAATTTAACATCGCAAACTTATGGAAAAGATTTTTCAAATACAGCAGAGACTTGCGATTATCCAGATTGTCAACAGGGATCAAATAACTTGTGGGTCATTTAATCCATGCGTGCACCGACATATTGCAACTGTGTTTAAGCCCCGCGCGATCACTGTCCATGCGTTTTGTTATTGTTTTTATTATTGACAGTTAGGTACAATCATTACTTCGCTGTGTTGCGTCGTGTCACGTCTATGCTTAAAATGCCAAAGCGTAAGAGAGTGGTGTTATCGTTTAAAGATAAAATAAATATTATCGATTCATTAAAAAAAGGAGAAACCGGTCGCAAGTTAATTAATAAGTACAGTATAGGTAGGTACTTCCACGATAAGTGATATTAAAAAAATGTTTTTAATAAACACCTAGAATAATTTCTTATTGTAGTACTTCACATTAAAGAAAGAGATATTGTATCCATGAACACAGTTAGATTACGTGTTTTCTTCACTAATTGATATTTAAATTGAACAAATTATCTAAACACAGACCTGTACATGATGGTAATGGAATCGGCTTGGATCTCTGTGTTGTTTGGGTGGGCAGAATATAACATAGGGGGCCCGCGGCCGTCAAGGGTGGCATTGGCCAGGCACTCGTAGCCGTCGTCTAGGTCCCGGCAGACGGAGCCACCGGGGCAGTCCTGCAGCTGGCAGAATTCCATCTCTTGGCAAGACTTGCCCTTGTAACCGCGTGGGCATTCACATCTGTGGATAAATATAATTATTGAATGCTTAACCTAATTTCTCTGATCACACTTTTTAGAATAATTTTAACCGGTCATATGCCGCCCGTGCGTAACGCGGAATGTACGCTGTCTGCTGCGCATTTCTCACATGATGCTGTTTTTTAGACACTTTTTTGTGATGGTTATAGTTCGATATTTGTGGCGTCACGTTGGCACAGATTCTACAGAATATTGTTTCTTTTTCTTTGTGGCACTGTGGCACGATTGGTCCCTATCGAAGAATTAATCCTACCCTCCCAAGTACCAGTGTACCTTTACCTTTCGTTTCGACTAGTCTCGCAATTCTCGTTATAAAAGCGGCAGGACACACTTTAAATTTTTGTCTAGTGTTGAACAGTGCATTTGTAAACATTTTTCTCGTCTCGTTACCGCCGGACAACAGATTAACCGAGTGAAACAGTTTTTTCTGGTGAGGTGACATCTGGAAGGACGCCGAGAGACTAAGGTGAGTCGAAACGTCCTCCCTTCTCGATCCAATACAGTCCATTATCTCGTCTTGTTATTCACTTTAATCCTTCCTATTCCTTATCCCTGTTCCCGACCAAAATCCCGCCACCTCCCCACGTACGCTGCGAATCGCGTCGCGTACAGTTATATTCATGTAAAAATCAACAGTGTATACAGACTTCAATAATTACTTATATTTCAATAATTACTTATTCATTAATTATGGAAATAAGTAACGATATTTACTGTCAGAAATGTACGCACATGTTTATCGAATAAAACCATGGAAGCAATATCACTAAAGACATTGTATTTCAATATTTTCGTTCTAAATATATCAAAGAATATAAAAATACTTAATTTTAACACCTTTTTATTAAAAAAAAATTTTTTTTTTAACAGATAAATAACACAATTAATGCACGGTTCGAAGACGACATTTGGAATGATTTTTTGTCTGGTTTACATGGCAAATGAGGTAACTTGACGAATAGAACTCGTTCACTCATTCAAAAACTTGAGGTACATCCAATAATAAGCTTTGAAAACCCATAAACGCAGGTAAAATAGGTCAAATAGGGAGCGTAAACCTGCGCTCCGGCACATAGAGGGTACAAAAGTTGTCGCACAGATCTACGCTCCGGCATACGACTGGTTAAATTATTCCACTAAATTGTGCGGTTGGCGGGAAGAAATTCGAAAAAATTACAGGTTTATAGCCAGTTGACTCTTTGTATAATAATATTTAAACACTAAATAGTGAATAAATAAATAAATAAATAATGCCATTTCCAGCCGGAAGGAAATTGATCCGAGTTACCTGTAATCGTTCCAAGTGACCCTGCAGATAGCATTGTGCTTGCAGGGATCCCCGGCACACGAGTCGTCGGAGACAATTCCCTTCAGCACTGTGTTGGGCTGGAAGGTAACCTCCCCAAACTCCGGGGGCATCTCCAGCTCTGGCACGTCCAGGGGGAAGAATTCAACGATCATCACGCGTGATCCGTTGGAAATCTGAAAATGTATTAGAACATATAGTTTTTTTTTGTATTCAAATCTTGAAGAAATATGAAAAATGCTTTTTTATGATGTTTCGGTCATTTTATTTTGCCTTGTATTGAAGTAAATGAATTTTTAATATTCCATATAAATTACTGCTAATGTTTTATAGAAAATAAGTCAAAATTAGAAGTAAAAAAAATGCAAACTTTGATTTCGCCGTCGACTATCAACTATTGACGTTTCACCCAAAGTTTAAAGAATATTTTATATTCAAAT
Source organism: Agrypnia vestita (assembly GCA_016648135.1). Lineage (NCBI taxonomy): Eukaryota > Metazoa > Arthropoda > Insecta > Trichoptera > Phryganeidae > Agrypnia > Agrypnia vestita. The sequence continues at coordinate 213,218 of JADDOH010024802.1, read as the reverse complement.
TTTAATAAAGTAGACCCCCCTTAAGAAATTTTTGCTACTAGCTACGATACATAAATAAGGAAACAATTACATAGTTAGAAAGCAATTAATTATTAATTATTTTAACATTGTTAGTTAAATTAGTATAAACCACTACCAGATTTTAGGTCAACCGGTTTCGAAATGTACCCGTCTGTTCGTCAGTACCAACACTATACTACTATGTTCAAGCTAGTGCATGCTAGTCTTTGACAAGATTAACAAGCATGTGATAAATATTGGTGAAAGGTTAACAGTACTATGGTTGTGGTATGTAGTGTTGTGCACGTAGTAGGTAGTGTTAGTCCTGACGAAGAGACGGGTAAGTCTCGAAACCGATAGACCTAAAATCTGTTAGTGGTTTATACTAATTTAACTAACACTCTGTTATAATGTCTAACCAAAAAGTTAATGCTTTAAATATTAAAAATATATTAATTATTTTACCATCAAAATTTAAAAGGTATACTGTACTGACTTGCACGTCTTGTATGATCCCCTTGAAGTTGTCCGCCGTGGTGGGAGGCTGGGGGGTGGGTCCGGGTGCCGTGAGGTCCGCCTGTCTCACGGCCCTGGTGGCAGGGGCCGGAAGAGGCCCACCCAGATACAGGATCTAAAAGTCAGAATAAAATGATCTACCCGCAATGATCTGATTTGTCGATTCCTTTTCATTCATAAAATTATAAAATTGCATTATTGGATTTATCTCTATTATTCAATTACTCGCTACGGCGAGTATGAAAAAACACGCTTGGGCGAGTATGAAAAAACAGGCAGACAAGAAGCATTGTTGTGTGATTATTCCTAAAAGAAAAATGAAGGGAGATGTAATGCACGTGAGATGCGAAAGGAGCGAGATTAAATTATATTTACGCTGGAAATCTTGATTTGAGCAGAACGTAGAGTAACCAATTCAAAATATTTTACAGTTGGTGCTACTATTTTCTGAAGATTTTTCTTTTCAAATACTTAAATATCCTTTCATTTCAAATGCTTCTCCACGATGCATTAAATATTTACAGGCATGTAAGACTATTATTGGTTCACAAAATCACATTGTAAATGCGGAATTTGGTGTTCTTGACAATAACTTGGATCTGAGTTAGTTTTGTAGAGTAAAATTTTCAACGAAAATATAATCTTGTTTTCATGGAATTTATGTACCTGGGCATCTAATTGGCCTGTAGCTGAGATGGGTTTCCTGAAGTATTCACTGCCGTTGAGTTTAACCTGGACCAAGGTAGAGTTCCGGACCACCTGGAATATTAAATTAAAATTTGTATATCTTAGATAATTTACTTATTTCTTATTAATCCAATATATTTAACATTCACAATTGAAAGTTTGCAAAATAAACACACTGGCGAACATTGAACACGTTTCAGTTTGCCAGCGGCTTACAAAGTGGGCAGACGAATACCTGTATGAGATGATTAAAGCCATTGTCAAGACGGTTCCCACCGACAGTGTAGGCTTCGTTAGTCTGATTAAATTGTAGTCTGACATAAAGTTCTCCATTTTCCAGTGATGCTGCCACATATGTTTCCTCAGAAGAGCCGATCCTGGAAGACATGACCACATATATAATGTAGATAAAAAAATTTGGACATCGGTTGCAGAAAACTCAGCGGCGCGTGTATCACACTGAGTGGGGAGAGGTGCTAGCGACATGACCTGTTCTACTCCACGGAGGAAACAGTTACACTCTAACTCTCTACATTGTTCATGAACATGATTGCAGTTCATTAATCTATATTGTGACGTACCTTGTATTAAATAATTATTAAATAAATAAAGTATTCTCGAGTAAGTATCTTTCTTTGTTCACATCATTTTCCTAATACCCTGCATTCCTCACTACAGCCAAAATGAAATTAAATAAAATTATGATAAGAATAACACACCTAATTGATACCTAATCAAAATAACCATGGCAGCATTACACACATCAGGATTATCACTTACTTGGGGTTGGATCCGAGGTAGAATATCTGTCCGGAAGGTTTCCTTGTCCTTATGAACATAGAAATGTCCACGATGGATCTCACAGCTCGCCTCGCTGTGTCATGTACCATCACGGTCACCAGAGAATCTGTTGTATTTTCATATCCAAATGTTGCAGCCGTCACATCTGTAAATCAAAGTTAAAAGTAAAAAAAAAATATATAAATTTGGTGATTAATTTTTGTCTCTACGATAATACAATATAAATCAAAATTGATTTTATTGAAGCTAGATGAATAATAAGGCTTTACTCACTATACTGGCAAGTGTGGCCGAGATAGGGACGTTGACAAGTGCAGTGGAAGGATGTCCACAGGTCAGTGCAGCGTCCGCCCGAGTGACAAGGATTGGGAGCGCACTGCGCTACGCGTGGACATGTGGACTGCACTCCGTATAAAAGCCACGATGCTGTGCCAGAATACACGGAGACGGGGGTTAAAGAGGTGGAGGCCGCTGACATCTGGGAATCCTCAGGATCTGTGGAGTTGTCGGGGAGGACCTGAAAAAATAAATAATATAATAAAGTATATTGTATGTATCACTAACGTATGCTATAATCTCTTTACGGCAGTCGTTCTTCAAATATTGTGAATTAATATAATGACATACCCATTTCCCATTGATGATGACATCCTGAACGCAGCCGATAAAGGCTGCGGGACCATGGGTTAGACGGCTCAGCGACGTGATGGTTCCTCCGAGGTAGGTGGTGGGGAACGATGTATGAGAGCTGTTGCTTCCCTCATTCAGGTTGATTGGGTAAATAGTCTGCTCCTCGTTGGCTGCCAGCACCAAGTGAGAAGAATTTATGGCCACAAACACCTGGTGAAACATTATTGTTAATTATTTTAGATCTTTAAATACTTAATATACATATCGCATCCCGATTGCAAGACTTTCCAAAATATGCATTCTGATATATTGGTTTTAAAGTTTTTGCTCTCGTAATTCAAATTTATTTTTAACAAAGTAATGTGAAACTAAATAAACAAACCTTCTGCCAGTTGCTGTCGTTGAGCCCTGAACCGATGAATACCCCTTCCCACTTGTTAAGCAGGCTCGAGTGCAGGTTGAGTCGGCCGTTGACCAGCTCCAGGATGTAGAATGTGAGCCCCTTTCCAATAGCCAACAACCCGTTGCCCAGTGTGGTCTTGAAACGAAACTGGATGTCGTAGCCTTCTTCGCGGGACGTGTTGACTATCACGTAGCTATGTCCGCCCAGGGACATGGTGGTTATCTGAGAAATACATCATTATTAAAAGTGTGTGGTAAATGTACAGCATTACTTGAAACATTAAATTTTTTAAAATATAAAAGATATGGAAAACAGAAAATGATTCAAAATGATAAAGAAGAGACTGCATCATTTATCCGAATAAATATATATTTTAATGATAAAAAGCTATTTCAAAAAATAATAATTTTGGGGCAAATCCTTTGTGTGTTGTGCGCTGGCAGTTTATCCTGTGAGTCCCATGCACAGATCCCAAAAAAAAACAGTTCCATTTTAGAAGAAATAAATTTTGAACAATGTCTGAAAGATGTGCGGATGCGATGGAAATGTTGTTACAAGGCAGGGTCAGAGGAAGAACGCAGACTAAATGGACAGATATGGTGAAGTCTCCAACCTATGGTTCATTTCAGGAAGCCATCAGGAAAGCTGCAGGTCAAAGTAGATGACACTGGTTGGTTTTAGCTGTGGTGTCATAATAATCTTATATTAGGTCCTTACATATGAAATTGACGTTTAGTATGGGAGGAACATAAAGTCGATTTTTTTTTATTATAATATATTTATTTAATCAAAGTATGTACCATTGCTATCTATGCACTTTTGCCATCTCATAGGTAGTTCATCGAACCTTTTACTAAAAAAACCATTCGGACGGGAATCAATAAAATCTTTGAAGGCGGTTTGGACTGCCCCATCGGAGTTGAATTTTTTCCTTTGCAAGAAGTTATCCAAATTTCGAAAAAAATGGTAATCTGTTGGGGCAAGGTCCGGAGAGTACGGTGGATGTCTTAGACATTCCAATTGAAGCTCCTCTAATTTGGTAGCCGTCTGTTGTGCAGTGTGTGGTCTAGCGTTATCATGAAGCAGCAGTGGCCTAGAGCGATTAACCAGCCTCGGTTGTTTAGCAGCTAGCTTTTCCATCATGGTTTGCAGTTGCTGACAATAGACATCTGCCGTAATCGTCTGGCCAGATTTAAGAAAGCTGTAGTGAACGACACCAGCATTAGTCCACCAAACGCTCACAAGTAACGCAGCAGTCAACGCGCGTTTGTTGATTTGCGTCACTCAATTCGTGAGGTACCCACCTTTCAAGCTTTTTCACCTTACCAATTTGCTTCAAGTGGATTAAAACAGTTTTATCACTAACACCGCAGCCTGCAGCTAACTCGGATGTGGTTTGCGATGGATCCGCTTCCACAATAGCCTTCAATTCTTCATTATCAACTTTGGTCTCCGGCCGTCCACGGGGCTTGTTCTGCAGGTCGAAATTTCCAGAACGAAAACGTTGGAACCAAAAACCCACTGTGTTTTCTTTTGCGGCACCGTCGCCATACACATCATTAATCCTTCGAGCCGTTTCTGCAGCACTGGTGCCACGGTGGAACTCGTACTCGTAAATAACGCGATATTTCAAGTTTTTCATTTTGTAAACTGAGTGACGCAAAGAAAAAAACAATTGAGGAAAAAACAAATGAATTATAATTTTCAAAACACAAATACATGAGTAAATAGCTGTATAAATTTGGATTTGGAATTCCTAACCGAAGAGAAGATATTTGAGATCAAATTTGCCAGTACGGCAAAACGTCAATTTCATATGTAAGGACCTAATATTACCTTATGATATTTTTTATGTAGCAATATACTATCGAGGCAAATAGCCCATATTTTTTTCATCTGCTGCATGCCACGAAGGGATCACAAGTAAGCACACGGTATCGAATGAAAAGTATAGACACTTTACTCATTAGTAGTAAATACTTTGTCGGATTAACTATGATTTTTTTTGTAAGCCTGTATAAATCGATACCGCAAGCTTATAAAATGCCTACCATCTCGCAGGTGTCTCCGTGGTAGCCGGCGCTGCAAGTGCAGTTGAAGCGGTGTTGCGTCTCATCCAGCAGCCAGGGGCGACAGGTGCCCCCGTTTAGGCAGCGGTTGGTCTGGCAGCCCTGCAGGGACACGGAGCAGTTCTTGCCGCCCCAGCCCGTCTCGCAGTCGCAGAAATAGTTGGCGCGTCGGTCGTGGCACTTGCCCCGCACGCATGGTTTGTATCTATAATAATAATGAAAACTATAATGTTAAAGTTTTACAAAAGGATACCACCTTTAAAGGCATCAAAAAATACACCAGATTTAATTATTTTTATTATTATTGTTTAGAGCATACATTGGTTAATATTTCCTTAATGATAGGTCGTAAGCACTGTGGCTTCCATCTCTGTCCTGCTCCGCGTGGCGGCCTCGATTTGGGGACTCTCTGGTCTCTTGCCTATGAGATCGTGGAGGCTAATAATTCTCACATATTCATCAAGAAATTATTTTGAAAATTTCAAAATAATTTTGTGCTGTCCCACAAAGATATCTCCATGACTGGAGCAGTTGATGGAGATAATCATGTCGCTAGGATTTGAGCGAAATGAAAATTTATTTTCTTGTTAAATGATGTATCTAGTCTATGAAGTGGCACTTGGAAAAAAATTGATTTTTTTTATGCAAATGAGAGCAATTTGAAAATAATTTTCCTAAAAAAAGTTTAAAATCTTAACACGTAAACAGCGCGTTTTATATTTTAAAAAATTGTATGCCAAAAGGTATATAACGTAATTGCTAAGATGTGTGCAAAATTTGAACAAAATCAGCTATATAGTTTTTAAGATATTTTCTCCACCAATCAGAAAAAGGAAATTTCAGGAAAAACACAAAAGAATAATGAAATTTGTTTAAAAATTCATCTACCACGCTGGCTTCAAATTGCTATAACTAGTTGAATGAGTAATGACTCAAATTATTAATTAAAGTTCAAGCTAAAAGAAAAAGTAAAAAAAAAGATTTTTTGAAAATGTCTAGGTGGTTGTAACATGTTGAATGTTCGACAGCTTCATCACTGGCAGTGGTATAGACTTACCAGTATAAATTGGCGTACGCGGAAGGGTGTCCCTGTCGCGTAACAGAAGTTGCCAGGGTGTAAATTTATCGTTATCATTATTAATATTTATTTAAAACAATACATAATGTACAGAATGTCCGGTGACCGGTGTCAAAGCATTTAATAGAAATTTGGTCAGGTAACACTAAAGAAACGAACCAGCAATGGCGGCCGTTCTATCTGTCAACCTGTCAAATGGTAATATCAGTCCATTATTTGCTTTTTCAGCTTCGTAAAACTTTAATACTTCATTGGCAATTGTTCTTGCACCATCCCGGACTATTTTGGATGTTTTGGACATAATAATTCAGTGTATATTGGTAATCAAGATGTCACAGTTCCCGAGAAAATACGAAATTGAACTGAATGACAGGGCGAGGGGTTACCGCCGGGTGTGGGCGGGGCGGGCAAGCAATAGATTAGAAGACTCGAAGTTCATTTACACAGGGAAAGAAAATAAAAAAGTCCAGATTATTTGGTGGAATTTTCTCCTCATTCATTTGTTCAATAAACCGTTGAAATGCTAGTGATACTTTCTACACCTTTCTGTACAAATACAAAATACAACATATTTATTGTATTTTAAAGTCTGTTACCTGGCACACTCGTCAATGTCCCTCTGGCAGTGATCCCCCTCGAAGCCATCCTCGCACTCGCAGTCGTAGCGCCCCACGCGGTCCACGCACACGCCCCACGGGCCGCAAGGGCTTGATTCGCATTCATTTATATTCGTCTCGCAGTGGGAGCCCGTTATGCCGACGATGCAGACACACTCGAAGCTGGAAGAAAGCAAAAGTGTTGTTTATATTTATGTCTGTAACATTTTATATCATATTGGGATCTCTCCTGGGTATTAAAAAGTTGATTCTACACCTTTATTCAACTATCTATCCCAACTCAAGCCTGGTTTCACAGGAATAAATTAAATAAGTGAAAGATGTCTCTTGCAAAAATTCATATCTTAGAATTTTAGAGAAGGCTCGGTATTCGATGGAATGAAAGTGATTGGTTGTAAATTTATTTAGTTATTTCTCGACAGGAGATAGGCTACGAGTGCAAGTAAAGATGTACAGGTTACAGTTATATGTAAAGTAGAAAATATGGAACAAAGAAATTCTGATGTTACGTGTCGCAGGTCTACCCGATGTTACGGCACAGGCACGACTAGTGAAGCGTTGTGCATCTCCTTGTTCTCGTATGTTTATGAAGATTTTTATTACATTAACGTAAACAAATGACTGGGTCGGCTGATAGGTAAATGGCGCAGGGTTAAACAGGTACCGCCACAGATTCCTCAATTTGTGAATGCCAATAGGAGGAGCAAGTGCAATGCTGTTTTCGACAGCTTGGATGGAGGAAACCTCATCCCTGCACTCTGTGCGTACACTGTCAAGTACGACAGAGCACACCCAGATAGAGGTTTTCCTTGCTATGTATAAAGTGTTGACTAGTGATTGGCAATACATATTTATTTATTTTATTATTTATTTAGTATTTTATATTTTTATTGTAATTTATCACCAAATTATATTGGTTTGAATGTTGTAGCATCACAGTATACTAAGAACAGTAATACGTCTACATACAAACTGGCCGCTACCCATTAGAATGTGTGCGTGCGTGCTCGGCGCCGTGTATGTACGCACTGTGACGCACACATTAACATAGAATATGGGGGCACAAGGCGGCGGCAGTAAGGGCCGTGCCTTCGGTGCCATTCGCACTAGCAGCCGCCGCTTTAGAAAAAAATGCACTTCCTGAAAAAAATGCCTTTGTTTATGTTTGTGGTGCTTTACTAAAATGATGTGTTGATTATCACAAAGACTGTGAGTTTTTAAAAGTGTACGTTGATGTTAATCAGCGTTCTTGCAATTTAGGTGCAGAAACTAGGTATACTAATTACAGAAATTTTCGGGTTTCGTGTCTACCTTATGCGTCGGAATCTCAGACGCTACGAGTTAAAAGAAAGGGAGTAAAAATAAAGTGAAAACCCTAGCGTCAATGCAAGAGTAGGCTAATAACTCGCCGACAAACCGGAGATAAACATCTGTTCTGGGTATACTGTGGTAGCATGTAGGTGAAAAGTTTGAGTCCAAAGTAGTTGAAACTTCTTTGCCCATGCGTACAATGTGTTCCGATTTTTAAATTAAGTTTGTTTGTTCCTGTGGCAATCTTTATTTAAATTCTGTATTTTTGTATTAGTATGTGTATTTTAGAGTAGTGTTACGGTATAAACTAAAATAACACTCATTAATTAATATATAAAAAAAATTATAGGTATAAGTTGTGACATAGAGTAAGGAAATTTATTAGCAGAAAATATCTTACCCGCTGGCATTAGCGTAGCTAAACTCTTGGTAGAAATGCATAGGAAGCAACATGTTGAGGTCCTCATCTACATATTTGGGATTGTGAGGATCGAAGGACGTGTTACGGTACAGAGACATGTTGCTTCTCTCCAGACACACACCGCGGTACTGGCAAGGGCTGGACTCACATTCCGGGATGTCTATTTCGCAGTTCTTGCCTGAAAACAAATTATTATATCCATTTTTTAGACGTAAGTTTGTAATATGGGAGCCTGTTCAACCCCGGCTCGTAAGTATCTAAGTTCTTGATTCCGAGATTCAAAATCATCAAATAGCTTGAAGCCGAAAGAAAAGTGTAATGTTTGGGAGGCTGAAATAGATCACTCAATGATGCAATTTATACAACACTAGGCAATGAGTGAACTTCACACAAGTGCAACCCTGATATAAAAAATGGACAATAACTACAGACACACATCTCTTTAAACTCCGCAGCTGTTAACCACCCAAATGATGCGTCAAAATCTCGAATCAATTGTTCAAAAAAATACTTCGCTTTTGGCGCACACATTAAAACAGGCGCTCATTTGTTGCGCAATAACACTGATACAACGTTTAGACACTCTCTAAATCATTTAAGTGGTGAAAAAAAATACACAATATTACACGGTTATACGGCACGAAAATACAATATTGAACATATTAAAAAAAAAACAATTATCCAAACAAATAACAACAATAAGAAAAGAAAACAAAGAAAAAATTCCCTCTCCGAGCACAAAACTTAGTCCCTTTTTGGAGAGGTACAGTGATAACATTTATATATTCTTATAAATTTAATAGACTAAAAAAAAAAATTATAATACAACCTTATTAGTTATAAATAAATAAATTAAATAAGAGCAAGAAACATAGGTGCATATTAACAATAATTAGACTTGTGGTGTGCTCCCATGTATGGATTTGTGTCAAAATAAATACATATATTTCAATTCACAATTTCACAATTCTGCGTGTTTGATTTAGTTGATTTAGAAAATATTTTTCCATTTTATAAAGAATTATAGAATATTTAAAAAAAAAAGCGATCTTTTATTGATTGACAATGAGGTTAATCCGCGACCAGGTTAATACGACCCCGGATAATTGAAATACATTATTGTAAATAGCAAGAGTTGTGACATACCCGTGTATCCAGGAAAGCATTGGCAGACATAGTCTTTGACGCCATCCACGCACAGGGCACCGTTAACACAGGGATCGGGTGTGCAGTCATCGATGTTGGTCTCGCAGCGCTCGCCGGAATGGCCAGTGTCGGTGCAGTTGCACGTGTAGCTGTTGAGGCCGTCCTCGCACACTCCACCGTTCAGGCAGGGAGATGACTGGAGAATAAAATGTGAGCATAGAATATGAAATGTTCATGGCTTTGTAATTCAGAAACTTTAATTATATTCAAGATAAAATAATGTGCAACATTGTTGAGTGATAGAAATGCCATTGAAAAGTGACACAGTACATTAATGTTGAACCCTATAAAAACACACATCCATAGTACTCAAGACATGTCAAGAGCAGCAGTGAAGTCAGTTCGTAAAATTTTATCTCTATACAAAAAACAATTGATTTTTTTAATGAGTCTAAGGGCTAGTTGTATTTTGTTTACTGAAAACCTCGTTTAAGCCGGTGTCATCAAAATCGCTTTTATGCTTAAATGTAGGATGCCACATGATTTCTGATTATCAACTGATTCTACAGTATATAAATAAGAAATGGATTTTGCTGCAACTCTAAATGAATTTTTCCAGTAGGCATTGTTAATATGTTCATAAATCGCGTTTATTAGGCACTCTGCAAGCTGGGTAGTACCAAGGAGACCAACGGAGCCACCAAGTTTGCGGAACGTGCTTTCAGGATTGCGGGCCAAGCTAGCTGGAAACAGTTGCTTCCAGTGTTGCGATCCATGTAAAATCAAGAATTTTTCAAGAAGAGGCTAAAAACACACTTCTTCAAGATGTCACATCTGTAAAGCGCTTTTCACGCAAAAACGGCACTGTAAAAATTATCATAAACATTGGATAGATAAAGGTGGGTAGGTGATGCATCTGAAGTACTGTTTCTTGAATTGTGGATAGGGTATTATCATATTACCGACACTAAGGCAAAAAATTTCCCACACCAGCTTAAACAAGATTTTCAATTGAAACCAAACATAATCCAAGTTGGTATAACCGACCCTAAGCGCTGATGTCCTTTATCTCTGCTCTTAAATAAAATATATAAAATGCAAAAACAACAAAGAAAAACTACCTCACAATCGTCAATGTTGATTTCACAAGTGGGTCCAGTGAGTCCTTCCATGCACAGGCATGTGAAGGTAGCCATTCCGTCGATGCACGTGGATCCCTCCATGCACGGGTTGGATTCACATTCGTTAATGTCAATGGAACAATCCTTGCCTGAAATCAAATTTTCATTTAGATAATAATTTTAATCAATTATCAAAGTACTTAACAACATTTCTATGGTAAATAAGGAAGGATGAGGGATTTACAGTGCCGGCCGGTCTCTAGATATATATTTGGAAAATAAAATGACATTAATGATTTAAGATTTATAAAGTAATAATTAGTCAGTTGACAAATTTAGGTATTGAAACAACAGATATTTTATAATGTGTTGAGATTAGATTCTCAACATTTCACTGGAGTCATATCACAGCAAAACGTCGAGAATCGACTCTCAACATATCCGTATGGTTAGCATAAAGTATCCATTGTTTCAATACCTAAATAATTATTTTATCTGTAGTCAGCCACAAATATTTAAAAAAATTAAACTCCTGCATTTCTATTTCCATAAATCTCTTCATATTTGACGCTCAAACAATTGATCTAATTGTAGATTTCTTGTACGACCATGCCACATCACTCACCGGTGAATCCAGGAGTACAGATGCATTCATAGTTATTAATCTTGTTAACACATGAGCCACCATTTTGACATGGACGGGAGAGACATTCATCGAAATCCACATCACAATTTTCTCCAGTAAAACCTTGAAATGAGAAGAATACATAATTATATATTGGTTCTAACATCCTGATTTCATTTTGTGTATTACGCACACGATTTTCACAAAACAAAATAGATGCAAAGGTTTATATTATTAATGATTTAATTCCATTTTAATGATTTTAACTTTTTATACTACTTATTGTTTTTCGACCGTACCGGTTTCAGCCTATCAAGGTCATCTTTTGACTCTGTCTTAAGATCAGTCTGAAGACAATAAACAGTGGAAAAAAGTCAAAAATTGTTTTAATAAAGTCATTATAGGTATTAGGGGCATGCAGTGAGAACACTGAAGCATGACTTTTTCCTAAGCATATATTTTGAAAAAAAATCAAAATTATAATAATAATATATATTTTTGTCACATTAATGAACATATTATTCAGATTTAAATACATATTTCATAACATTCTGTTAGATAAATATTTCATTTTGATTTTCTCCTAAAGATATGTTTACTTTTTATGTCACGCTTCAATGTTCTCACTGCATTCGCCTGATAGATATGGTTAATTAGTATCATTAATTTCATCACTATCATCTCGATATTGCCTCCTCAAGAATACACCAACATCTATTTCTGTTTCTCTCGCCAATTTCTGACATCGTAGGTGGGTATTTATTTATGTAGTCTGTACCCACCCATATCTTGGATCAAGATATCTGTTTATTTATATTTAAAATTTAAACGAGTTATGTTGCAATACATACTAACCAGGTTTACAGTAGCACTCGTAGGATCCGGGCTTGTTGACACATATGCCCTGGTTACAAATTCCAAGAATCTTGCACTCATCAATGTCCAACTCACAGTTACGACCTGAAATTTTTCGTAATAAAAATTTGTAAGGCGGTACATTCACTGCAAATGCATATTTCGGCGTTTTTTAAGAAAATGTGGGTTTTTATTATTCATTTATGTCAGAATGTATATGATAGATTGCAATTTTTTTAGGGTGATAACTTAGATAGAACCTTTATTCTTATATAAAAGTAATAAACTAAACATTATTTACAATAATTAAGAAAAATATAGACAATAATCCACAGGCCTCGGCAAAAAAAACCTTTTTAATGTTCCCGGGCGTAGAGTGGTTCGTTTACAATTTCTATGTAAGCATAATATGTTTTTTTTATACGTATAAAGTTTACTCAATTATCTAGAATCCGTACGTAGGAAATTAAGAAATATTCAATATTAAAAAAGATATAATTTTTGAAACATGCTTAAATATTTACGTTTTTTGGTCATTTTCAAACGTTGTTTATTCATATAAAAAGATGATTTTAAACGATATATTGTCATCCGTATTCTGAAAATAACAATGTCTGGATCTTTAAGATCTTTATCCCAACACTTAATAGACGATAATAAAAATCAAAAATGTCCAGAGCGGATTTTGTAATTCAACGGCTCAAATACACTGTATTAAAAGATGATATAAGAAAGATTGTTTCTTACAAACGTATTAATTTCTTCATCTACAGCGTCCAGATGAAATATCATGGCTAAACTTGACCGCGTTACCGCGTATTCAAATTTTCCCATCTTGACATTTGACAGATAACAATTTACATCTTTCTCCCTCCCTCTATATCTATCTCATGTAGAAACTTACAGAAACAAACACCGACGTAAAGCTTATTATCGTCTATTAAGTGTTGGGATAAAGATCTTAAAGATCCAGACTTATCTGTCAAATGTCAGGATGGGAAGATTTGAATACGCAGTAACGCCGAACACGGTTATGACAAGTTTAGCCATGATATTTCATGCTGTGGATGAAGAAATTAATACGTTTGTAAGAAACAATCTTTCTTATGTCATATTTTAATACAGTGTATTTGAGCCGTAGAATAGCAAAATCCGCTCTGGACATTTTTAATTATTATTATCGTCTATTAAGTGTTGGGATAAAGATCTTAAAGATCCAGACATTGTTATTTTCAGAATCGGGCCGTGTATCTATATTCGCACTTTGAGTCTTCATTCACTATTAAAAAGCTAAATTTTTTATAAAAAACACGTTAATTATTATTTTAAAATAAAAATTCTAAAGTATGAAAAACGACATCGTCAACGTCAGAATCCATGTTAGATGCCGTCTGGCCACGGCAGGGGTCAGTCGTGTTTATGTAGCCGAATATTCCTCGTCATTTATTTCACTATTCCTTGTACTTTTACGCCAAATTTGACATTTATATGAATTATTATTATATAATACGCTCAAAAGCAATTGATATCTCCCATATATTAAGGTTTTATATGGATTTTCGAACGGTTTCATCCTTTTTAAACTTTGAACTTGCGTCACATGTCAGTTTCGGTATTATCCTAATTCAACAATTGTTCCAGATCATTTGAGGTATCAAGATACATACTGTACGCGCTGTGCGCATGCGCGTTCGCGTCTCCCATATATTTATTTCTTGTTTAATATTAAAGGTATTCATTATGATATGAAAAATATTTCAGAATTATTAATATGTTTTTTAAATTCTATTAAGTAAGTAATTATTGGACGAAAATAAAATACGGGAATTTGTCGATAGATAAAATAATACATTTTGATATACGCAGTACGCACGTGGGGCTAGGTGATTGTTTTGTATTGTCATATTACGATATGCATTGATTTAAAAAGGAGTTCAGAATTATTACTATGATTCTTAAATTATTTAAGGAAAATAATAAGTCGACTCAAATAATATAAGATCATTTGTCTAAAGTTAAATAAGTAAATATTTTGATACGTGAGGTACTTCTGTGGGGATACCTGATGCGGACGAAAGCAAAGAATATATGACCATCTCTTTCTATCAAACCTTACTGTTTTAGCAACGTATGTACCATAAATATGTAACGAACGTATAATTTTCACTCGATTTGCGCTCAGATGGCATGTCGCGCACGGCTTGAAAGGACATGATCTATCGATGTAATTTGACAGCTATGCATGTTTGTGAATCGGCTGTGCCACCTTAAGTTAAGGCTGGACATTTACTTTATAAGATTGGAATTCGAGGTATTCCGTAATTTGATCGTACTAGGTGATTCTAATAGTTTGATCTTTTTAGGTGATTCTAATAGTTAAACTAAGTGCAATATCAAATAAACATTAATATTTGTCATTTTTTATGTAAATATTGCTAGAGTTATGAATTAGTTACTATGAAAAGGACGAGGAAATAATTGTCGGTCTTCTCAAATTAATTAATTATAAGTCGTCATCTCTGAGTGTACATCACATTGCACATTAACATTTATTAAATTTTTCAGTACAGTTATATCAACATAATAAACGAGACGTATGTATATGTCGGTGTTTGGTATTTTTCAGACTCAAATAAGGAGATTTGTATAAGTTCACATATCTCTTTCAAAGTAAATACCTTTAGAAGAGGTTTTCATATCCAGGCGGTCTGGTCTGATAGAGCTTCAAACGAATTACCGAAGTACCTTTCGTAAACGTAACCTCATTCATAATTATCATGTTTCAATTAAAACAAGTATTAATGATGTATTTAAGGCTTGTAGAAAAAAGATTATATTATATATGCACTTATTAATTTCTTCTCCCACAGCGTCCTGACGTAAAATTATGGCAAAGTTGTCATTGTCGTGTTGGGCTCATATTTATTTTTTGACGGAAAACGGTGATGAGCGTCATTTGCTTCTTTGTCCCTCTCTCTCTCTCTCTCTCTCTCTCAAGCAGAAATTGAAAGAAACAAACACCGACGTACACCAACGTCTCGTTTATTTTTTGTTTTTCTTCTCATCTATTAAGTGTTGGGACAACAATCTTAAGATCCCAATATTGCAATATTTGCCTGAAGAATTTAATGCAATTGAATAATATTAAAAATAACGCACCAGCAAATCCCCTCTGACAAATGCAAGTGTAATTGTTTCCATTCCCCCCTTCGTGACACGTCCCATTGACGCACGGCGACGACGAGCAAAAGTCTGTCAGTTGTGTGCAGTTCTCTCCGGAGTAGCCGTCGGGACATCGACAAGTGTACGAGTTAATGCCGTCGTAGCAAATCTGAAACATTGAATATTGACAATGGATATTAACATTTAAGAAATGAAGGAGACGATTCTCCTTGATAATCCTAGATTTGAAAAGAAATTCATCTCTCTGCTTCCAATTAGTCACAATGAGTCACACTGAATGTTAAAAATGACAGACATGTTTCTTCTTTCAACTGTTTATTGCTATTACTTTAAAACTAAAATATTCGACAGACCACCAGGTGTCACCTTATACAAAATAATATTTCTAGAGCAACATTCGACAGATGTCACCCTAACAGTCAATGACTTATATTTTCTAAAAATATGGATTAATTTTTGTATAATTTATTTCCTCTGTATTTTTGATGTGTTTATCTTAGTTTGTCGTATTTAGAAATTAGTGATAAGGTCTATGCTTTCTACGCTATGAAAATAAAATTGATTTATAGAGATCGATAATTTCATTTATTTAAATTTGTCAAAATAAATATGTAATTGTCTATATAACAATATCCATCACTAATGTAATTCATCAATAACTCTGCACTAGATGGCGCTGTTTTCACAGCCTTAAGTCGCTGTCAATATGACGCTAACGAAACTAGTGTTATTAGGTGGAATTGTTTACATGCTAAGTTACATTGTTTACAACACAAACATACTATGATTCAGCGATAATTTTATTTGTCGTAAAAGTTAAATTTTAATTAGCATTTTGTGAAAAACTAAGAGAAATGGTGAGTTCATTCTATTGTAATGTATATTGATATGGGGATATCAAATGGGCTCAGTGAGAAGACGGTTAGTGGAGAATATAAATCGTTTATTCAATAAAAATTATTTCACAAAAGCATCGTCAATAAAATAATTCAAAACATCAGTGTCAGTATCACAGTTAATCACAAAAATGTCAGACACTACAGGTCTCTGAATATAATCTTAAAACTATCACTACACAAAAGATGGTCATCGGGGAGTAAATGGAAGCTCGACGCGAGGAGGGCGGTGATGGCGAGGGCGGCGCCGTGGGCGGCAGTGGCCTCGCGGAGCGGGTGCGGCTCAACGCGAGGAGGGCGGCAGCTAGCCGCAAGGCGGGCGGCCGCAATTTAGACGGCGGCAGGGTGGCCGCGATTTAGTGAGCGGCAGGGCGGCCGCGATTTAGTGGGCGGCAGGGCGGCTGCGATTTAGTGGGTGGCAGGGTGGCCACAATTTAGTGAGCGGCAAGGCGGCCGCGATGTAGTGGGCAGCAGCGCAGTGCGCGGCGGATGCCTCGCGGAGCGGGTGCGTCTCAACGCGAGGTGTGATGGCGACTGGCCACGAAGTAGGCGGTAGCAGCGAAGGGCGGCTGTGATGAAATGTGTGGCAGCGCAGTGGGCGGCGGATAATTTATTCCGGTAATAATAGCGGCGGCCGTAATACAGTGACGGCGGTGGCTGGCGCTAACCGGCGTGTTGCACCTGGGGTGACAGGCGCAGATCCTCCGTAGCGGCGAGCCGCAAGCGAGAACAGCAAGCAAGGAAGACCAAAAGGTGACGTTCCAAACGCAAAGGTTCGGGGGAGTCGCTGGATTCACTGTCCAGGATCGACTCCGCGTCCAAAAGTTAAGTCTTTACCTTTATCTGTCTGACTCGGCGCGTGCGGCCCCTTTTATAGGGGAAATAACGGGACATCGCTTCTACTCCGCCAGGCGGCGGAGTGGGGGGTGGCCGAGCCCGTACGTGGAGCGGGAAGGGCATTACGTGTACGTAGGGGGCGGAGCTACTTTAGCGGCGTTTCGTCCCATCAATCCCGCACGCATCATTATTAATGTAAAAAATAATTTATTTTCATTTTAGACTGGTTTTGCCTTCGATTCTGATTTACCTGATGATCCGGACACGTGATGTGCAAGCAATCATCAATGTTCTTTTCGCACAGCGGTCCTTCAAAGCCCGACTTGCACTGGCACATAAAGTCGGTGCCGTTGCCTCGGGTGAAGCACTCCCCGGCGTTTTGGCAGGGATGGCCCACGCACGGGTCTATCACAGACTGGCAGACCTTACCTGGAGAGAGATAAATATGTTAAAACATATCAGGGATTGCGGTTATATCACGTTAAAAGTTAATTAGGTCTTGAAAAGCGAGCAAAGTTAAAAACGACCTATGAATTGTTAGCACAGAAAAAAGCACAATGATTAATTTTAGTCTTTTCTCTGTGGGGGTAGACAGAGAGAATATAATGAAACTCTTCTTCCTAGCAAACCTACCGCCACTACATCATCCACATTCATAAATCTGCTAATGTATATTCGTCAATTATTGAAGCATTTAAAAGGGTTATTTTCCAATATCTGATTACACGAGTTTTATTTTATTTATTAATGATAATGAAAATATACTGCAATAACCAAAATAAAAGATTGATTACATCGACAACTGTAGAAAATAATGTAATTAAGTTAAGATTTTGCAGTTTTAATTTGTTAATATGTATTAATAAATTGAATTTTTTGGCGCTTTAAGGTATTTTTGAACATTTTTGCTTGGTAGACAATGTGTTAAGCCTTTATCAAGTTAGTTTACCTTATACTGAATCAAATACCCAAGATTTTCTAAGACGATGTTACAATTTTGAAAAATATGCATTATATAATGATTATGCATTTGGTATTTTTTTTGTTTACTTTGGAACATAGCCCCTTCTAAACTGCCTGGGATTGTTTATTTTTGAGACATTTATGTAATTAATTAACAAAGCCATTCTGTACCATCAATATCATGAAATGGAACTAGAAGGTATTATGAAAGTTTTGTTCATTTGATTCTATTTCATAAATTTATTAAAAAAACAGTAAATATTTCAGAGTGATTTCTGGGTAATTATCAGATACTAACTAACACAAGTAATTTTTTTTTTTTTTTTCAAATTTTAAAATGTGCGCTACGAGTTTAACAAATCGGGAAAAGTTATACTTCATTCAAAAGAAAACATTCTGCTCTACAAGATATTGTGTTTGCTTTTATGTTAAATTTTTTATTTTTTAACAAACAGACCATCCACAGGTCATTAATGACCTAATAGATAGTCCTAGAGTGACATTAGAGTACAAAGTATGAATATTTTGTTAATATTTCAAAACTAACTAACCATCACGCCGTTTCTCCACAGGAGTAGGCAGAGAGGATTGAACACCACACTCTCGAATATGATATAATTGCAAAATACACTTTTTACGTTAAATTAATAATCAATAATGAATAAATAATGACTTAATGAAAAAATAAATTGTGAATAATATTCAGACTAATGCAAATCAATAAATATAATTAATTAAAATGGAATGTCGAATAGACAAAAGTGAGCACTTTCAGTGCCTCGTTCTACTCGGTTCAATCATAGAAATAAAGCCGCTAAAACTGCTCGCGACAGAGGCATCGAAAAACTTGAAGAACATTGGCAAGAAGTTATTCATATAGTATAATAAAGGAGAATACATTACTGACTAACTTGTAATTTTTTTGTGTCCTCTTCATTATTATAAAACGGACACAACTTATGTTAACACCCAATATATGTTACTAATAGAAATAATTGATAAAATAATTGTTAATTTTAGTAATGAGGGGGTACCTATACATTACATGAATATAAATAAAATATGGTAAAAAAAAATACTCACCGGTAAAACCAGGCGGGCAGTGGCAACGGAAGTTGTTTATCAGTTGTGTGCACTCTCCGCCATTCTGGCAAGGCTCAGAGAGGCATTCATTAATGTCTGTCTCGCAAGTGATACCGGTCCAGCCGGGCTCACATTCACAATAGAAGCCACCAGGCTGTGTTTTTTTTTCATTCAATTGCCATAAATGTATTTTTTTTATATGGCGACATTTATTCATTGAATGGCAATCAAATTTTTTAAAAAGAGAATTGTCATTGCAATCCCAAGCATTTTTCGTTTGAGATTTGTTTGGATTTGTATATTTGCGTGATACATGTGACCAACGATACGGTGCAAAAAACAACAAATCCAGTGGTGATGTTTTTTTTTCAATTGAGCGGTGCATGAAAAAGAAATAAAAACACACATAAAATTACTTTAAGCAAAATGTGTTAGCAGTTGTTATAGACGTGTACTTTGTTTGGAAAACAATATGTTTGACATTTTAGCATCTTGGTTAATTGCAATATTTATAGGCCAAGTAAGTAATACATACAGGATCATAGCTAGTAGCAAAAACTTCGGGGCAGTCTTGTTCATTCAATTTTTAATAGAAAATATATTCATTTCACCCAAAATGTAAGAATATTATCTATTCTCAATTGAATGAGGAAGATCTTCCTCAAAATTTCTGCTATTAGCTACAAGGTACATTATTTTAAATTAAAAATTACAGATAAAAACTTAATTTCACGGTATTTTTTTGAATTCTAATAATAAGAAACATGTTTTAAATTTGATAAAATATACAAAATTATAGCAGCACAATGATTTCTAATTATTCAACGGACACAAAAAAATATGAAACAATTTCTAAACCATGCCAAAAAAATAACCATTCATAAAACAAACAAACTTAAAATATCATCACTGGGATAAATGCAGAATAGGGCGTTGGGATTTCTAATATTAATTAATAACTTTTTTCGGTATAATTAAGTATTCTGATTCTAATAATATCGTAAAATAATGTCGCACAGTTATATATATTTATATTAAACGAGTAAATCCAATTTAAAAATCGTAATTATTTTCATAGTAAGTTTTGACAATTAAACCTTTTCCTTTGAATTCTGGAAGTTATATGAAATATAAATAAATTTTTCCGGTAAATTTAATTGTCCTAATTTCAATAATGTCATAAAATAATGTCGCACTCTTATATTTATTAATATTATACAATTAATTCCAATTAAAAAATCGTAATTATTTTCTTCATAAATTTAACAAATAAACGATTTTATCATAGAATATAGACCAAAAAGATTTTATTCATTTTATCTATACAAAATGCAAACTATAAACAACACGATATTTTATTCAAAGATAAAAGTAGGTACTATAAAACAATAAAATATACTATATTTTTAATATATATTTTTCGAAACTTTAAATTGTGATATCTTATTTAATACTTACTATTTAAACGTAAATTATCTTTCATTTTGTTATTAGCACATTCAATAATATTGTGAAATACTCATTTTCGTTGTTTATGCAATGGGACCACAGGGGATTTAGCCCCTACTATGAAAATAATTACGATTTTTAAATTGAAAATACTCGTTTAATATAATTAAATAATATTGTGCGACATTATTTTATGACATTATTAAAATCAGAATATTCAATTATACCGAAAAAAGTGATGACGCCCTATTCTGCATTCCACCCATCATCACTTGATAACGCATTCCTTAAGACAGTAAGCATATAAAATGAAAGGTAATGGGACATTTTTTTGATGCAGTATTTTTATAATTACTTTCAGATATTTTTATTTGATGATTTTCAAAGACGTCCGTGTCCAATTACACATTTAAATAAGTGTTAAATTCAAAATTGCATGGGAATTTTAAATTTTGAGTATGTCTCATCTGCTTGCTGTGTGCAGGACCTACTCTTACAGTAATGTTTACAGTAGCCATATGCAGTCTTCTTTATACAGCAGACTCCCATCCCATCCCGGATCTGATTAACCGGGATGCAAATTTTTTAAAATGAAAAAATATTTTTTAAGACAAAAATGTTCCACATTGTTCACAATGGCCAAATACGTGTTTAGAGGGAAAAATATCAGATGTTCGTGTATTAAAAGTGATCTCTAAAAAAAATTATTTTATGTTTATTATTTAGTTTGCTTTAGTGCCTCATGAGAGTTAATTGCACCCAGTTGTCATTGTGACTTCTTTACAAAATAGCGATTAATTTATAACGGCAGCGTTACAAAATCTTCCTTTTCATTTATTTTTGTGAGTGTAAATATATGAATTATTCCCTGCGGCATAATCCGGGTGGCAATTTTTGAATTTTTTTTGTATTTTTGTTTTAATTTTTTTTTTTTTAAATGTTTTTTTTAATTTTCATTTAATTTTTCAATGCTTTTGGATTAACCATGATATCGATTATCCATTTCGGATAGTGGGGATTCTACCGTACATATAATTTTCGTTGATAAAGATATGATATTAGAAATATCATACCTTTATCATTTAAAAATATTGTGGATATAAAATAATATGCTAATTCCATATTTCATATTCGTATTAGAAGCTTTTTGGAATATGAAACTAATTAATGTTTTAAAATACAAGTCTGTCTTGTTCGGTTGTGTAGTTAGTTCAAAAGCTAGTCCTATTTCACATTTAATGATATTGACATAGTAAAAGAGTGGAAATCTTCCACGTATTACGAAAACAACAACGGTATCTCTTCAACTCACGTATTGGTGGCAGGACGAAGCGTGTACGCAAGGCAGATGCGCGCACTGTGAGCTGCCCCTCCCGAACGCCTCAGACAGCGACATGGGCATCGCGGCTGCCTGCTCGCAATACACACCTACACGTGGCAAGCAACACACAGACACATGCTAATACTATGCCACTGTCACATGCTTCATCACTAGTCACATTCACGGTAGAGAAAAGGTAACACAACAAAATTAAATATGGAATTTTCGGAGTATTCCATTGTACTGGTAAAATAATTTGTGTACATTATTTTAAGCATTGTAAGCATCGTGTAAGATCAGCTCTGATCCTATATGGATGTAAAGAGCAATTGAGTGTTTGGAAAATCACCACAGATGACGAATACATGTGTACAACACTCATAAAGGACTAATATGTAATTAATGGCTTTCTAAGAGATTCCCCGTTAATATGTGTTTTTCAAAAGAATTTATGACGTATTCAAGTTAAGTTCTTTTTTCCATGTAATAATCATAAAAATTTAAATGTATGGCAGGTAAACAGACTATACTAATGTAGTAATATAGGACAATAATTCAGTTCTTGTTTACTATTTCACTGCATTATGAGACACTTTCAGAATTTTGCCAGACATTTAATTTAATTCATGAGTTTGGAGTTACCGCATTGTCTACTTTTAACCATTTGTACTACCATAGACGAAGGGCAAAGATTATCTTTGGGTTAATAATGGAGGAGAGTCTAATTTTTAAAAAATCATACCGTGAATGTGACATTTATGCAACATAAAACAAGCATTGATTCATCTAACATCGATGAAATAATAAAATAATTTTAAACACAGTAAATAATAGTGATTTTTGATTTTTTCAGTGAACAATGATGTTGATATAATAACTGGATTGGTTATCTTGTGAGACTCTTACGAGATAAAACCGTTCAAGAAATTTATATATTGCAGTGAATCTTGGTAACTGAAATACTATCGGCATTATGACTCAATGATTTTGCAACCAAATTCGACCATTTTAAAAATTGACAAGGTTCAGATAGTAAAACAAATTCTTACGACCCACCGAACATTTAAAAAAAGGCATGTTGGTGCATTGCAATGACTCAAATTGATCAAAATTATTAATCAATCCTACCGCCAGAGTTGCTTTCGAAAAATCTATGCAACGTATGAAAGTAAATAATTGTCATTAAAGTTATCGTTGCAACAGGGTAAAATGTGACATTTACATTGAGATTCATTAAACCGATGCAAATTTGATATTATTGTCGAAGTTGTTGTAACCGAGATTCACTATATGTTAAAAATATGAATACTTCCCAATCGAGATAGAAATAATATAGAATTAGAATAAACACACAAAATAAAAAAATATCTATGGCAATAAACAAAATTTAATAAAATACAAGCAATAACAAAACAGACTACATGATGGATAAATGCAAAGCATATAAAACGAGTGCACACTTAAAGCATCTATGAAAACATTAAAAGCTGTAAACATAAAAATGGTTTTGGACGAATGAATCATGTATAGAATTTTGACAAATTATAAAAAAAAAAACTGCCATTAAAATATATTGCATAATTAATTGCTTCAGTAAAAATATCATTGTTTACTATTGATACATTTCATAAGATCAAAAATAAATCCTGTAACATTTAAAATAAGACAAATTTTAATTTTAATTTCGAAAGCCGTGCAATATGTGGATAAATTCATTGTAAAACTGACTGGGTTATATAGCCCAAAATAATACTTTGTTCCTAAACCATTTTATGAAAACGCAGCAAAGAAAACATACATTGATATGTCCCAGACAGACTTACCGGTGAAACCCGATGGGCATGTGCAGTTAAAGGAATCAAACACCGCATCGTACGTGCAAGTCCCGCCATTCTGGCAAGGATTTGTAACGCACTCCAAGCTGGTCATCAGAGTACAATTTGGTGGGGTCCCTGCATCAGATATTGTATTGTATTATTGTTAAAAAAAATCACCAAAGATGTCAAACTTTTGTATGGCTCAAACATGAGGTAATGATAAATATGAGGTAAAAGATTGTTTATCTTTAAAAATTAAGAAAATATTGTAATATTCAATTTTATATATTTTTAAACACAGCACTTTAATCTATTTATCCACATTTATCTCCACCCTCGAGTCTGCAAAAATTCTATTTCTGTTTTACTATCTTAAATCATCCAATTTACTCTATATTTTTAAACAATGTAAAAAAAAAGAATTTTCATTTAAGAAAGTTAAATATTAAAGGAAAAATAAACTTTTTTAACACATTATCCGAAAATATAGAGTAGTTTATTGGATGGTTTAAGACAATAAAATGAAAATAGAATTTTTACAGATTTGACAGTATACCGTAGGGAGTATCGAAATGTGTAAATGAGCTTTAAGACCCCGTTAGCGTAAGTATAGTCCACAAACTGTTTACTGCAAGCAGCAACAGCTAACTTCAATAATAATTTCCACCCATTATTTCTTTAACCTTATATCTTTTCTATATTGTACTGCGCGTCGTGTGTTTTTTATGACTTTTCATAATGTATCTTTATGTTTCGCGATGGAAATGGGGCAGTTACTTGGGATTGAATCGTATTTCCTAATGTGCCAATCACGCCATCTTATTTAAGGACTTGGAGCAAGGACCAGACTAGAAGGTGGATGATCAAAAAACTTCCCACGCAAAATTGATAATGCGCAAACGATCATTACTTATTGGATTATCTTCATACAATTCATTAAATTTGCTAATCATACATGAGGTAGTAGTTAGAGGTACCTACCTCAATATTTTTTTATAAAATATAGGATACATAAACAAAAGAATATTAAATAATTTATTCAATAAAATCTGCACAAGATTTTTTTGCTTTATGTTTTCCTGTCAAAGAAAATCATTTTTGTTAAATATGAAAAATAAATCGTAATGGAGCATTTACCGGTATAAGGCGGTTGACACACGCACTGCCCCCGTTCTCCGCAGAGCGAGTGCGGTGGACAGTCGGCGCAGCGGGGGGACCGGCGCTGGGCGCAGCGCGGGCCTGACCAACCCGTGGGGCACTGACAGCGATACGAGCCCAGCAGGTCGGAGCAGGTGCCCCCGTTGAGGCACGGAGAAAGCAGACACTCATTCTGATTCTGTATCAATCATTATATTCAAGGGATTAGAAAAATAAAATGTTAAAAATGATTGCAAACAATCAATGATTCTCTCTGGTGATTATAATTTAGTTTAAGTAATTAACATACTTCCGGCGGGGACTTTAGCGAGATAATCTAAAATGCAGTGGCTAAAAAACCAGGATTTCATAAAAAAATATATTTTCTTAAATTTACCATATCTCAAAAACCACTACATTATATTATTTTTCAATAAAAAAAAACTTTTACAGGGCATTCTCGCTAGATATCTATACCATAAAAAATAATAATTATAGAGTATATGCACTAGTGAACCCGTACAACATCAGATTTCAACTGGAATTCCTTGATTACTAATACTTATGAATACTAATGTTTGAAAACACAAAAAATTTGACTAAATTAATATTTAAGTTACCAGTTGGCAGTTGTTTCCCGCATAACCAGGCTGACAGTGACACACGTATCCGCCGTAAGTATCGAAGCATATACCAAGGTTCAGACACGGTCCAGGCTGAAGTTCACACTCGTTAATGTTTATCTCGCAACGCGCTCCCGTATAGCCTGAAACAAATTCTCACATTATTGTTTTTATATGAAGATCTGTAAAAGCGAGTCTGGCACAATTAATGGATTGTGTTATTCATTCTCATATTTTAGGTGTAAATCAAATTTGAATAAAATAAGCGGGTGCTATAAAAATTCACTGAAATGATTCAAACAATATTAGATTTATTTATTATAAGCTTCATCAGTCTATCGCTCCATGATTTCTTTTTAATGTTTATGTTTGTCATTTTAGCAAGCTATGTATGAAAGTTATTTAAGGACGGACTCACCAAAGGTACAGGATAGGTAATTTGCTTTGGATACCAATTTTTTTCAGAAAACTGGTTGCCTGGCTGTAATGTATCTCAACGTACGTGTATATGTACATGTAGGTGTGTGTATAGGCCGTACACGGAGGCGGCACAGGAGGACGCGGGCATTCCAGATTTACAGGCTGACTTGTAAAGACGTGCAGTCGCGAGAGAAACCAATTATGAACTATTGGATTGTTTCAAATAAATGTGTAAATTGATGCCGGTGTTTCATTGCACTGGCTGTTCATCGTATCATTAGTACGCATCACCAAACCTACATTTCAAGTGCAAAAACTCTTTCATCTCAACTTTCTAGACAAAGATGGATCAGTGATTTGAAGAGTCTCATCTTTGTAGCATTCTTCGATATATTTTTACAATGTATCTATTCCTAGTAATTTGTTCCAGGTTCCCTTATCAAAAACATTTCCCTTATCATATATAACATTATCATCAAAGAGAGAAATTAAGGGGGTGGAACCTTTAGTTTACATGACTTATTGTGTTGAAAATAACACATAAATCATGTAATGTAAACACAATATTGCGATTGCAAATAATATGGATCATTAAAATATGATTTTACCAGTGTTTGTGCAGATGCAAGTGTAGTTGTTGAGGGCGTCCTGGCAGAAACCTCCATTCTGGCACGCGGGCTGAGGAGCTGTCAGACAGTCGTCTATGTTTGTCTCGCAGTTGGAACCAGTGAAGCCTAAAAATGAGTTGCATTATGTCAACGTAAGCCATTGCAAAGTTTATTATTAGATAACCATCTCAGAAACTAACACATAAATGTAACATCGATAATATAATGTTTTGCGATTAAAATATTTTAACAATTGGATTAGTCAGTAGAATGACTCTTGACTTCAAACTGGCGGTTATATCATTACTACGCAGTTCTATAACATTTATTAATTAATATAAACACATTGCACAGCTGTGATATACAATTGAAGTTCAACAAATTAAAACATTCTAATAGATGTTTAACCAATCAACCATTGTTCTTAATAGTAAAATACATAATACGCTATTTAAAATATTGAATACAGCGTAGGTTATACATATCTTCAACAATTCACAAAGCTTATTTAATAGAAATAATATTAATAAGTGTATTCCATGTATGCATCTCTATTTTTATTATTAAAAAAACCTTTGATTATTTGATAATAACTAGTTTATGAAATGTCTTTTTAGAATATGAAGAAATAAACGGTTGTCTGCTGACATTCCAAAAACATAGACGACGAAGCATACGCCATATAAAATGTTCAGATACTTCTATATTTAAAAAGCATAAACGCGCGTCCCCGTGCCAGGCGGCTTTATCATTTCTGAGGGATGACCTGGCAATTAAAAAGGTTCCTATCAAAGTGATTGATCGTACTACAATTGCTAATGTCTAAGTTGTTATTATTTATGTAATCAATTAAAATACAGTGCATTTATTTTCTCAGCGTGATCAGAGACATGGATGTTGTTGCCACAATTATTATTGTGCTTTTTATTTTATGTAACAAATTCATCTAAATTTCTAAAAGTAAGAGTGTGGAAGCTTATTAGATTAGCTAGTAGATTTAGTGTGGTTTGTTCAGCATATAATATCCATTAGGGATTTTCACCTGTGGCACAAGTGCACTGGTAACTATCGGAGTTAGCGGGAACCCGGCAGGTTCCGTTGTTCTGGCAAGGGTTGGGCGTGCACAGCGGGTGCACTTCATATTCACAGTTGGTACCTGGAACATACAAAACATTAGTTAAACCAAATACTTTACATCTTTACATAAGGGTTATCACATGTTTTGTCATATATTCCTTTTTTTTTTCCTCTTCTTAAATCCATCTTCTTTCTTTTGAACAGACTTCGTATATGTAATTTTTCATCTTGTATCTTTCTTTAATTAACATTTTTTCTTTTGCCCAGACCTTGTATATATATATATGCAGATGTATTGATCAGATATCTTTATGCTATACATATATCTTTTGCACTTCTTTTTATTCTTATCTCTTGTCCTTTTTACTAAGTAGATTTGTCCTTTCCTATCCATTCTTTATTCCCCTTTTACCTCTAATTCTTTGTCCATAACTTAAAACTTTCACTTTTTTGTTTTTTATTATATAACTCAAGTTATTGTTGCTTTATGTTAATACACAACATGTTAATTCTGTGGAAACTTGTAAGATGGTCTCTATACTGTTCAATAATCATGTATAATCTCTTTATATGTACTGTTAGTTTCCCATAATAAATAAATATTGTACAGCAATTGAAATTAAAAATAGTAATATCAAAAATAAATAAGGTTTTGTGTGTACAAAGTTTCACGGTAGATTTAGGTACGTGGATGAAAGGCATAAGCATACGATTTAAAAATTTGAATAAAGTTAGCCGTTGTTCTTTTGTTGAGTCGATATGAAAAAGTAGATTGAAGAACATAATCCACTGTTGGTGGTGTTGAATATGCAATGGTGAGTTATTACATACACATCAATTCATAATATGCCATGTCAGAACTCACCGTAGAAGCCCTGCGCACAGGTACAGACATAGTCCCCCTGCTTGGTTTCCTCGCAGTGTCCCCCGCTAAGGCAGGGATTGGAGTTGCAAGGGGGCCCGTCGTCTTTCTGGCAGTTGTTTCCGGAATATCTGGCTGTGCAGTGGCACTCGTATCTGAATAAAATAGATCATATAATAGAATAAAAACAGAGAGCTAAATAAATGTAAAATTTTCAAGCTGATCTTTTATTGGAGATTTATAAAATTGAAGTATAAAGTAAACTCTTCATTATCTGAGGCGGTAGGGAAAAAAATTACCTGGAAACTCTCCACAAAAAAAATCAGAAAATTATTACAAACGACCTCAAACTTGAAAAAATACACATCATCACACACAGTTGTACAGCAGCAAAAATACAATATCAAATGGCAAAATCAATCTACTTTTCTTAGTTTCGTAAAATATCACTCAATGTTCACCAGCATTATTCTCATTCATGAACGACTTCACCGGTGACCATATTTATTTTTGTTAATTATTTCAAGCTTTTGTTCCGTTGTAAGAACAATTCTTTTACATTTAGATGTGGTTATAATTAATTGAAAAATAATTTAAAAACTTGTAAACGCAACTTCACTTGTTGCGCACTAACACTGATGCAAAATTTACACAACTGTATCCTATTGAGCTGTCTGGGCACATATAAAACTCGGCATTTTGTGGGTTGGACACTTCCTGCATAACTACGTCCAATTGGTCCAACCATTTGAGAAATCAAATTGACAAATTTTAACGAATAATAATATTGTCACGAGATTCTAAAAATGGATTAAAAAAAGTATTAAAGGAACATAATCAAAGGTTCCCCAGTAGTCTGGAATGGTCTGGAAGAAACTGGTATGCACCAAAATACGCCTGAAGTTTCTAGAACTCGAGCGGTCATAATTTAGAGAAATTTTAAAAATTTAAGCCAACAGTGGCTAGTGCAAATTATAAATAGCCAACCAATAAATTAAGAGAGCTCTTTATGCATAAAATAAAACATTTATTAAATTCAAGGGTTTTATTGACAAAATGATGCAAAATTGTATCGTTAAGTTCAGGCAGGCACAACATTAGTAGAAACCATCTTTATAGTATTTACCTATCAGGACGAGACAGGCAGACTCCGTGTCTCATGCAGGGCTCATTGTAGCAGCGGTCCACCGGAGGAGTTGTCAGCACATCCTTTCTGTCCACACCTAGGAAGGATAAATATGCAAGAACCTGAATGAAAACTGAAAACACTGCGGAATAAAATTTCCCACACAAAATTCACGGTAAAGAGTAATAATAACTGTTATTATTAAAATAGTCCATATATACAGGGTGTAACAAAGATAGTCAACAATACTTTACAGGTAGTCCTAGTGAATACAGCATTCCTGCCTAAATTGTGACTCGAAAATATTCGAGCAACAATGTCCTGATTTACTAATTATGGGGATAAGCAATATCAAAGTTTACATTTTTTTTAAAACTTTTTAACATTGTTTGAAAATATAGAGTGAATCGGATGATTTAAGATAGTAAAATAAAAATCAACAGTATAGTATAGGTCGTCATTGTCGATATATATAATGCAATTGTTGACGGCGTTGAGCTTCAACAATTCGTCGAGCCTGCATGTAAAGATGTATGAATGTGGATGAGGAGAGAGTTGTATCGGGAAACGCCGCGATGGTAGTAAATACTGATGTGAGAATACCTATTTCTAGTCAATATTATTCTCCTTCCTATTATTTTGCAGTACTAAAGACTGTTGCAATTCTACACTGATCAAAAATAAAATTCAGATATTTATATAAGAAACAATAATAATTTTTTTTCATATTATTTACATGGAGTAGAGAAAAATCACTCCACTTATTAGTAGAAAAGGACTCACACTTGTCGGTTGAAAGCGGACACTTGCCGAGTGCGACGTGCCAGTGCTGCATGAGCGAAGTGTTGAAAAGCAGGCCGGGCCCCTCCAGCAGACAGCCACTGAACATGCTGCCGACCTGCAGCACAGCATGCTCATTCTCAAACTCGGGCGTGTTAAGAATCTCGGGGTTGTACGTGGCATTCGACACCACCTGAAATTGTTAATTTATAATTAAAATAAAAACTTTTCTGAATTTTCTAAGCATTTCATTGAAAAAAAAAAACATTTTTTTGACAGCCATTAAACTTCTCTACTCGGTACCATATAAAAGGTTTTATATCTTAACACCTGATATAAAATATACACCATACTGGCCACCTCATTGCCACCTAATTGTTTACTGTTTATGATTTTACGACTTGACTTTCTGTTGACTAGGCCAGCATTGGCATTTGATAATAAAGAAGGATGTCCCTTACTCACCCCCTTACCATTTAAAATATTACTTATTGTTTATGACTTTGGTCATGATAGAAACCTCAATAATTGACAATCATGTATATGGAGCGATTTGTGTCAGGACAGAAGGGTGCGGTTGTATTTCCTCATTATGTACTAGTAAGAAACTTATTGCCTGCCAAACATAACTTGGCGTGCGGCAAGTTTGGAACTAAAACCCGCCCCGCCCGCACCCGGCGGTAACCCCCCGCTCTGTCATTCAGTTCATTCTCTTCTTTGCTCGGGAGCTCTGACATCTTGATTACCAATATACACTGAATTATTATCTGTAAAATAACCAAAACAGTCCGGGATGGTGCAAGAACAATTGCCAATGAAGTATTAAAGTTTTGTGAAGCTGAAAAAGCGAATAATGGACCGATATTTACCGTCTGACAGTTTGACAGATAGAACGGCTGCCATTACTGCATGGTTTCTTTAATGCTGCCCGATCAAATTTCTGTTAAAGCCTACGACACCGGTCACTGGACATTCTGTACATTATGTATTGTGTATCAAATTTACACCCTGGCAACTTCTGTTAAGCGACAGGGACGCCCTCCCTCGCACGCCAAGTTATAGTGGTAAGTCTATACAACTTTGACTGGAGCAGATACTGATCATGGTGGCATGTGTCAAAGAGTAAGATTTGAAGTATACAGTAAATAAATTAAACGGTAAACCTCAAATCATTCGCACAGTATGAAAACATATGATAAATATGTAGTTTATCTCCCTCACCACGCTGTGTCCGCTCTCGTCGCTGAGGACCAACTCCGGCGGGCGGTACACGAGCCCCACGTAGTGCCAGCGGTTATTGAGCGGCCGCAGCGGCAGCCTGGTCTCCACCTTGGTCTGCTGACGCTCGAGCGATCCGACCTTTGGCCGGTCGGGCCACTTGAAGGTCAGCAGCACGTGATCGGCCAGCGCAGACAGCTGCACCGAGTAGCCGTTTAGCCGCTGCGAGAACAGTTCACCGCCTGAAGAAAATAACAACGGTCACTGTCTTTGTTCAGGTGTTCATATGTCAATACAATAAGGTTAACATTTTGTTTGGTCAAACACAAGTCGTAGAAAGATGTGAGGAATGTGTGCTGTTGTATACGTTAATTTTATTTATTTATTTATTAAGGAATCTTAACAGTTTTTTAAACATATAATGTAAAAGCATAGTCTTCATTTCATAGACCAATTAAAAAGATTCGCAGATGTTAAGAGCAAAGTTAGATAAGATATCTCAACAAACAATGTTAAGACTGAATAATGGTAAGTGATTGAATGTGAAAAATGAAAAAGTATATCAATATCATATCATATAGTCAATATCGATACAATTATTATTGGAAGCTTTGCATGCGTTTGATTCAATAAACACAGATTATATTCTAAATGCAACGGAATCCCAGGAATATATTCCTGGGAAAATTCCATACAAGAGTTCCATTAGATAATTTAGAAACGTTACTGTCTCAGAGCAGTGGATTGGCAGAGAAAAAATCGGAAAAAGCAGAAAACCATGGATGGTGACTGATGACAGTCACGCAAGTACTTGATATGCTAACATTATCAAATATAGCAATTCTGACGGCCTTTCTGGTACAAAATTGTTAATTCTTGCCAAAGTATGTCATGGATTACCCAATTCAACGCATTCAAGAAATATTTTTTGCAACGAAAATGTAAGTACAAACTACCACATTCACTAACCACTGCACAGGCTACACATCCTTGGCAATGAGAAATTGTAAATATTTCGAATTTGCGATGTTAAGGCTGGGCATTCACTGCAAATACATATTTCGGCTTTTTTTTTCTTCGAAAATGTTGGTATTTATTTTTCGTTTATATCAGAATGCATATTGTTAGACTATAATTTTTTTAGGACGATAACTTAGATAGAACTTTTGTTCTTATATAAAAGTATTTAAGTGAAAATTATTTACAATAATTAAGAAAATACAAGCAACTAGTCAACAGGCCGCAGCCAAAAACTTCGTTTTCGGGGTTTCAGAAAAAATCGATAGTTACCGAATATTTATATGCACGCAGAATATGTTTTCTTACGAGTATAAAGCTATTTAATTATTATGATAAAACTGTACTAAAATATTCAAGAAATGTTCAATATTAACAAAGTTAGAAATTTTTAAGTTTGCAAGAAATTTTTCCCATTCTTCGATGATTTTAAAATGCTTTTTATTCAGATAAAGAGATCATTTAAAAAATATATATTTTACCTACTCACTTTTTTATTAAAAAACATGTTAATTACTATTTAAAAATAAAAATTCCAAAATATGAAATATGCCAACAAATGACGCAGTTTTAAAATCAGTCTGATTTTTTAGGAAAAGCAATGAAATTATTTTCCAACTGTTCCCATTTGCACAAAAAAAAAACAATTTTTCTCCGATACGCTACGTCATAGACATTACAACATCATAAATATAACATGAAAATAATTAGCTTTTCATTTCAGTCAAACACTGGCGACATGTCGCGGAGAAGGACCTTTATGGGGCGACGCACAACTCCATTTCGAAATTTCGAAAATAATTTGTTAACGAAAAATATTAGGTCCTTACATATGAAATTGGCGTTTTGCCGTACTGGCAAATTTGATCTCAAATATCTTCTCTTTGGTTAGGAATTCCAAATCCAAATTTATACAGCTATTTACTCATGTATTTGTGTTTTGAAAATTATAATTCATTTGTTTTTTCCTCAATTGTTTTTTTCTTTGCGTCACTCAGTTTACAAAATGAAAAACTTGAAATATCGCGTTATTTACGAGTACGAGTTCCACCGTGGCACCAGTGCTGCAGAAACGGCTCGAAGGATTAATGATGTGTATGGCGACGGTGCCGCAAAAGAAAACACAGTGCGTTTTTGGTTCCAACGTTTTCGTTCTGGAAATTTCGACCTGCAGAACAAGCCTCGTAGACGGCCGGAGACCAAAGTTGATAATGAAGAATTGAAGGCTATTGTGGAAGCGGATCCATTGCAAACCACATCCGAGTTAGCTGCAGGCTGCGGTGTTAGTGATAAAACTGTTTTAATCCACTTGAAGCAATTGGTAAGGTGAAAAAGCTTGAAAGGTGGGTACCTCACGAATTGAGTGAAGCAAATCAACAAACGCGAGTTACTTGTGAGCGTTTGGTGGACTAGTGCTGGTGTCGTTCACTACAGCTTTCTTAAATCTGGCCAGACGATTACGGCAGATGTCTATTGTCAGCAACTGCAAACCATGATGGAAAAGCTAGCTGCTAAACAACCGAGGCTGGTTAATCGCTCTAGGCCACTGCTGCTTCTGATAACGTTAGACCACACACTGCACAACAGACGGCTACCAAATTAGAGGAGCTTCAATTGGAATGTCTAAGACATCCACCGTACTCTTCGGACCTTGCCCCAACAGATTACCATTTTTTTTCGAAATTTGGATAACTTCTTGCAAAGGAAAAAATTCAACTCCCATGGGGCAGTCCAAACCGCCTTCAAAGATTTTATTGATTCCCGTCCGAATGGTTTTTTTAGTAAAGGGATCGATGAACTACCTATGAGATGGCAAAAGTGCATAGATAGCAATGGTACATACTTTGATTAAATAAATATATTATAATAAAAAAAAAATCGGCTTTATGTTCCTCCCATACTAAACGCCAATTTCATATGTAAGGACCTAATATTAACCAATGTATGTTAGAAACCGGCGATTTCCAAACATTATGTTACACGACCCCCTTAAAAAATATTAACTGACAAAAAGTTGATCAAACCTAGGCGTCATTGAGAAGCTCGCAGCTCTTTTTATACTATCTACTAAACGGTATAAATATATAAAATATAAAAAATATATATATATATAAAATAAAAACTAAACCATATATTTTATTGTTATGCGATTGTGTTATACCTACGTATGTGCTCTTGAAGAAACCACGTGTTGCTGTTAATTTATTTTTTAATATTAAACGTATATAATTTTTTATTTATACGGGTTTATTTGGAAAACATTAATAACCTCGCAGGAATATATATTTCTGCCTTGATTATGTGTCGAAAATGTTCAAGCAGCCATGACCTAATATCAATAGTTATGGAGTTGTGCAATATCAAAAATTTTCTTTTTCTGTATTTCTGACTTATTTTTTACAAAACGTTGAAGTATCATTACAGCAACATACATCGATTAAAAAAATCGATAAAATGATAAAAATCCTCCAGAAATTCTAATTGGAATTGGAAGGTTTTTATTATTTAATTTGACTTGTATTAAAGGGAACGAATTTTTCATTTTCGATTAAGTTATTATAATGATGGTCCAACGTTTTACAAAAAAAATCGGAAAAAAAATGCAAACTTTGATGTCGCATATCTCCGTAACTATTGATTGGTCATGGTTGTTTGAAGATTTTCGACTCATAATTAAAACAGGAATATAGTCTCACGGGTTATTAAAATTTTCCAAATAACTTTATATATTGTAAAGTTATGAAAATAAGATTTTTTTAAACTCTTCGCGCCTTCCTATGCAACCAGACCGCGCTTCCCAGTTTAGAAATCGCTGCCGTAAATAATGATAGTAAATGTTTTTTTTTTAATATGAATATAATATTTTTAAATCTTAAGGCTGGACATTCACTGCAAATGCGTATTTCGGCGTTTTTTTTTTTACGAAAATACGGGTTTTTATTATTTATTTATATCAGAATTTATACTCTAGACTGCAATTTTTTTTAGGGCAATAAGCAATAACTTAGATAGAACCTTTGTTATTATATAAAAGTAATAAATTGAACATTATTTAGAATAATTAATAAAATATAAGCATTAATAGACAGGCCGCAGCCAAAAAATCGTTTTTCGTGTCCTAGGCGGCGCTAATTTTAAGGAATATTTATATGCACGCATAATATACTTTATTATACATATAAAGTATTTTTCATTATCTAGAATCCGTACTAAGGAAATTAAGAATTATTCAATATAAATAAAGTTATAATGTTTTAAATTTGCAAGAAATTTTTACGTTTTTTATTTATATAAAGAGATGATTCTAAACAGTACATTCTATGTATTCCGTATTTTGAGGCTTTAATCGATTAATAAAAGTTAGTTTTTTATAAAAACACCTTAATGGACAATTAAAAATAAAAATTCCGAAGTATAAAATGTGTCAATAAATGACGTAATTATAAAACAGAATGCCGTCGCAACGGCGTCATTTATTGGCGCATTTCATACTTTGGAATTGTTATTTTTAAATAATAATTAATGTGTTTTTATAAAAAAAAATGAAACTAATTTTTATTAATTGAGGAAAGCATCAAAATACGGTAAAACATAGAATATACTGTTTAAAATCATCTCTTTATATAAATAAAAAGCGTTTTAAAATCAACAAAAAACGTAAAATTTTCTTGCAAATTTAAAATATTATAACTTTATTAATATTGAATATTACTTAATTTCCTTATTAAGGTTTCTAGATAATGAAGTGTACTTTATACGTATAAAAAAGTATGTTATGCGTGCATATCAATATTCATTAAAAATCAGCGCCGCCTAGGACACTAAAAACTATTTTTTAGCCGCGGCCTGTCGATTAATGCTTATATTTTATTAATTATTGTAAATAATGCAGTACAGAGTGTATATATACATTCTGATATAAATGAATAATAAAAACCCACATTTTAGTAAAATAAAAAAAACGCCGAAATATGCATTTGCAGTGGATGTGCCGCCTTAATGGTACTTCGTACGTTATAAATAAAAAATGATGATTAAAATTAAACAAGTAAATCAACAACAACAAAAAATTGAAGACATGCTTTTACACGCTTTCTTTGCATACATTCGTAATCGATTTTTTAATATCATCCACGCAGGATCCAAATATTAAACACGCTGTTTAAAAAAAAAATCAGCTAAAGTCTAAGTGTGAAATAAAAAAACCGATTATATGGAACAAATTAAAGTAAAAAAAACAACCGTAACACTTTTTAAAATACAACTAGCGCCATCAAGTAACGACCGCAGATATTAAAAAAAATAACCAGCGCCATCTATTAATGACCGCAGAAAGTTTTTTTGGATACGTGTATATCGAAAATAAAAACCAAGCCATAAATATCGTGATATATATATCTGCGGATGAATATCCTCGAACCCTGATAGTAAGTAAGTACGTAATTCAATCAAAGGCAGACGATCGTCGTTCGGTTTATCGGGGGGAAGATACTCACCGACGCAGGAGCGGAAGCTGATGCCCGTGTGGTCGTGCAGCGAGATGGTGTACAGCATCCTCATGTAGGAGGAGCCGTTCAGGTAGGCCTCGCGCGCCTCGGGCAGTCCCGAGGAAGAGGGGCTGCGCGCGCCCAGGCACCACCCCACCACGCAGGCTGGAACAGCAATCACAACACTTTTACAAGCTGGAACTGGCGTCGACCCCCAACTCGCTGGCGGGGAAGACTTGTTGAATTTTGATATCGAGCGACAAAAAAAATCATCAACTCGCCCTGTCATTCAGTGCTGTGACATCTTGATTACCAATATATACTGAATTATTATGTCCAAAACATCCTAAACAGTCCGGGATGGTGCAAGAACAATTGCCAATGAAGTATTAAAGTTTTGCAAAGCTGAAAAAGCGAATAATGGACCGATATTACCGTCTGACAGTTTGACAGACAGAACGGCCGCCATTACTGCCTGGTTTCATTAGTGCTGCCCGACCAAATTTCTGTTAAAGGCTACGACACCGGTCACCGGACATTCTGTACATTATGTATTGTGTAACAAATTTACACCCTGGCAACTTCTGTTACGCGACAGGGACGCCCTCCCTCGCACGCCAATTTATACTGGTCGCATTCTAGTTGCGGCACTGCGCTCGAGTGTCGGGACCATAGAGTATATACAATCTATAGAGGGATAACTAAACATTTTACCAAACCTGTATGCGTGGTAAAATAGAGCTTACACAGTTTAAACAATATAGCAACACATGAGAGAAAAAGGGACATAACAAAATCATCCGGTCTGGTACGTCTTTAATTGCTTTGTAAGCTTTTTCCTGCCCTCAAAATTTCCAATGATTCTAAGGCCCGGACTAAAGGTACACGCGCTCATTAATCGTATCGCTCAGTATCGAGCTTCTTGAGCCATTGCTACTCAGTAGCCTGTGTATACGCACATTGCTAGTAATGAGCATGCTCATTTGATTTGAGGATGGAAAGGGTATCTTTTGAACATGTGTGAACGGGCTTGCTTATGAGCATGCCAATGTCATTCGCGGCTAGTATCGATTATCAATGCGATCTCCTCTGTTTGCGCCAGATGAAATAAATATGGCGCGTTGGGGAGATAACAAAACATTACTTTTCGTGACTTATTATAGGAATCACGAATGTCTGTGGAATACACGGTCACCGCTATGTAAAAATAAATATAGCAAGACGAGAAATAATGTCTATGAAACTTTATTAAAAGACATGAATTAGTCAAATCTTACAATAAAAATTATAAAAACTAAAATCAAAAATTGTGCGGACGGAAACTCGGGAACTGTTTTGATTTATTGTTTCACTCTCGAATTTCCTGTTTCAGTTTGCAAAGTTTCCATTTTGAACAAGAGCGTCTCTATTCTATGACAAGAGCATGCCAGTAATAAGCATGTGTGTTTGATTATTAGCTTAAAATAAGCATGCTAATAACGAGCAAGTGTGAACAGTTGTTAGAGCATGCCAGTTTTGAGCATGCTCAAAAATAAGCATGTGCATCAGTACCTTAAGAAAGTGTACTGGTCGCGGGCGGCCAGCGTTGCTCGTGACGTCAGAGTAGCGATGCCAGACAGCGGGACTGGCTGCTATCGAGCGAGAGCCGAAATAACGGTCACTGTCGTAAGTCGTAAGCCACTTTGCGGTAAAGACAAGACGCGTCTCGCTTTACACGCGACACTCGCGATAGGCAAATGTGTACAGAGACGAACTAAACCGGTTCTTTAGGAGAGGGGAATGAGTCACGGCGGAAGAATGTCCCCCTCACGACTCTCTTAGACACATTAGTTTATACTGCATTTAAAATATTTATTCTTGCATCATATATATGAAAATACACCGAACAACTCGCATAGGTATGCGAAGATTGAATAAAGTTGGTATAGCTGATCCGCATTCGAAAGAATGTGCCCAAAAAATATGTGTGTTACGATGCAAAAAATGAACACAAAATAAGGTTTTCTAGAAAGTAACCTTTTCAAAACTAAAAAAATATGTATTTATTTGGAATATCATATTGAGGCTTGTAATACGGGCTTGCCAGGCAACTTTCCCCCGCTTTCTTCTTACCGGACAAAGCTAGGGAATGGTCTTTTGATTGTGGTCGACCTATAACGAATTTAATTCTATGGATTTATTGGGTATATAAAGCATTGCTGCTCTTAAAAAACAAGTGGTTACATTGTATAGATTGTCTCACGTTCAAGCAACCTGCAATGTTCAAGCAACCATGACCTAGTAGAATCAATAGTTATGGAGATTAACAATATCAAAATTTTCATTTTTTTCATTATTCCTAACAATTATTTTTGGAAAAAGTTGAACTATCTTTACAGTAGCACATATTTATCATAAAAAAATCATTCGCTTCCATACAACTCAAATAAAATGATAAAAACCTTGTAAAAACATTATACGTATATATTAAATTTTTTATCATTTTATTCGACTTGTATTAAAGCGAATGAATTTTTCATAATCGATATAAGTTACTGTAATGATAGTTCAACTTTTTGAGTGTTCTTTTGTTTTTTTTATCGCACAGCAATTCGTATTGTTAATTCCCATAAATAACTTTTTAAATTACTGAATATAACTATAACCATACACATAGAAAATATAGTGTGATCTGTCAGTAAAATGGAGCAACAAGTGTCCATGATAAATATCGCGAATAAGGCGGCATTCTGCGAAACGTGATTCGAAATATTGCTAAAATAAAATTATGCCAAAGGCCTGGCCGTTATGGCGATAGTCGATTCGCATTGTATTATTTTTCGACGGCTGCGTAAAAATAACTACCCTACTTATTATTTCCAGTGCACGACGCGCCGGTCAGTGTCAGTTCGGTATCCGTTCAGTGCTTTGGAACAGTGCATAGACCACAGACACGCGGCTAATGACCTTTATACGCGTACAAATGTAGCCTTTAAAAGTTATGGCATTACGTGCGATACTTGCTAATGTCGTGTTTTTGAGATTTAATTCCCGCAATGGCTGCGTATATAGTCGCCCGTGATTTTATGTGTGTGGTGATCACGGGCCGCAGTCTAGATGGGCCTTAAAGCGAGCGAGCCGACCAATCAAGAACTAGTGGCAAATATGCCACTCGCGTCATATTTTCCCTTCATTCCATCCATGGCCTTGACTAGGAGCATTTTACTTACTTACTTACTTACTTACTTACCATCACGCCATTTCCCCGAGGGGGTAGGCAGAGAGGATAGAGCGCCATACTCTTCTGTCCTGACATACAACTTTCGCTTCGTCTACATTCATACATCTTCGCATGCAAGCTCGACGGTTGTTCAGACTTCTAACAGGACCATCTTCCAGTATCTGGTTAATCTGGTCATTCCACGTCTTCCGTGGTCGCCCTCTTTTTCTGGCGCCGTCAACACTTGCATCATATATCTTTCTTACCATTCTTTCCTCATTCATTCGCTCAACATGCCCAAACCACCTGAGCGACCCTATTTTTATTCTCTGTATTATGCTACGATCAGCTTTACATTCATTCCTAATATCTTCATTCTTTACTCTATCATACATGGATTTACCACACATACGTCTAAGGGACCTCATCTCCACTGCATTCAATCTACTTTCGTTCCTCTTCTGCCAGCTCCAGGCTTCACTTCCATACATTAGTGTCGGTACCAGAACTCCATTATGTACCGCCAGTTGTTCCCTCCCTCCCTCCCTGGAGCATTTTTGTAAGTGTAATTTCCATTATATGGATCGATTTTTTGTTTACGGCACTCCGAGAATGTGTGCTGTGTACCGTTTAGGGATTGCAACCCCGTTCCCGCGAGATCTCGAGGCATTTTAGGAGATCAATTCCGAATCGAAAAATTGGACGAGATTATCGGGATTAGAAGAAGCTTTAAAAGTATATAAATCTAATCCTCCTTGCATGCTCACCGATATCGACAGATTGGAAACTTTCATAAAATAGAGATGAATCTGTACGAATGTGGGGGAAATAGAGGCCTATATTTAGAATTCGCCTACAATTATTTATCAAGGGCATTTTCAGCTGCTGGGTCATCTGGTGCATCTGAAATAAGATGCTGTCTAACAGATAAAACAATCGACACGCTCAGCTTCCTACGAAGCCATTTTCAAAATTACCCTTAGATTAAGTGGATGATTTAACTTTTTTTATGTTTTGTATGTTTAATTGTGCATGTCTAAAGAGCTTTTAACAAGTATTTAAAAGTTTTATAGACCTTTTATTAAGTACTTAAAAATAGCTTTGAAAAATATTTGCTTTATTTTATCAACATGGTAATAAAAATCACTACTATCTCTACTACATTGACTGATTGATGTTTGGAAAAACGCCTACTAAAACTTTAATAACATTTTATTAAAATTGCTGATATAAAAATGCAAGGCGTTGTCGTTAATTGCTATTCAGCTCTATAAACAAAAACGAAAAACATAAATATATAGTCGGGATCCCGATCCGTAGGTATCCCGCGGGATTGGAAATTCTAATCTCGAGGGATCCCGAAAGGGCCATCCCGACTCGGGTACTAGGGATTGCATTACCTAGTACCGATATACATCGGAATACGCTAGCGATATCTATGCGAGAAATAGATAAAGTTATTTGAATAACTTCACACAAGACAGCGATGCAAAAACAGCCTTGACGTCAGTGATCGGGAAGCTTCTAAGTGAATTAGTGTAATGGAATGACTCGAGCAGCAACATCGCAAAAGCTGGGCGATACCGAAGTGGAAACAATTCACTACATCAGGATAGATAGGCAGGCTTTCGGGGACAAAGCTATGAGCATCTCACGAATAAAGTAATGGTACAACCGCTTCAAAGATAGCCGCACATCAGTGGACAGCGAGCCGCGTCGCGGTAGGCCCTCAACAACCCGAAACAACAGTGCGATTGACAAGGTTCGGACTTTGGTCATGCAGGATCGTCGTATTATAGTCCGAGAACATGACAACGACGTGGGGATAAATATTGGATAAGTACATTCACAGGTACATACACTCCTGACACGGCTCCGTGTGATTTTTGGCTATTCCCCGAATTGAAAATATAGCTGAAAGAGACCCGATTTGAATCAAGAGAAATCATTATGCGAATAGCGACGGTCCAGCTGAATACATTTCCATGAGAGTAGTGTATAGTACATGAGCAAA
The DNA here is from genome assembly GCA_016648135.1 of Agrypnia vestita. NCBI lineage: Eukaryota > Metazoa > Arthropoda > Insecta > Trichoptera > Phryganeidae > Agrypnia > Agrypnia vestita. The sequence continues at coordinate 170,821 of JADDOH010024802.1, read as the reverse complement.
CGTGCTTCTGCCGATCAAAAGTTAGATATTTTTTAAACGCAGTAAAAGATCATCCTACCCATTCATCTGATCAGCTTCTTGTGATTTCTTTTTCCAAAATTAAAAGCTGAAGAGACAAAGAATTTCTAACCAACAGAATGTGAGACAGGTATTAAACAGTATTCCGGGAAATGAGTTCCTGGCCTTCTTCCAGAAATGGGGAAATAGAAAGCTGTCGTACATACTCGTAGATGCACAAAGGAACTAAGTTCTTCGGAGGCGACGGTATCCATTAGCTTACATAAAAGGACGTCCTGTCTATTTTGTGGTTAGATATAATAACTTGTAACCGTGAAAATACTGGGAATAATTTCCATTTTTACTGCACGCTTCATACTGCGTGCCATTTCACAAGAGTTTTCAATTTGAGGCGCCCGGATCGATCGGTGACGTTTCCTCGAGGAAAACACAACAGGAGGAAATGCAAGTAACGTCGTCACACCGTTCGCATGCAGCAGTGATACTCTGCGCATGCGCGCTGTGTATGAGGTGCATCACAAGGCATGATATCAATGACATAAGGAGTAAAAAAAAACATAATATTAGGTGTACCCATAAGTAGTCAATTATTTAAGTGGCAACAAAAAAAGAATTTAACTACATTTATTTTTATTTTTAATCGATTTAATCTCCATAGTTATCTAGGACCTTTTGCCATCTTGTTGGTAGACTTTTAAGAAAAATACGCTTCTAGGTGTTTTTAAAGCGTCATTATCAAACCCTACCGGGCGCCCACTTCGATTGCCGTCAGACAAGTCAAAATCACTATCGGAAAATTTTCTAAACCAACGTTGGCACTTATTTACTTTCAATACGTCGCACATCACAAATTTTCTTTTTTGCAACCGTTGCATTAACACCCGATAGAAAATGAAACAGCATGCAATGACGTAAATGTTCTTCAGTTAGTTGATTGTCCGCCATTTTACAACAGAGTAATAATTTTTTTAAATTTAATTGTCACAAGTCACAAGAACACGGATTATAATATTGCGTATAAAACACGTCTTTACACGTTCACTTTACTGAGCTTGACTGAAGCGAACATTCCACACCAAAAACAATTGATTACTTATGGGTATTTACCTATTACAAATTTTAAAATTGATTTTATCATTTGTATGTATCTACTTATATTTGATTAATTACACCTACATGTTTCGGAAATACCTTGTTTAATAAATGTTTTTCAAATAATTTAGAAAAACCTAAGACATTATTTATTTTGATATTTATAAAACACTTTGACGATGGAAAGGTTTTTCCGAAACATGTAGGTGTAATTAACGAATAAGTTGCTCAATCAATTGAAAAAATAATATAAATTTTAAAAAATTATTTATGAATTTCTTGTAATAACGATTTCGCTTATAAAAATAATGGCCAGGGAGGAATAAATTAACACACTGGAAATTAATTAGCGATTTACTAAATATTCAATTCATAAAGTCACATAACGCGAATTAAATTTAACGCTATTCTTAAATATAAACTATTTCGCAATATATCACTTGTATATAAATACTTTATTATCGCAGGGTAACATGTATCTATCGCGGCTCGCGCGTACTTCGCGCTGCATCGAACTGTCAAACACGAAAACTCTTGCGCCGCGGTCTAGTGCCGTATTTTTTATACCCGAAAATGCTGGTAATTTCGAACTTTCTACAATATTCTAGTATTTAGGAGAAGGTTCTCGTTACTTCTCGGTTGTAACAGGCATTTCTAGACGTTTCCCAAACGTTATAGTTAACCCTAGATTGTTATAGGCCGTTCTCGATCCTTCGATAGTTTCGCGACATTTACAAAGAATTCGGAGAGTGCGAAATTCCTTTTGTATGGCATTCCGTGATAATAATAAATACAAATAAATCAATACAAAAAACAAAGTAGGACAAAGTGGACGAAAAATAAAGGAACGGTTAGAAGAACATAAGAGAGCAATCAAAAACTTAGCCTTAAATTCAGAAATGGCGGAACATGCCAAAATGGAAGGTCATACGTTCGAAATGATATTTTAACACTATTACATAGCTGCAATAAAGGAAGAAAAATTGATATTTTAGGGAGCTTAGAAATTCATAATAATAAATTAAATAATAAAAATATAATTAACATTCAAATACCACCCATAACCTCCCCACTCCTATCCAATCTAACCCCGCCCCTTACCCCCACCACCATTACATACACCCAATCCCTATAAATACTGTCTATAATTGTTTTTAATTTAGTTGAAAATTTGTTATTGATAATGAGAGCGATCTCGAAAACGTTTTAACAATTAAATCAAATATATAGTGAAAAAAAATGTGTTTTTCAATTCGATTCATTTTTAATACTTTACAAATAAATCGTCCGATTAAAGACACTCACTGGTTAATCTGCACAGATTAAATAAATACCGTTTAAGGTGCTGACGGCTTAATCGCTTTAAAAAAAAACGACAGAGAACTCGGTCGCGATATAAAAAGTCGCGTCACACACACGCGATTTATTGTTGAATAATAAAGACGGCGTTTTCCCGATGCAGAGCAAAAAGAGATAGATAATTATTCTTATGTGAGATTATGCAAAAGTTTCCACGCCTTTATGTATGCACATGCATCTCGGGGGAAACATGAATGCGACGATGTGCATGCGCGACCGAAGTATAGCGCCGGCGGTATGCGGCGCAAGCTAGCTAAGGTGAAAGAAAGAAAGCGCAAATTTGTTTTATAGAATAAAGTGGTTTGTTTGAACTGGTTTTGAACCGCAAAAGTACGTATTGCCAGTGGTGAAAAACTGAAATAAATCAAATTCCATAGACAAATGCGGTATTTGAGGTTTATTCCGCTTGGCACCCTATTAGCCTTATGATTGGTTTGACAGCGGTAAAAAAGCTGTTTGTGCAACCCGAAATCGAGTTTATTCTGAGCTGAGGGTAAAAAAAGTTACTCGGGTCAATGTTACTCGAACCAAATTTACTTCTGCTGGCGCAACCGAGCCTTCAAATATTTTTCGCAGACGATGATTTGAGTTAGTGTGGGTACAGTGTGTAACGCGCATTGTTTCGTTGTGTTAAGTTTACGGACACGAGAGGGGCGTATCCGTAAATTTAACACAACGGAACAATTCGCGCATTACTCGCTGTACCCACACTAACTCAATTGCAAGCTTATATGAAAAGACCTATACTAGAAGTGAACCCGTGAAAAATCACGGGACATAATAATTGCAAAAATGTCTTTAAGTTTTCATGGCCGTTCAGAATCTTCTGTGTATAATTTTCTGGAATATTTTGCCGTGTATATGTGACCTCTCTGGCTATCCCAGAAAACTATACACAAAATAATAGTTGCAAGATTTTGAATCTGAAAATTCACGAATAGAAAACCATTTGTAATATTAAATTGACTTTATTCGTTTAAATCAAAAATTATTTTTTCAAATTAACCTACAAACTATATTCACCTAATTAAAACCTAAAGTATATTTACAGCAGCAACTCTCTTATGACGACATTTGTGGTGAGTGTTCGTCGCTGATCTTCGGTGTTGTTTTTGTAATTACAGCAAGTCACAGATGTACGGACGAACGGACGGACGTTAGTTGCTGATCCATAATTTCATCGTGTAGTTGTAAGTCCACGGACGGACGGACGGACGTACATTTGGAATTAGGAGAGTTAATTAGCAATATGGCTGAAGAACAATAAACTAAAACTGAATGCATATATCTAATAACTATCGTGTGTGGTCGGCCAGATAATCTTCCTAATTACCCATCTGTAGTACTAAGAGACGCGGATTTTTTAGTTAATCAGTTACTGTCAACCTCAACGCAACATCCTGCGGAACGAACGTAGCAATAGCATTACGTAATAAACATATTTATCGTTGCTGCGCTTCGAAAGGTTGTTGGACATCGGATCCGATAGTGCGACATTCAAATTGCGGTCATTGCAGAAAAAAAGTGGATTTTAACCGCAATTTTGATTAATAAATAAATGCTTTAATACAGAAACACACCCGCATTTATTTTAGGTATTCATTTGCATCTTATGGTGAAAAAAATAATTTTTTTACACCTTTATTTAATTAATAATACGTAATAGGTGGGGCATAAAAGCAAAGGCATCAATATAAAAAAAAAATGTTTTGAATGCAGTCACCGAGGATTACTAATTTAAAATGTAAGTACTGAGTTCTAGATATTATGTACGTATGTATCCTCCTTCCAAAATCATATTTTCTGTAAATTTAAACACTACGTTTTCTATAAAATGTTCAATTCAGTACATTATAAATAAGTAATACTCGATGTATGCATTCATTTTGCCTTTATACCCCACACATCATCATTAACCATTCGTGTATTCGTATTCGTATATTACAAAATAAGCATATTCTTCTTCGAGATATGATGTGATGATTCTGATGTTACATCTGTACTTCTTGTTGATTATTTTCTGTTTTTTTTTTCACATTATCTGGTAGATTATTGTAGGTACTCCTTTACTTTTTTGTAATACAAATTTTCTTGTATGTATTATTGGGCGTCATCGCTATTGAAATAGATATCTATATACCGATATATCGGCGATATCGCGACTTTTCCGATAATCGGCGATATTAATTTGCCGATACACCGATACGTTTTGAATTTCTCCCTATAGACAATCCCATCTTTAAACGCGCCTTCTTCGCGCTTAATTCGTTCATATTTAAGCGCGGCACAATTTTATCTACGCTCGAGGAATTCCCGCGTTTCATAATTTCATTCCGATCACGGAATACGTGTCGCATCAATATTCTTACTATTTTCAAACTAAGCCAAAAAGCCCATGATATGAAAATTGGACTAAATTGCTGGTGTCCTGAATGAGGCTCAAACTCCCAGATAACTGGGAGACCGTTATGACCACTACACCAACAACCTACTCGTATAATAATCTGAACGTAATGTTCTGTTAAATTACAATTTTTTAAATTTCATTATAAATTAAACAAATAATTTCGTCAGTTTCTGATCTAAACCCACTACTTTTTACACCTTTTGAAATCTTCACTGTCCGCATCGGTATCGGTATCGTCGATACTTTTTTATAAATATCGATATCGTATATCGCAGTGGCGTGCAGCGCATACAAGCAAAAAAACTGTGCATTAGTAAAGATTCTGAGAAACAAATATTAATTAAATAATCCTTATCTTAAGAAAAAGTTGATTTAAAATTCTAGCCGTATTTCGTCCTACGGCTAGAAGTTTTATTTCTGACGTTTCCATTTGACGTGACGTATCTGTTTTTTTCGATTTAAAATTGTAGCCGTAATTCATCCTACGGCTAGAAGTTTTGTTTCCGACTTTTTTGCGCTTAACTTCATGTCAATTCTTCATTTATTTCGCCAACCAATTTGTTCCACAGATATAGTCAAGTCGAGAAAAAACCATGTATTTTTAATGCTGCAAGTTTTGTGTAGTAGCGTCCTTCTTCGAAATGTTCTATGCCAGGCGCAGGTCATGCAGAAATGTTATTTTTTACAAATTCCACCCAAAACTTACGGTGTAAAATTTATGTCTTTTCTGTGGTAAATGTAAATACGAATACGACAAATATCATCTGTCATCATAATGATATCATAAAATGTTTGATTTATTTTTGCGAAAAGACACGTATATCTGAAATTAGTATTGTTTCCGATTTAATTATATATAAATCGTCTTCAAAATATATTGGAATTTTTCGCCGTATTAGCTATACCTATATAAAATATTTATTTATTTAGGAAATATTGTTTACATTACTTCTTTTATAGTGCAGTTATTTTTGTGGATTGAAGCTACTCAAAATAGTTCATTATAAATAGTTTTTTTTTTTAAATGTATGTACCCTTATAGGTATATGCGTATATATATATATATAATATATATATATATATATTATATAATAATGTTAAATCGAAGGCTTTCACGGGTACAATATTGTTAGTTCTAACTACTTTGGGGGTAACCCGCGTCAAATTCTGGTCGTCAGGACCAGTCGTCTGCCGACGTTTCGAACAGATCTCACTGTTCATCTTCAGGGCGCCTTGTCGATGAGCTGCTTCTCCAAAAAACGTACAACCGTTTGGGTCCGGAGCTCACCGTCAAGTGAAAGTTTGAAAAATTCTGCGTCAGGTGTTTGTGGAGGAGTGGGTTTCTCCAGCGACGCCGTTATGTGTAGTACTCGACTTCCGACCGCTTGGAGTAACATTCTTAATAATAATAATCAAATTTCTAATACAAATAATATTAATAATAATAAACCAGAAATCACGATGAAAACACCGAAGCAATTAGAAAATCCAACCTTCTCAACTTTGTATAATGACGATAATAAAGTAAATATACGGATTACTAGAAGCCGAGCAAAACATCCGATGCATCCCTAATTTTAATACCCGTCCCGCACTTGGACGCTAGTCGGGCGTACGGGTAATACCCTTAATACCCTTTCCGCACAAGATATGTTAAGATAGCAACACAAATAGCAATCATGTTTTGCCTGCTGTTATATAACATTGTCGCTTCGTCAATCTTCACGTTTGACAAATTGATGTCTTGACATTTCGCACGGCAACTTACGCGTACCTTTCTATTTTTGATCTTACCAACATAAAAAGGTCGCGATAGTGATAATGAGGTGGTGCATCAACCACCTATCGCGGCTCGTTTTCGTTTCGATATTTTCGACCGTCCATATTAATTAATAATAATCTAAGAGAGCCGATCAAACTGATAGGCGAACATCGCCCGATGGCGAACAATGCGTATCCTCCGTCACGCCGAAAGTGCGAACAATCTCCGCCATTGTTGCCGCCAAACTTTCCTATCGGCCGAATTGCACAGCCGCGCGAGGGCCTTGACTCGGCGGTCACGGGTAACGCGGTTTGTCAATGCGGCCCAATCATTACTCTGCTTTGTTTCATATTTTGGCATCGCGCAATGCCGAGATGGCGCTCCGCGATAGGTGACGCTGTTTTGGTCGTTAGTAATTTGTCTAACATTTAATTTCAACCGAAATATTCCACGTGACAGATCGGACACAAATCATAAGCACACCGCTCCTATCTCCAACACTACCACAACGAAACTAGCGGCTTACACATACTAATTCGTTTGTCATCCTTAAACGGACAGAGGTCTACAATGTTATGTGATGGGGGTCAATACATGCTTGTTACGATAACGCAAACCATTGAGAATAGATCGGACTTTCTGTCATGAATATACCTCTTATCCACATTCATACTCAGAGGTCGTAGTCAGATTTGCTTGTTACAACGAACCACGGCTACAATTACAAATAATAATAATAGTAATAATAATAATTTCGTTGTCTATATGTCTGTCCATAACTTCTTTTATAAAATTTTTTTTCTTTTTTTTAAATAAATACATACTTATTTTTTAGGAACCGACATGTAGGTACAATAACTGTCATTTTTCATGGGTTACAACTAGTATGCCTATAAAACAAAAAAATTCAATGTCTGCCTGTCTTCTATACAAATATTGACCATTTGACACATCTGACCCAATTTTTTTCTTTAGGACCCTGCGGAAAACATTGGCCCCATCTTCCTCCCCGATATAAATTTAATCGCTTCAAATTAACTTTAATACTAGCCTTTCCAAATTTAGCAATGTTAATAATAAGCACCTCAGCAAAAAAATATATTTCCGCTCCTCCTACCCATACCACCCCCTCCCGCCACTTGAAATAATTGTGCATCTAAATAAATTAAATTCAAAGCAATCAATTTATTTATTGCACGTTTATCCTTTAGGACAGTGCAGAAGATATATATACTATCCCCCTTCCCCCGATTACCTCATTCCCTCCACACGATATGAATGTAGGTAATATTCTTAAAATTTAATTGAATGCAATTCATAGCGTATAGAATCATGCGTAAAAAAAGTAACCCATAAAACCAAGTTTTTATTATACTCCCTTTCTTTGTAAAATATGACAACAATTAAAGACGAATTAAAACATATAACGTAACACTAAACTTACAGTAATTTAATATATTTCTAAAATTTCAGATGTTTTGAGCTTTGATAAGACACTTCACGCTTTGAAGATTAAATTCTAAAAACATTTGTCAGACAAGAGTAGCTTGTTGGTCTTGTGGTTAGGACACTTGCCTCGTGATCCAAAGGTCGCGGGTTCGAACCTCACTCCAGACTAGCAAGTTAGTCCTATTTTCATAGCACAAGCGTTTAGCTTAGTTTGAAAATAGTAAGAATATTGATGTGACACGTATTCCGTATTCACATCTCTATTTAAAAAAAAAAAAAAAATTAGATTTTCGACATTCGTAGTGAAGTACCTATTATGTATACCGACGGAGTAATTCAAATTTAGAAAATATTCCGCGACGTTATCGGGCCGCCGCGCCGTTGCTAATCAAACTTTTCTAATGATTCCAATTTGAAAAAACCAATAAAATTTCTAAAAATCCAAAATTATACTATAATTATTAATTTCTTTTAACGAAAATTTGATAGATCTTCTTGAACGTCGCCACGAGTCTACTTGCCAAGTTTTAGCTCGATTGGATCACGGAAAAAGGGTCAAAAATCGATCCAAAGTTTTTTTTGACGGCAAGCCGGCAAGCAAGCAGACGCCACGAGTTAATACAAAGGGAGTAATGAAGACACCATACACGCACTGGCCACACCGTTCTCTCACTGGTTTTTATCGCTGGTTACGTCGCACTTGTCAAGGGTCAAATAACAACTGACTAGCGCGCTTGCTTTCGACTTTTTATACTAAACATGTTGGTTTTCGAATCGAGACCTTTCTACACATTTCTAGTATTTACACGACATTTCCATTGTTTACGAGAATGTCCCAGTCGAATCCAGAGTGTTGTGCGGCGATTCTACCATCCGGTTACAATATTATAGCAGTGATCAAAGTGCTGGATGCATATTCAAGGTGCGGTCGAATAAGAGATTGATATAAATGGAAATACCTTGTATTGAAGTGAATCCTGGAACTGGCAAGAAAGGAATGAAAGTAGACCGAATGCGGTGGAAAATCTTTGGTCGATAGAGTGAGGAATGAACAAATTAGAAGTGAATGTAATGCTGGCTGTAGTGTGGTAGACAGAATAAAGAAGAGTGCTGAGATAGTTTGGTCATGTGGAATGTATGAGCGGGGAAAGGACGGTTAAGTAAATATATGGGGCGAGTGTTGAAGGCAACAGAAATAGAAGGCGTCCGCGAAAGACCTGGCACGATCAAATATTTAAAATATTGGAGGATGGCCCCGTTGAAAGCCTCAAGAACCGTAGAGCTCGCATGAGAAGAATGTAGCCGAAGCAAAAGTGGAGTGCCAAGATAGAAGAATATGGCGTTCTATCCTCTCTGCCTACCCCTGCGGTGAAACGGCCTGATGGTTTGTTGGTTGGTTAGTTTGAAATGTGTTTTAGAATTTTTGAAATGTTTGGCAAAATGAAGTACAAAGCTTGTCATATATTTTGAGCGTTAGGTCAGACACAGCCGTAACAGGCCTGACTGACAGGCGCCGTAGGACCGGCGGTTAGGCACGAGCAATGTGCATTTTTGCAGACGTGAAAAAAGTGAAGACGGCCGTCGATGCCGGCGTCCGATTCGTCTTGGTCTACTTTGCATCTGGTGTGTAAAATGGAAACTTCGCGGGCGGGCGGGCTCGCGCGGCATTCCTGCAGCAGCGAGCCGCTCGCTGCCAGCGCATCCATCTTACTAACAACTTAATTACACTTGGTTACAAAACTTAGTTACAAACAACAACGTAAATTAGCTAACTCACCATTGTGCCTTTCTCCGCGAGGGTATGATAGCGCATCGCAACCATTCGTACCGATCAAAAGCGCAACGAAAAAAACTCTAGGGAGGTTTTTTTTATTATGGGCATATCATAGTACGTAATTTCATGAATACAATAAAAACGTTTTACTCGCCATAAAGATACTGATACACACGCCCATTAGTGGCACGTGAGCATGCGCAGTATTGAGCTTCTTGAGCCATTGCTATTTAGTAGAATGTGTGCACGCACATTGCTAGTAATGAGCATGCTCATTTGATTTGCGGGTGGAAAGGGTATCTTTTGAACATGTGTGAACAGGCTTGCTTATGAACATGCTGATGTCATTCGCGGCTAGTATCGATTATCAATGCGATCTTCTCAGTCCGCGACAGGTGAATATGGCGCGTTGGGGAGTTGTTGACAAAACTTATTATAGGAATACTTTTTGTGACTTATTATAGGAATCACGAATGTCTGTGGAATACTCGGTCACCGCTTTGTAAAATAATATAGCAAGAAATAATGTTTATGAAACTTTATTAAAAGACACGAATGATTCAAATCTTACAATAAAAATTATAAAATCAAAAATGTGCGGATGGAAACTCGGGAACTGTTTTGATTTATTGGTTCCCTTAAATTTACCGTTTCAGTTTGCAAGGTTTCCATTTTGAACAAGAGCGTCTCTCTTCTATGACAAGAGCATGCCAGTAATAAGCATGTGTGTTTGATTGTTAGCTTTCCATAGAGTCCATCGCAGAGGAGTACCGAGTTTTCTGGCAAGTCTGAGGATCCAGAGGTGAGTTTTTTGCATCGTCTCTTTCGTGTGCGGGCGTTTCGCACTTATACTGGACGACTGGCTTGCTTCGGAAGTCTCCGTACAGCTGTCAACTATTTGAGCGTAATATTGTTGTAACTAGGGAATGCAATCCCGATCCCGCGAGATCTCGAGGCATTTAACGAGATCAATCCCGAACCGAAAAATCGGACGAGATTATCGGAATTCATCAGCATTTTTTATATTTTGTATGTTTAATTGTTTATGTCTATAGAACTTTTAGTAAGTACTTAAAACTTATGTTCATGTCACATTCAAATAATGCAAATAGCTTTGAATAATATTTGCTGTATTTTATCAAACTAACATAGAAATAAAAACTACTACTAACACTACTACATTGACTGATTGATGCTCGGAAAAACGCCTACAAAAACTTTAATGCGATGATTAATAATGAACATTTTATTAAAATTGCTGATATAAAAATGCAAGGTGTTGTCATTAATTGCTATTCAGCTCTATAAACAAAAAAAAAAACAAAAGTATTCGGGATCCCGATCCGTAGGGATCCTCCGGGATTGGAAATTCTAATCTCGAGGGATCCCGAAAGGGCAATCCCGACCCGGGATTGCATTCCCTAGTTGTCACTGCCGCCGAACCAAATTGTGCTATGAAAATAGGACTAACTTGCCGGTGTCCTGGAAGGGGGCTCGAGCCACCGACCACCAGATCACTAGGCGAGCGTCATGACCACTACAATGCATTTGCAAATCCTACGGAATGCGGTGTTACGCAAGCCGGCAGAAAATGTGTTTCCGTCAACAATTAAATCGCCAGCGAAAGAATGCAGCGGCCTCAATGTGTTATGTCATTTCAATAGACAAGTCAGATATTTCAAAACAAAAAAGGTTATCAGTTGAAGCGTGGCGGAGATTTGATTTTACCATATTGCATTCCAGGGTTGAAAAAACCTTTCCAAAAAAAAAGTTTTTTCTTCAAGAGCAAAATAATCTTGTGGCGATATTATTATTAATAATACGGGGTGTCTCATAGCTAGTACCAAAAAATTTACAGGTGGATTCCTGCCTTGATAATGAGTCGAAAATGTTCAAGCAAACGTGACATGATGCAATTACAAAGTTTGCATTTTTTTTCAATATTTATGACTTATTTTTGGCAAAAAGTGAACTATCATTACAGTATCACTATCATAACTTATATCGATTATAAAAAAAAATCTTTCGCTTTAGTACAAGTCGAACAAAACAATAGAAACCTTGCAAAAATTAAAAAAAAATTTTTTACGTCTCTTTTTGACTATAATTGAATGTAGTTATGCAGAATGCCGCCAGCCACAAAATACTCAAACTGAGGTAAAAGCACTTTTGTCTTAAAATGGAATAATTAAACTTACACAAAACCTAGAATGTTATTTACTTAAAAAATTTATAAATAATATATAAACGCCAATTTCTGATAACTGTAAAGTGGATTTAAGTGTAGATTTTCAGAAATATTGGGAGTTTTTTCAATTATCTGATCTTAATATGTGAATTATGCATTCTGCAGAAAACAGCTAGAGTTACTTATCTATCATGAATATCTAATAATTACATTTATATTTGTATCTATGGGATTTTTATTATCACCATGTGAATATGTATTTTTTAAACTATATAAAAATACTAAATATATAACTACTTTCTAGCTGTTTTCTGGCGAATATGTTTTGTGGAAATCCTATTAAATAGTCCTATTAAAAGTGTTTTAAGTAGCGTAAGCGCTTTCTGCAGATTATAAAATGTTGTTTTCGCGATCAATAAATATTTCAGAAGGCGATTACTGTGAATTTTTGTATGAAAGCGGCTTGGCTGATTTTAGTAGAACATATAATTGACCTTACTCCATCCGATGACATTAATATCTCATTTTTACGTTCAATTTATCTTTATATATATATATATATATATATATATATATATATATCTATATTATATAAACGTTTTGTGCTCTCAGAACACAAAAACATTGGAAAATATTTTCTTTAAATATAATTTTCTTTTTTTTGCTTAAATATCAACAGTTAAGAAGATAAGCGATGTCAAAGATTCAATATTTATCATATCCCAATTAAAATATTTTCTTTGTATGTCCGTCCGTCCGTCTATCCCCATAACTTCGTGTAACTTCCGTGACTTATTTCATAAAAAAATATTTTTATAAATAAATAAATACTTATCCTTTAGTAACCGACATGTAAAAGTATTGTCATTTCTGACTGGTTACAGCCAGTATTCATATAATAATCGACGCATCCCTCATTCAAAACGGATTCATCGGAGTCTCAGAAGATAGTAAAATTAAAAATTGTACATCAGTCGCGCAGGTAATCCAGCCGTGCGATCACTGGAGCTGCGTGGTGTCGTGACGAGACGCTAGACCCGTGGGACGGGGGTATCAGGTTAATAGTGAGCGCGAGAGATTCTCCTCATTCTCCTCACACGACCGAGAGAGTATTCGGCTGAATGCGCGGCTTCCGAGGTCAACTTGTAAAGAATCGTATTTCTTTCAAAATAAGAACGGCGGTCTGTACAATTCTGTACAACTTTGCGGTGGTCGGCGGCCGCCGCGTACTCTAGCCGTTACGCGGCAAACATTTCAACCAATCAGGCGCAATATCAACATCTAATACGAATAGGTTAGTTGAAGTAAATCGCGTCCACAAAATCAATTTCGGTGACCGTGGTGGCTGGAACAAATTTGTGGAATAAACTACCTAATAAACTGAGACAAACAGACAGCTTACCGCAGTTCGAAAAACAACTAAAGACGCATTTTTTAGAAAATCATGTAAAAATCTATAAAATCAGATCGTTACAACACTACGTTATGTTTCCCACTCCTAGTATGCACTCCGCGCGAAATATGCGAAAATACCTGATTCTTTCTAGCACTCCCAACAATTAAAGTTTTAAATTTAAATTCAATTTTTTGTATGTCATCTAGTGAAAAGTATGTAATAGTAAATAAGTGCTTTTAGTCAGTGAGTTGTTTTGTGTGAAGCGCCCTTGACTCGCGAAGACGGCGCTATATAAATGATCAACTATCATTATTACGCGCGCAACGCGCCCGTACGCCCCCTCCCGTATGCCACACCAACCCAACCTGTCAAAATTAATGGTTTTTTTCACGAATTTTACGATTTTTTACGAATTTCGCAACCGCATGGCGATTTTTTTTGTACTTATTATGAATTTAGAATTAACGAAAAGAATTGAGAATTTTGAATTTGGAATCAATAATGAATTTGTAATTCCGCATAGTTCGAAATGTTTTTTTGGGGGGTCCCTTGAATTTCGAAATAACGAGGTTCTCCTGTACTCGCCGAAAGGATCATGCTTACTTATTCCCGGATTCATGTGGGCCGGGATGACATACTTGAGTGAAATTCTGCTATTAAAATTAAGGTTCATACTATACTTTATATTTTGGAAAAAAAATTGAAAAAAATATGCGAAAAAAGAAATTACTATAGTTACAGACGTTACACGGACAGACGGACTGGCGGATAGACAGACAGACAGACAGACAACAAAATTATTATAATTGGGATTGGGATTTTATATTTATTCAACATTTTTAATTTCATGTTCCATATGCGTTATATCCTTCTTTTTATGGACTAGACTTAGCATCGTTGTTTTAGCAGCGATTACAATACGCAAATTGCACTAAAATTGGTTGTAAAAATATACAAGAAAAAAAGAGTGCTTAAATCGATGATATAATAAACTGTAGATAAGTTACAAGCGTGAAATCTTGGCAACTCAAAAGTAAGATAATTTAATTGCCTTACTTGCATTCGTTATCGAACGGACCTTCTTTGTGATCGGGCGTGACGCTACGCCGAAAAAAAAGTCTCGGGGAAAAGGGAACAGAGTGTCGTACACTATTGTAAGAATGAGCATGTTATTTTAGTCACCGTGACTTCAAATTTTTCTGTCTACACGCAGAGCGTTTGTGAAATAAGTGTGCCGTGGTTTGTTGTCTCTTTCAATGGAATATTTGCTACATTATGAAAGCCGGCTAGTATGGGAATAACGTGTCTATCCTATATTATAATACTTCAATGGTTTTAATGAAATTTTTTAAAACTTTCACGTGACCGATTATTGAATGAGTCATAATTGTATTACATATTGAATAATTAGATAAAGATGGAAACATTATTATATTTACTAGCAGTTAAGCATTCGGCTATCGCCGATTGCTTGCTGCTAGGCCCTGCGGGCGGCTTTCTGGGCCGCTGCGCGGCCGATAGTAGCCGCTGCGCGGATATTGCTGGCCGCTACGCGGCCATAAATATTCGCTTGCTGGTTGACAGTATGGTCGGCTATGATGACCGCTTCACGGCTAGTAATGGCCGCTACGCGGCCATTGATGTATACAATCAGCTGTCAGCTATGGTAGCTACTGCGCGGACATTGGTGTCTAATAGGTCTTATCTAAATATAATAATTTCGTTGTCAGTCGGTTCCTAACTTACTGGAATTATAACTTAAGATAATCAGAGTATGACAGACAACCAGCGCACGGGCTATTTTACACGCAAGAGTCGTTATTAATTATTATGTTCCTTGATTTTTCACTTTAGATATAATTGAGACAAAAGTATTTGTAACCGATTAATAAGCCAGAGCTGAGTTTTAAAATTAATATTTTCGTCAAATGCTTCTAAAACACATAAATTTGCTTTCAAATTTATTGTCAATTGTCAAATTAACACTCTTTGCCAGACAACCGTATTAAAACATTCAAAGTGGCGCTTTTTTTCTAATCTGGAACAAACTTTTTTCGTATTTCCCAAAACAAAACATCACATTTTAAAAATAATATTCTAGCACTAAATTTAAAGAAAGATCTGTCAAACACAATTTCATTGTAAAGCAATAATGCTATGTCGCACAAAGTCGCTATACTAATTATGCATTTTTAATTACTGCTTAAATATGTAACTGATTTGGAGACAACATTCCTATAATGATATTTGTTAAACATCGACATTTCAAGCGTTTCAAGCGTTTCAAACACATACCGCCATCTTTATTCACACACCGCGCATGCGCAGTGCGGCGCAATGAGCCACCGGATTGGCCACCACCAAAATAAAAAATGGCCAAATTCACATATTATTCTAAAACACGTATATGTTTATTGTAAACTAAAAGTAAACGTGTCATATATATTAAAGTTGTAAGGTAGTTTCCGCGAAATTTATATGAAGCCTTTAATTCATTTCGATTTTTTTGCGTTTTTTTCGACTTTTTCAAGCACTTTTTTGCGGTTTTCTCCGCAACCATAAGTAATAAAAATATTTTGTAAAAAAAATACGAAAGGTAGATAGTTACCGCGTGAGAATTTAGTACATTCGATTTTTTTCTTCTTCTCGTCTCCGTTCTATGCTCATTTGAGTAAAATTTGATTTTTCTTCAATAACTCGGCCGCCAGACAGAATTCGGAAATTCTAATCGACAAAAAGGTAGATAATCACGTTGCGCATACGATATACGATATAATTTATAAATATTTTTTTTCTAATTTATTTCGAAAATACGTATTTTTTACAAAATTTACATTTTTTTTTTTCACCTTTTTCAATCGAATTTATTTCTTAAACTGCGAGGAATATTTTAATTTCAATAAAAAACCATGAAAGACCAAAGACTCTGGCGTGAAGAACTTTTTATTTAAATTTTTTTGGACGTCTCCTTCTTATATTTTTATGATATTTAATGTTGACAAATGATTTTTAGTCAAAAAGCTTCACTTCTCGAGACAAGCTAAGGAGACAAGGGAAAACGAGACACAGA
This sequence comes from Agrypnia vestita, assembly GCA_016648135.1. Classification (NCBI taxonomy): domain Eukaryota; kingdom Metazoa; phylum Arthropoda; class Insecta; order Trichoptera; family Phryganeidae; genus Agrypnia; species Agrypnia vestita. Next base: position 154,306 of record JADDOH010024802.1, on the reverse strand, counting down.
TAGAATACCGTCTCGCAGAAGTTTATCGAAATTTGAAAGATGACAGCGGCGTTGTCAATATGAAAATATTCCACAGAAAATCTCAATGTCGATTTTTGATTACATTTATCTGACCAATACGTCGATTTTACACAAAAAACTAAAGATAAAAATAATGCTTAATGTGTTTATTGTTGTTTAATATAAATTTTTTATTTGTTTTCTAAGAACTTTCTTACGAGCGATTCAATTAAACCTATAGCTCTTTGCGAAAATCCTCAGCTGTTTTGAAAATTCAAATGATTTTACTTTAAATATGTTTTTTTAAGACAAATATCTGAATTAATACAACGTTAAATCATTAAAAAATTACATATAATTAAAGGTTCACATGTTGGTTTGTGTTTTTTATAAAAACACTCAATCCATTAGATGAATTTTATAAAAAGCGAACCAAATTAACATCTTCTGTCACGAAAAATTGACAAAAATCCTATCGAAATTTACATTAATCGACAATTAAATGACGGAATGTCAGTTTCATACAAAAAATGCATGTTGTTGAAATTAAAAATGTAATGTCTCGGTATATTTTTGATGAATAATACATCTGTTGTAAGAAATATAAAGTTTAAAATATGATTTATCGATTTGGACAAGAAGAAAAAATATTTTAATTCAGTATAGTTGTAAAAGATTAAATCTAAGAAACATAGTTTTCGAAAATATTTATTTCAATCAGCTGTTTTCGATTAAAATATTTTTAAACATGTTAGGCGTAATGGTTGAATACATTTTCGTGTGTGCGTATTAAATTAGATACATATGTTTTAAATAAAAATATATTGAAATCATTTAAGTGAGGTTTCTCAGCGGGTTTTAATGCCATCATTTAAAAAAAAATTTCAAAAGACAAGTCTTTGCCGCGTGATTTTTTGTAAACATTTATTTTATTCTTCTTCTTCTTTCGTTTCCATGCTAGATCTCCAGGAATTTCATTTTTACTCATTTCTCGGTGTTGTGCGATCGGATTCAAAATTAAAGTATGACGTTTTGTGACGCATCCGGTCATCTTTTTTTTAAGTACAAAGTTTTTGCATAGCTTTCTTTCTCGAGAAAATGCAAAAATAAAACCCCGTTATAGGCGTAGTTTTAAAAATTAGAGGCGCCATCTTTTGCGCATTTTTATGAAACTTTTTCACCCCCTCCACTTTTCTAGGTACCTAACCAAGGTCGAAATATATAATGATGCAATATAGTACAAGCATATAATTTTTTAGGATTACAACATATATTACAGAATCATGTATCAATAACATCCACCACCGAGAATAATTTCAGAAGAAAAATGTTGGGTTAGGTTATGTTAGTTTAGATAAGGTTTAGTGCGTTCTTCAAAAATAAGATAAAAATATTTATTTTAAAACATTTCTTCTGAATGTAACTATTGTTTTTGAGGGTATTATTTGTAAATGTATTTTGCGATTAGATGATAATTTCGATTAAAGTGTTGCTCATTCTTCTTATTAATATTATTCTTCACTTATTCAATTTTTTCTTTCACTGTTTTCAATTTTTTAAATAATATGTTTCAGTACATTTACAATTTTTGTTACAATACAAGTTATAAGCAAAAAAAGATTATTTCAGGTTAGGTAAGGTTTGGTTAGGTTTATGTTGTGGATTTTGGGTTTTTCTTGGATATGTTCGCGAAGCGATGCCCGATTTCGAATATGTAAAAAGTACCAGACGAGCCCAGCCCGTCCGCGTCTCTCCACGACAGACGCTGCGCGGCAAAGCCGCGCGGCGACCGTCGACACCCGTCGCCCGCACAGCGGGCGTCTGCGACCGCAAAGCGGGAGCCGTCTGACTCATTCACCTTTGCGCGGCCTTTGCGCGGCTTTCTCTTACATCCTTCGGGTTTTACAAGTTGAAGTTCTCTCTCTTCCCACTCGATCTTTCATAACTCTGTCATTTATCATCCGATTTCAATTTGGAAAAATACCACAGATAGCTCTCTTCCTCTTCTATCGAATCTTATAGTACAATCTCCCGAATGCGCAATCCGATTTTTGCGATCGGGGCGTTACCGGAAAGTGTTTACCGTCAATCTTTTTCTTCGTTACTCAACCAACAGTGAGTCCGTCTTCTTCTTCTTCGTTACTTAATCATCAGTGAATCTGCCGCCAGGCTAAATTGCACGCGTAGCCGTGCAACGGGCACCTAGTATAAATATGAAATATGTACATTCTTTTTATAAATGCACAGTAGATTATATTTAATGTTTATAATATTTCTACACATTAAATATTATCTGCATGTATTTTAAAACAATCCATACTTCTCGCTACTTTATACGATTTCGCCATTTGTTTTTTTTTGTGCTGGCAATGGAAACACATGCAATACTTACAGCATTTTTAGCGCATTCATATTATAAGATGCTTTCATTTCAGTATGGAATAAAATTTGAATAACCCAATAATAAATAATTTATTGCGCATCACAGTGTGGTTGAAGAATGAGTGATCAACCTTGAATCGTATCCGTATGAAATGACGATTATGATATTGCGTACACGGCACCAGTGTTTGGGACCTTCCGATACTGCCGACATGGCGATACTAGCAATATTGCTCTTGACATCGATATTCAAATTTCATTATTTCCTGATCAAACGTAACAATGTTTATTTATTTTACGTATCGTAAACGGTTTTATTGAAGTAAATAATAAAGTATGTAAACAAATTTACTGGGCCATTAAAACGGGAAACATTGTATTTTTATTTGCATTTTGATGGAAATAGTTATCTGTCGTAGTAAACAAAAAACAATAAAACATTTCAGGCGGGAAAATTGAGCGACCCTTGATTTAGTGGATATAAAGAGTTATTTTGAAACCATTAATAACCTCGCAGGACTATATTCCTGCCTTGATTATGAGTCGAAAATGTTTAAGCAGCCATGACCTAATATCATTAATTAGTTGTGAAGATATACGACATCAAAATTTGCATTTTTTCCCCCGTATTTCTGACTTATTTATTGATATTGCATAACTCCATAACTATTGATATTAGAATATTTTCTATTCAAAATTAAAGCAGGAATATAGGCGACGTTATTAATGTTCTCCAAATAACCCTGTATATATCGATAGTGTTTCATAGCTAGTAGAAAACTTTAAAGGCGGATTTCCTGCCTCGATAATGAGTCGTTGTTGTTCAAGCAACCGCGACGTAATATAATATCAAGAGTTATGGAGGTATGCAATATCAAAGTTTGCGTTTTTTTTATATTTCTGACTTATTTTTTGCAAAAAGTTGAAGTATTATTACAGTAACTTATATCGAATATGAAAAAATCATTTGCTTGAAAATAGTTCAAATAAAATGATAAAAACCTTGTTTATAATATTATTTTCAACTTTTGCAAGGTTTTTACCATTTTATTCGACTTGTGTTAAAGCGAATGGATTTCTCATAATCTATATAAGTTACTGCAATGACAGTAAAACCTTTTGCAAAAAATGAGTCATAAATATTGAAAAACATTTCTAACTTTGTTATTGCACACGTCCATAGCTATTGATGGTCATGGAAAATTGAACATTTTCGACTCATCTACCTGTAAAATTTTTGCTACTAGTTATGAGACACTCTGTATATATATATATATATATATATATGCATTTTGACAAATTTTTATCTATTTGTGTTACTTTTTAGTGAAACATCTCTTTTTCCCGTTGGAAAGTGGGAAATGAACCCAACAGGGTAATTGCCTACCGTGAGGTAGAGTGAGATGTTTGTCTTGTTGTCTACAGAGTTCTATGCAATGTCTCAATTATACACGTTAACAGTTACATTCAGTCACGGTTCTTAAGTAACCGTTTAACGTCGCAGTGTAAAACAGCTGAACTAATATTGACGCCGACGATACAACTGCTACTAAATTGAAAAATGTTCTGCAAATATTCAATTAGTAAACACACAATGTCACGAGTATACTGGGACAACTTTTACATACTTATTGTTATTATTGTTGTATGATTTGTCCCAATTCCTTCTTTTTATGGCATTTCTCCTCCAGTTTACCACCCCCAAGCTACTGTAGTCTATTATCAAGCTATATATCTCATTACACATATAAAGGATATTGCTTTAAAAAAATCCAATCAAAAATAGTTATCTTATTAGTGACATCTGTGGTTAATTAAGGGGAACGAAAAAGCTTTGGATGCCGGTCGCGCTAAGGATAATTAGAGCATACATATGAAACGGATTGTAAAATTTAAATACATATACATCTTCCAAAAATTTGATAGGTGTGGTATTCTATCGTGGGTGGAAATGGTGAACGTTACATCGTGTAAAGTGATCACTTAAGCCAGCCGTACGATAGGTCGTATGCCCTATGAACACCCAAAGACTTCCATACCTACTTTGTCTATCATATTACCATAAAAAAATATAATTTTGTCTCTTTGAGACATCTATAATGTCTTGAAAAATACCTTCTTTGCGAGTTCTTGGTCTTCCATGACGCACAATCAGCATTTTTATGTACAAAATAACACTGACTATAGGCCGACCACAATCAAAAGACCATTCGCTAGCTTTGTCCGGTAAGAAGAAAGCGGGGTAAAGTTGCCTGGCAAGCCCGCATTACAAGCCTCAATATGATATTCCAAATAAATATACTGTTTTTAGTTTATAATAACTAGAAAAACTTCTTTTGTGTTCATTTTTTGCATCATAACAACACACATTTTTTGCGCACATTCTTTTGAATGCGGTCTAGCTATAACAAACCATCACTCCGCTTCCCAGAGAGGTAGGCCGAGAGGATAGAACGCCATACTCTTCTGTCCTGACACACCACATTGAACTCGTCGAAGCAAATGTGGTGTGGAAATGGCGTAACGGAAGGTGACAGTAAGTAATTAATTTAACGGCTGACATTTTTGCTGATAGTATAACTGTGTATAGGACAAAGCTGATACAATTGTTTACATCTCAACGAAATGGAAATGGACAATAAATTTTTCTATTTTACCTTTAACTATTATTATTTGTACCTTTAACTGTATTATTATTTTATCTGTCTTATGTTTTTCTGTATTATTATTATTACCTTTTAACTATTATTATTGTAACTTTTAACTGTATTATTATTTTAACTGTCTTATGTTATTTAAAAAAAAATATATTTTGTATATTTGTAAAAGCCCATAAGGGCGTTAAATAAATAAAATAAATAAATATTTTAAAGCTCCGCGTCTCATTATCGAAATGACGCTAGGAACTAAAAAAAATTTCGCTAACCTAGAAATTATGATGGAAATAAGCTGGGTAAATGTCACGACATTGTTTGTCAGTAGCAGTGCATTTCTGCTACTGGCAAACAAACTTTCCGCTGTATAATTAAGATTAGAAATATTAAAGAGTTAAGGTTGTTATTACGGTCGTTAGACATATTTAATTGTAATTTCGGATATTTTATACGCACCGTATGTATTACCGAGAAGCGAATCGCGACGTTTCGTTGGATACTTATCCAACGTCATCAGGAGGACGACCTTTACCCGCGGAGGTGGAGGTCGGACTGATTAGGTGCTGCTTTCTAGGGCGTAAATTGTACGCACTTTGTTGTGGAGTGTTCTCTTCTTCTACAATAGAGGTCGCCAGTGTGCAATATGTACTAGTTACGTCGGCGGATTTTACTGCGACTTCTCTCAAGGGTTGAATCAGTGTCGTTAGAACAGGGCGCCAAATACTTGATAGTTTGTAACTGTCATCTCTATTGAAATTGGGATGTTTGTATATTTCAACGGACTCCCTCACTAATCTGGGTATAAGGTACGGTTCTGTTGATAAGATTTTTGCCTTGTCAAATCTGATGAAGTGACAGAGATTCCTTTTGGATGCATGTTCGCAGATTGCCGATGTATCGGAGTTGTTGTTTTTAATTGCTCCAATGTGTTCCTTCAATCGTGTAGCGATATTGCTATCAAACTATTAAGTATTTGGCGCCCTGTTCTTACGACATCGATCCAATCCTTGAGAGACGTCGCACACTGACGACCTCTATTGTAGACTACTCCACAACAAAGTGCATACAATTTACGCCCTAGAAAGCAGCACCTAATCAGTCCGACCTCCACCTCCGCGGGTAAAGGTCGTCCTCCTGATGACGTTGGATAAGTATCCAACGAAACGTCGAGATTCGCTTCTCGGTAATACATACGGTGCATATAAAATATCCGAAATTACAGTTAAATAAAATTAGAAATATTTTCAGTGAAATTTACGAATACACTTTTTATGCGGTTCTATAAGGATAACGTTTGTCATGTTTTGTTATTATGATCTTGTATGGCTGCGAAGCACATCCCTTCACATATTTAGGCACATCCGCTGGGCAGGAAGACTGCGGGGGTCTTCTTCCATTTCCTTTCTTTGTTTTCGTAACTTCGTAAATTTACTTACACAAATATGGGGTCACCGTGTTTCTAAGAATTCTGCATTCCAGACAAACTGAATGATAGACGTCGGGTTAGCCTCTACTTAAAAGAGTTTCATAATTTTAAAACCAAATTTATTAATCAATAAGAAAGACATACAGAAAAATGAAATCAAAAAAAAAATATTTGGCTCCTACCGGGATTCGAGCCACGGATCTCCTATCCGGGGCAGGCGCGTTATCCAATTACGCATAGGTATATCGACCTTGCCTGTAAAGTCTCATTTATTAATTTATTAACACATTTTATCCATTTTTAGAGCAATCTCTTTAATCAACTTCTCGCCACTAATTACCACTTCTCGCTTCAATTCGTCATTATTTAATGTACCTACACCCTCAGATTAATTTTTATAGTGGATTGCTCTAAAATGGATAATATACGTAAATCAATTAATAAATGAGACTTACAGATAAGATCGATATATTCACGGAAACGTAGGCTGTAGCGTAATTGGATAACGCGCCTGCCCCGGATAGAAGGAGATCCGTGGTTCGAATCCCGGCAGCAACCAAATATTTTTCGTTGATTTGATTTTTCTGTACGTCTTTCTAATTGATTAATAAATTTGGTTTTAAATCTCACAGAACTTTATTCTGAAAAAATTGCAACTTCACAATAAGAATGTGCTCACGAGTATAATAGTTTTAGAATTGATCATCCATATTAAGTAGACCGAGTTCAGTGAACGGACATTCGCTGCGGCAGGATCAAAAGCGGGGAACACTTGGCTTTCGGAAAAAGAAACTTTTAACACTTAAAAAGAAAAAAATCTCTTATAAAAACGTCCAGTGTAGGATTAAAGATTGTATCTTAATGTGTAATTTCACGCGACAAATACGTGTCTTTTTACCAGTCGGAGGAACGTGCATGTCAGCCGTAAGCTGTATACAAAAGGTATTATTGTATAGTTGCAATTAGGTTTCTATTCAATGCGTGTCCTAAGATGATAATCACTTCTCGACACTAATTACCAATTCTCGCTTCAATTCTTCATCGTTTAATGTAGCTATACACCATCAGACGTTCGTGTGGCAAATCCATTTATGATAGAGCAAAGAATGAAGATATCAGGAATGAATGTAAAGCTGATCTTAGTATATTAATAGAATTAAAAAAGGGCCGCTCAGATTTGGGCATGTTGAGCGAACGAATGAGGAAAGAATGGTAAGAAAGATATATTTCGCAAGTGTTGACGGCGCTAGAAACAGAGGGCGACCGCGTTTTGCATTCAAATTTTTTTTTTATATTGCTGCCTTTGCTTTTATACCCCTTATTTTTTATCTCTATATTCCCAAACAATAAATTTTTCCCATCGAGACATTTTATGGACTATCTAGATATATAGAATATCTAGATATTCTGTGAACACTTCACACTCTTCAAGGAATTTAGTCTCGATATCATCAAAATAGTTTAAAAAAATGTTAATCTTAAAAAAATATGATATATTTTACAGTAAAAAGAATTATAAAAAAATATAGTATTTAAAAAAAATTCAATATTTTATATGAAAGTATGTCCTAAGATTGAAAAATAAATGATAAGAAAAATATTGTTAAAATATAATATGCTGGTGCATGATAGGAGTTAAAAATATAAAATATTGATTTTCAGGCGTATTCCAGTAGATATGTAATAATTCGAAAGAATATCATAAATACGTTTATAAGGAATAGTGCTAAAATACGAGAAACGTTTGTAGAAGTTTGATAATGTGTGGATGTTCTTACGATGGAATTGGTGAACGTTGCATTGTGTAGAGTGATCACTTAAGCCAGCTCGTACAGGTTGTAAGCCCTGTGGCATCATATAAGAGACTTCCATCCACTTTTCTCGTATATCAGCTCGTCTCTGTGAGACTTCTATAATTTATCCTTAATGAATAATAAGTCTAAATTTTCCTAAAAATAACGCGAAAACGTGAAACAGTATTGAAACTCTCTCCTTATGCATCATAATTCTGAGCCTTGTCAAATGCGTGCACCTGTGTAATGTTTATTTTACTTTATTTTACCCGAATGATAAATTAGCAGCTCCTTACTAAGTCTTGCCGCTAATTCTAATGTTTATCACGAAAGAAACAAAATAAATTTCGCTACAAGATATAAGTAAGTACCTACCGGTATGGTAGATATTTGGAGAGGATTGTAACCCGCACTGGCCACGAGATTAATAAAAAGAACGCGATAGATGTTGGCAGAAGCAGCGAAAGAATTTAATCTTCTCGAATCAGCAATCGTACGATAGAATAAAAATTACAAGAAAAAAATATGATGGAGGGAAAGAGCTCACGTTTTTATTTGGAGAGTGAGGCAAACATTTTTTTTTCATGTAATATAATATTTTTACTTTTTAGTCTTAATATTTCCCATCGCACAAAATTACTTCGTTAGGAAACTAGAGATATCTTTTGGTGAACTCGTTAACCCATTTCCCATATAAAACTTTGATTAATTAATTATGATGGATTGTTTGATAAATTAGTGAATATGTGTGTGCAAAGTTTCAGTTCGATTAGACACTGGTAAACAGGTGAAATATCGATTATAAGATTCCGTCCAGACACACAAACAGGTGAAGCTAATATAAGCGTGGTAAAATTAAATACACTTGTTTGCATATTATGTGTATAAATGTGTTTGAATCATAGACGACAGAATTAAGAAAGAGTATAGATGGGTTAAAGCCCGGTCGCCGAGCAGAGAGTATTTCGTACATTGACCCTACGCTACGTATCCTTGTCGCTCGCTGTCACGCTCGCTGGCTGTGCCTGTGCGAGCGCGACAGCGTAATTGTGCGTGAGCGACAAGGATACGTAGTTACGTAGGGTCAATGTACGAAATTCTCTCTGCTCGGCGACCGGGCTTTAGTAATAATAAAACATATATAAAATGAATGTTGAAGATATAGAACGGCTTTCCAAAAAGATCCCCGATAGAGATTCAACAATCGTCCAGAGGGCATGGGATGTTTAAAAGTGAACGATGCAACAGTGATCAAAAAATTCAGCAGTCGGAAGGAAATTTAATACCAATTAACTGTATTAAATATGAGTTACTAAAAATTTTCCATTAACTTTCAAGATTAATATTTTGTATATATTAGACCAAGCCTAAATGATGGAACACTCAATACATTGCAATTGCTTCGGTTTTTTATTTACGTGCTAATCGTACGTAGTTAATCGCAGAGACCAATGGCCGCGTAGAGGGCACTAACGGCCGTGTAGCGGCCAGTATAGCCGCCCGCAGGGCCTAGCAGCAAGCAATTGCTCAAATGCTAGTAATAATTTAATTGTTGCATATTCAAATTTTTATTTGTTAATCTAGCATGATATAGATTATTAAAAATATATAATTTAATTATATTTACTAGTTAACTCTGAGTTTTATAATATTGTTATATTTTTTTCACTACTAGTTTCGAGAGATCAGAATCTCTCATCGACAGGTGAAGTATCTAACTAATAATCTATAATGTAAACGCCAAATCAATAACACTAGCATGATAATTTGAATTTACACTAAATTAAGCTCTGTAATACACACACGTTGAGTTATATTTATCTCTACACCTGATGATGAGAGAGACTAAATATAACCCAAAGTGGGTGTATTACAAATATTAATTTGTTAATTAATTTAATTACACCACAAAGTTACTACCAAATCAATCAGTAGGTAATATTAATAAAATTATTATTACTAACTTACTTTATCTATAAATATCTTACATGATAAGTTTTTAATTTTTAAAATAAATGTAACATTGACGAGTAGTTTCTAATCCTGGGACGGATTCCGGGATTCTAAAAATTAAATCCCGGAATTGCAATTTCTAGTCGGTGGTGGATTCACCAGTCATGATTACAGTTCGTGACGATTTGTTCCGTTCTGCTCAACGAATCAACCGACACCATACCAGATCTGCATAATATATCGGGTGATATAACACATTATTGAATCACACGTGATTCCACATACATTAACCTAATTATGTCGGAAATTTGTAATGAGCTTGTAATTTGCATGCGTAAATAGGTCCGTACCTTGAATGTGGCATTGACCACATAAATGTCATATTTGACTAGAATTCATATTAAGTCAATAGCGTGACGCATATTTAAAAATAATAATGTAATAATAAATAATCCACAATAATAAGTATAAATAATCTTGAAGACTGCAAAACTGACGACACAGCTAAATATTTTTTTTAACTCTACACTAGGCAATGAAACACATCACTCAGACTCAATAAAAGCACGTGATGTGTGGAAGCCCTTTTTTTACATAAAGACGCGAACACGAAATGCGTGTCGCATTAAGCTAAAAGCCTGTGCAATGAAAAATGTTCTGGAATTGGGCTCGAACCACCGACCACCAGATCACCGGTTAGCGTCATGACCACCACACCAAGCTACCCTTGTTTAAGACTCCGTTTCAAAATATTTTACGAGTTCGTTAGCTAACAAGGTCTATTCGTTTATTTCACTAGTACGCTGAAAACGGTTAAAACAAGTAGAAAAAATTAGGAAACTTTGATTGTATCGCGAAGGGCCGGTATTTTTTTTCAAATGGCACAAAATGTCTCCTGGAATTAATAGGGAAAAAACCTGCCACTCGCGGGGTTCAAAGGAGTTGAAGAACTACGTGGTTTATGGATGCTCCCTTATCTCAAAATTCTTATTTTGAAAGGTGATAGCTAAAGATAGATAGATAGAAAGAAGATAGAAAGATGCACTTGGGGTATTATGTAGATTCTAGAGCAACTCGCAGCATTCCCACGAGTCGGGATGTACAGCATCCAAGAGACGTCACGCAATTCTGTTCCGAAAGGCTGACGATTAATCTTGAGCCGAAGACGATCGATGAGATGACGCAACCGTGATTCTGCAGCAAAAAGCAATGTGTTACGTGGTACCGGCTCTCATGCGAGATGCTGGGTTCGACGCCCGGCGCGGCTTCCCGAAGAGAAAATCGGGTGGAGGAGAAATCGCGGAAAATGCGATGGGAATTCTCATTGTTCACACATTATTGTTATCAATTCATACCGGGCGTTGTAATATTATCTACTGCCGGCCTAGCTGAACGCTAGCGATGCTGCAACACAGATGAAGACCATCTTCATGGCCGGAAGCGAGCTGACAGATAGTGCATTCTTATCTCAATTGTTCCGCTGATGCGGTAGAAAACTTGTGCAGCAAAAGGATTTACCTTGCTCTCAAAACCCTTTTGCGGACGCACATGATGCTCAATTATAAACTGCGGCTTAAATAGTTACTAATTAACATTTCAAACATATTTAGACAAAATAAAACAACTACAATTTAGAATAATCGCAAATAAAAAACACAAAGAAGCATGTAAGGACCAGCCTGGCAAGCTATTTAAAATGAGTAAAATCTTACCGATTTAAAAACAACTTGACGCTGGAATAATACGCGAAGAACATTTTAAAAACACAAATACAGCGCAGGTATACAATACGACAAATAACGAGTAAAAGATTAGAAATAAAAAAACTTTTACGGACGAACCAAACGGTACATAATACCTAAACTTAATTATGATTAAAAAATGTAATAGGAAAAACAAAATAGAAAGCATATTAAAGAAATATTACAAGGATCAGTGAAATACGATGATTAGCTTTAAGGAATACTTTCTTAATTATTTATATAATACTGTATTATGTATGTATATAACATTCGTAACTGATGTATTATTTAAAATATACAACGTAATCTATTCCTTAAAGTTTTGTGTATTTCTTGCACACAAACTGCGTATACAGTTTTGCATGATGTTTATACATATAAAATATATATTAATAAAAAAAATAATAAAAAAGGGCGTTACACCGACCTGGGAGAATAAAATATAGGTAGAAATTGGGTAATTCTTTACAAAAAGGTGATCATATTTTTTTTATTTGGCTCATACAGTAGTCGGCAAACATCTTGAAATTTTTCGACGTAGTGGGGGGAAAGTTTGCGCATGTACCGTTCCACCAACGAGACCCAAATTTTGTGTTCTGCGCATTCCCTCACTACGCCAAAATTTTTCAAGAAGTTTGCCGGCAACTGTACATAACCATCTATACTAGTCTTAGTCACTTTAATCTTGTGAACGAGGCCCGTGCCTACAACGGTACCCCGTGCCTGCCTGATTTTCGAGGCAGCGTGATGTGACCCCAGTTTGTAGTGTTTTTCTTCGAAGTGTCGTGCCTTTGTCCGACATTACTTCTTGACAGCAGGAACAAGCACATCTCGTAGGTAATAGGTAGGTACTAGGTACCCACCGCCATAAAACAGACGTTAAGCAGGGCGTCGCGCGCCGGGCTGAATCACGCTCAGTGCGCGCATATTTTTACTACGTAGAAACTGACATGCATCATAATGTTATTGCGATGCGAAGTCGTTGTATCGTAATAATACGACGTGTAAATGCGCGGGAAAGAATCATCATGGGATTTTTTAATGAAAACTATATGTATAGTTGATAAAACTAGCGTTGCGCGGGTGGTAAGCACCTCCCCTCCATCGCAACGTACCACACACCAACACTGTTGTATATGTATATCCGATGTGAGTGTGTAAAAGTTCTGAGTGTACTCTGATTTTAGAAAAGTGATGTAACAAATAAATTGTTTCATACGTTATTTTTACCCCTGGTATTATTATTATACATAGTTTATTCATGTCTAATGTAAATCTAGTCCCAGTAATAATTATATCTGTCTGCCCGTCCACAACTTCTTTTATAACAACTTTTTACTCCCTTTCTTTTAACTCGTAGCGTCTGCGGTTTGTTGTCTGCCGGAAATTTTTTGGATCGATATTTAACCCTTTTCCCGTGATCCAATCGAGCTGAAACTTTGCAGGCAGACTCGTGGCGACGATAAAATTGATCTAAGGAATTTTCGTTTAATTTTTTTAAATATTTACAATATAATTTTTCGAAATTTTAATGGTTTTTTCAAATTGGAATCAACACAAATGAGTAATGACCCGAGTGCAGTAGGCACGAAACCCGATTCAATGAAAATGGGAGTGTAATAAAAACGTGGTTTTTATGGGTTAGTTTTTTCTTTTTCACTTTAATTTTTTTTAAATTAATATATAGGGTGGCCCATCGGCTCCGCCGGATTTAAATTTTCCGAATTTTTTAAAGATATATAAGTTGGCAACTCTAATGTTGCTAGACTTGTATAAATAGACTTTGAAATGCCGGTAATCAAAGACACTCGAAGGCACGGTCGATAACTTCGAAAATCATAACTCCAAAGCATCTGTGAATATCTTCCAGTGATGATGGTCGAATCCTACCAGGAGTCCAGGCAGGCGAGCTTAAAGCCTGCTTCAGACGATCCTAATTGATGAGTCAAAATAAAAATATGGCGTATCTGGAGAACGGGAAAAAATCAGTCATCGGTGAGAAATGGTGGAGGCTCAAATGACGCTCATCACGATCCAAGGACCTGGTCCCAAGAACTCTCGACAGGGCGTTCAAATGCCTCCGAATCTAGGTTTAGCCCGAGGGCACGATATTATTGAATCGATACATTGGAACCGGTTTCGCGACCACGTCTCCTTACGTCACTCGCGACATTACCGACCGTTTATGATTCATAACTGTTTTCAAAAATTCGGGAGAAACCTCAATGCCAAACTATGAACAAGATTTCCAGTTTTAATTTGCACAAAAGTAAACTTTGTATTAAACACACGTCGGGTGATTTTGTTACTGGGTATTATTACTCTCATCATCGATTGAGTCGCTGATGTCAAAAATGGGTTATATTTATTTATATATTTATTTATTGCCCTAGTGGGCTTTTACAGTACAAGAAAATTAAAAGGATTTTTATACAGGGTTATTTGTAGAACATTAATAACCTCGCAGGACTATACTCCTGCCTTGATTATGAGTCGAAAATGTTCAAGCTATCATGATCTAATATCAATAGTTATGGAGATATGCGACATCAAAGTTTGCATTTTTTTCCAATATTTCTGACTTATTTTTTGTAAAACGTTGGACTATTATTATAGTAACTAACTATAGCTTGAACATTTTCGACTCATCAAGGCAGGAGTATAGTCCTGCGAGGTTATTAATGTTCTACAAATAACCCTGTATACCTAACAATAAACACGTTTTACACTAAATATTTAAAAATAATAATATAAATAAAAAATATTTAAGATAAATGAACAATATAAGATGGCAAATTTTCGAAGGAAGCAAACACTTGGTGGTGATACATTATAATTTATATAAATAAAAGTAACGTAGTTAAACACCACTTATATTTTATTTCGTATCCAACCGGGTTTCGCTACGACCGTAGCTTCTTGAGGGAGAATCTTAACTGCCTAAACATACAAAAATTATGTGCTTATATTACTCTTAATAGTAATATTCTCTGCGAAATCCCACCCCCTACCCCCACTATTGGCACTACGCCCTTTCATCTTTCACACTAGTGTATAAGCACATAATTTTTGTATGTTTAGGCAGTTAAGATTCTCCCTGAAGAAGCTACGGTCGTAGCGAAACCCGGTTGGATTTGAAAATAATTACAAGTGGTGTTTAACTAAGTTACTTTTATTTATATAAAATGGAACAATACAAAATAAATTAACAATATATATATATATATATATATATTGTTAGAGGCTTTAACAATTAATAACAGAGTAAAATAAAGATAATTAAACCAATATACCAGATAAATATGATGATAAAATAAACTAAAAAAATAAATATAAAAGATAAAATAGAAACATATTTAAAAGGGAAATGAACAATAAGTAGGACTGTATATAATTCATGGGGAACAAAATATAAGTAAAAATTTAGTCCATTAAACTGTAGTTAATGCTATTGATTATTATATTACGATTATTATATTACATACTTACTTACTATTACACCACTTCCCGGCGGGGGTAAGCAGAAAGGATAGAGCGCGACACTCTTCTGTCCTGACGTACAACTCTCGCCTCATCCACATTCATACATGTGCAGTAACATGTACATGAGTGCAATGTCATGCACATGATGCTAAGGAAACGAATGGAAGAGAGCTGCCGCAATAATAGAACAAAAGGAGGAAAATGAGAAAGATCCCTCTCTCTACCTACCCAAGGTATACGGTTCGCGGATAAAGCCATGTATTCACTAGGGGACAAATCGCGAAACATTCCGCGCGGCATGTCGCATCAACATCTACGCTCATGTTTCGGGGACAATGACTCGGTCATTTGACGTGTACACACCGGGACTCGCATATCACTTGTCGCGGAAACGGCGGAAATGTAGCCCGATGAGGTTATGTTGACAGCTGCTTATCTATTTACACTAGCCGCCCGATGAGGTTAGGATGACAGCTGCGTATCTATTTATTTTAACGAGTTTATCGAAACTTAAGAGGAGAAAAATATGGTAGGTGCGAAATTATTTACTGCAAAGAGAAAGAAGGATGGATATTCCATGCGATCTTCGAATGTCTAACGGATCTTTTGTCAATTTCACTCGAATGACAACAACCGATTTTGACAATTTATTACAAATAATCGGGTCTTCCATAGCCAAGCAAGACAATATTAAGGAACGCTGTTGGCCCTCACATCATTTTATTTTTATATTCACGGTTTGGTGTCCCACAAAATTGTACGGCGATGAGTTGTCAGTTGACAGATACAGCGCATGCGTATTCACTTGTAAACATACCACGTGATACTGACGCGCAGCCCGATGTCCCCGTGAGCTCGCTCGAGTACCGTGCGCATGTCAACGTTTCCGCGGCACGTAGAAATGCCCCGCTATGTTGTGCGCGACGTCGCGGAACAGTGCGCGACGTTGCAACATCACGTTGACTCTATGCCACGCGTGATGTTGAGAGATAATTTGTCCTCTAGTGAATACATGGCTTAAGACTCCTTGTACGAGGATATATCGTCATGGATGGCGTATGGAGGACCATCGAAGAAGTCTCAATCTACATGAATTCTACTGGAAACTGGTTTAAGATTCAGCGAAGTAATCAGTACTAGATAACAGGAAAATGTAGGTATATAAAATTACGCAGATTTTCCCATATAATGCAAAATATACATAGTAAATATATCGAGGAAGTAATTAATGTAACTTGCAATGTACTTAACTTGAATGGCAACATATAATGCACACTGGTTGCGTCATGTCATTAAAAATATATCTATAAAGAACGCCTACACGCCTAACAAGAAGAACAAAAATAGAATATATAATTAAATAAAACACGACTTGGTGTACACCACTAAATATTTATTTTCTTTATTCAAGATTAATAAACACCTCTACAAGTTTCGGGAACGAAGTTCCCTTCCTCAGGAGGATACTATGTATACTAAAATTAAATGATCATTATATAGATATCTAGTGGGGTGGAGAGTAGGCGGAGTAAATAGAAGGGGGGGGGGGGTTGTTAGGGAATAATTAAGGGATTGTCAACTTTGTTTTTTTTATTATTTATAATTGGAAAAATGTTAAGTATGGGGTTGTTTGGCAATTGAATTTGACTGTTTATAATATTATTATTATTGAGGTTAATATTTTTCTTATTTCTAAAATTTCAAAACTATCTAATTGTCTATTATTTTTGATATTTTGTTAAATTTTAATTGATGTCGAAAGTATGGTCACGTTCCAGCTAATGGTTTGCAAATTCCGAGTATCCATTGTCATTTAAACATCTTAAATGTTCCTTAATTATTTTTTCTATACTTTTCTTTGTTTTGCCAATGTAAACTGTACAATCTTTACATTCTAATTTATACACTCCTGATTTTTTAATAGCGCTATCCTTATCCTTATTGTTTAAAATATAATTTTTTAAATTTATTATTAATGTAGATACAGAGGTTAAGAATATATTATTCTTAGCCTCTGTAACATAACTTTAAAAATTATTACTCTCGGGGGCCGAGTTACCAGACTCTGGGGATCCGGTTACAACGATAAATGCAGCATTTATGCTGGACAGCCGAAATTTCAGATGGATAGATTACAAACTATTCTGAACGCGGCAGCACGTATAAATGTAGAAAATCTAAATTCTTGCACATAAAATTCTATTTACGTTAAATCATTAGCTCCGTTTCCCTGAAAGAGTGGAATTGTACTCGTTAATTCGAGAAAACTAACAAACTTTCTACAAACCAAAATGAATGTTTTTATCGGTTTCGATTCCTTACTGTATCCTCGTCAGGACGGACGCACAATAACATCCATTAATTAAATTTGTAAAGGAGTCAAGGGTTAGGTGGAGGGAGGTTGATCTCATTTGTAGCGGGGGAGAGTTTGGCAGTGAGGCATTTAAATAGGGAATATATTAAATAAAAGATTGTTCCTAAAATTTAATTGGTTAATCATGTAACCACAAAGTAACTGCCGAATTTAAAAATAGTATTTTCGTTGTCTGTCCGGCTGTCGGTCCGTAAATTCGTAACTTGCTGGAACTAAAACTATAAATAGTTAGAGTGTGACACGTTTTGCGGCCACGCAAGGCAAGTCGTTATTATTATTTCCAGTAATATTTCATGGGGATACGTTTAGTCAAATAATAATATTACACCCACAAGTTCAATTTTCAATTTTAAAAACAAGTATAGAACAAAATAGTTGTTTGAACGAACGGGTTTTTTTATACTTTCGATTTTATTTTATATTCAGTTTTAATGCTGGGTACAAAATAAAATAAAAAACGATACATTATTTAATTTAAACTCAACCCAATTTCAATTAAAAGTCTCTTCGGCTTGCTCTAACAATATACATATATTTAACGTAACAATGCAATGCGATGGTGTACGAATTGGCATGTGCCCTGCACATGAATAAAGGGTGTACGGAGCAAATAAACAAACAAAATAAAATTGGCAACAATTATAATTGTTGACGTAAAGTAAAATGAAGAAGAAAAAAGAAAAAATTAAGAACAAGTGAGATGAGAGAATTATCATGAATAAATAAATACGTACACTTTGGTGCAATACGATATATTTTTTTACCCTCGAAGGTTATAAGATATATATATATATAAATAGGAGATATAAATATATATATAGAGAAATTATATCGCTCCTGACCGAAAATAGTTTGGCGTGTAAGACGGATTCTTCGGAAATCAACCTAAACAAAAATTTTATAGCCACAAAGCGCGGGAACACATTTTCTGACGTAGTTGACCTGGGAGCCTACATGCCTATTATGTCGTGCGGAGAATGTGAGCTTCCTTCATCTTGTAATCACTTATTGTACTATACTTATATTGTATAATGTATTAATGTTTTATTTTAATGTATTATCGTAAATTGTAACTGTACTAATCACCTTGTCCTAAATGACTATCCATTAGGGTCATTCTGACCTGTCGATAGTCTTTAAATTAAAAAAAAAATAAGAGGGCCAATAACAAAACCTTGCGAATCCCCAACTGCAATACAGCTGATTTTATTTTGGATTAGCTTCACGTAGGGAGCATTTTAATGGCGGCGTCTTCGGCATCTTGAGTGGCAGTCGCGGCGTGCTGCGTAATGCGAGAGGGCCGTCGATAGTGTCAGAACGCCGAAGTGCCGGGCAGCAGAGCCGAGAGAGGCTGTGAAAAGCAACGGTGCACGTGTGACACATTTTCACTCGTTTGAATAAATGAGCACATAAAAATGAAAAGCTTACGGTTGGTGTGGATGTTGCGTATGTTTTATATTTAATGCTAGAGGCGGGAACCCTGCGCTGCGCCCGAAATTCAGATACAGCTAAAATTTGAGATAGGGATTTAGGGCAGGCAGTGCCTTCGTTTAGCGCAGCCTCCATACATATAATTACGATGTACTAGCTGCGCCCGCGCGGCTTCGCAGTTGTAGATTTTTAGTGCACTGTTTGGAAAGTCATAGAACTTTTGCGAACTTTCAAGAAATTTATCTAATGTACAGGAACCTTCTAGACACACCTACATATTCCGCCACTCAGTTTAGAACCTTATAGAACTTTCGGGAATTTTCTAGAACCTTCTCCTTCCAGAACTTTCCAGAGCAGGTTTTTCCGGAACCTTCTAGACTCACCGACACACTCGGCGCGCCTATTTTGAAATAATCTGAAGCATTTGCGACCTTCTCATAACAAAACAATGTGCTAGAAAGCACATTTTCGTCACCCATTCCCACCCACGCTCAGCCACCCCCACCAAATTCGAATATTTTCGATGTGACACCAAGGGCTATCCACCACCATAACCACCGGTGGGTGGTTGTGGCTGGTTGTGGAGAAAACTTAGCGGATAGGGAAACACGGTTTATATATATATATATTAGGTCCTTACATATGAAATTGACGTTTTGCCGTACTGGCAAATTTGATCTCAAATATCTTCTCTTTGGTTAGGAATTCCAAATCCAAATTTATACAACTATTTACTCATGTATTTGTGTTTTGAAAATTATAATTCATTTGTTTTTTCCTCAATTGTTTTTTTCTTTGCGTCACTCAGTTTACAAAATGAAAAACTTGAAATATCGCGTTATTTACGAGTACGAGTTCCACCGTGGCACCAGTACTGCAGAAACGGCTCGAAGGGTTAATGATGTGTATGGCGACGGTGCCGCAAAAGAAAACACAGTGCGTTTTTGGTTCCAACGTTTTCGTTCTGGAAATTTCGACCTGCAGAACAAGCCCCGTGGACGGCCGGAGACCAAAGTTGATAATGAAGAATTGAAGGCTATTGTGGAAGCGGATCCATCGCAAACCACATCCGAGTTAGCTGCAGGCTGCGATGTTAGTGATAAAACTGTTTTAATCCACTTGAAGCAAATTGGTAAGGTGAAAAAGCTTGAAGGTGGGTACCTCACGAATTGAGTGAAGCAAATCAACAAACGCGCGTTGACTGCTGCGTTGCATTACTCAACCGGCACAATAATGAAGGGATTTTAAATCGAATCATTACCTGTGATGAAAAGTGGATCCTGTACGATAATCGGAAGCGCTCATCGCAATGGCTGAACCCTGCCGAACCAGCCAAACCATGCCCCAAGCGAAAATTGACTCCAAAAAAGTTACTTGTGAGCGTTTGGTGGACTAGTGCTGGTGTCGTTCACTACAGCTTTCTTAAATCTGGCCAGACGATTACGGCAGATGTCTATTGTCAGCAACTGCAAACCATGATGGAAAAGCTAGCTGCTAAACAACCGAGGCTGGTTAATCGCTCTAGGCCACTGCTGCTTCATGATAACGCTAGACCACACACTGCACAACAGACGGCTACCAAATTAGAGGAGCTTCAATTGGAATGTCTAAGACATCCACCGTACTCTCCGGACCTTGCCCCAACAGATTACCATTTTTTTCGAAATTTGGATAACTTCTTGCAAAGGAAAAAATTCAACTCCGATGGGGCAGTCCAAACCGCCTTCAAAGATTTTATTGATTCCCGTCCGAATGGTTTTTTTAGTAAAGGGATCGATGAACTACCTATGAGATGGCAAAAGTGCATAGATAGCAATGGTACATACTTTGATTAAATAAATATATTATAATAAAAAAAAATCGGCTTTATGTTCCTCCATACTAAACGTCAATTTCATATGTAAGGACCTAATATATATATATATATATATATATAGATATATATATATATATATATTGATTTATGCAAGATTTGATCTAGACAAAGCACAATATTTTTCTCAGGATCCTAGAGTCCAGCTATACAAAATTTGAATGGTGTTGAATATATTTTTATATACATTCTTTAGATTATCTGTCAGGATCATTAAAGACCTGCTGTTGGACTATACGTTAAAAATAAATGGAAGGTTTTTTTATAAGTAATAGATAGCATTGAATATAATATAGGGCAAAAGGATGGCATTAAATATAAACATTTACATTGCGGGGAGGGGAGCTCGGATATCCAGGGAGATGTAGCCTATATTTTGCAGGGTTCTAAAGAGTAATTATGCAAAATTGGGTCATGATTAGTCAAAGAGTGTATGATTGTTTACACAACAGACAAACGTTGAGTTTTACTCGTATATGTACGGATACAATAATTCTTACTTGTATTACTTAATGATCATTATCGCTCGAGATTTAATACTATAAGAAAAGACTGAAGGGCACAGGGCAGGCAATTGTGCCTATGAAATTATTCTATACCTACATTTTGCGGTCCAAAGATAAATCCCATATCAGCCTGTTAATGTCTGAAGGCAATAAAGATAATTGGAAGTTACGAAATACTCATTAAAGCACTGTCGTTTGACTATTCACAAATTCCTCTCGGACATTCACACTCTTGTAGACACCGATCATATAATATGTAAATTTGAATACACGATACGTTAAAAAATTGTATACTGCTTTACACATACTTCAGTGTGTAGGTGCGGATGGAGAAGGTACCTATGCAGGAGACGGAAAATTAGCAGACTACCTCAGTAGTGATGACGCAAGCGCGGATTTAACTCGATTAACTGGCTAATAAATCCCTTCATTTACTAGAAGCCAAATCGGTACATTGCGCTAATTATTTACAAATGCCAGTATGCAAATTATGTAACACGCCTTCATGGTATCTGATTCTAATGTGAATAATACATTTTTAAATATATTTTTTTTACAAAGTCTAGGCTTTTTGCTGATTTCTTACCAACCAGAAGAGCGCCTTATATCGTTTGGCCCAACTACTGTGGACGATGCTTCGAATTCGAATTTTTAATATTTATTTAATTACATACAGCATTATTACATTTTTTTCCAGTCTTTTTAAGTATATTATACAAAAATTTATTATATTTTATTATCTTATTTTAGATTTTTATTTTACTACGCCTGTTTCGCCGAAAAACTGGCAAAGTCTACAATTAAGACTTAATTTGAGGCAAATACAGAATATTTAAATATAATAAATGAAACAGATGATTTGTCGTCTACACAATGCCACAAATATACAAAGCATACTTGAAATCATGATTACCTTAATAAAATATGTTACCTGGCAAAGGTAATTCGGGTTGTTCGGATAAATAAATGGTCGACCCATCTCCCTAATCCAAAATTTAATCCTACTTTTTAAGTTTCTTTGTTAGATACCTATTTTTTTTAAATAGAGATGCGGGGACACGAATTACGTGTTGTATCCATATTCTTACTATTTTCAAAATACGCTAAACGCTTGTGTTGTGAAAATAGGACTAACTTGCTGGTGTCCTGGAACGGGGCTCGAACCCCCGACCACCAGATCACCAGGCGAGCGTTGTGACCACTACACTAATAAGCTACTCCAAGAAACAGTTTTCAACATTTTTATTATACGGTTTAGGGCTTAGGTGTCTACAATTTCTTTGTCCATAAGCGGTTCGCGCATTTATTAATTGAAGATAATTTTGATTCTACGAGTGGGAATTGTGTTTTGTGTTTCTTTGAAGTGTGTTTGTTTGTTTTCGTAAAAGTAAGCTAGAACGATTTTAGCGTAGATTGTCGTTATTAAATATCTCGTCTCTCTTTGTAGGTATTGGCTTTTAAAAAGTTTTTTAAAAATAGTTTTCTATGCAACAATTCAAGATTTACTTGCAGTCAAAGTCGCTCCTCCCCATGCAATTGCTCCGCGTTCAATGACCGCGTGGGAAGCCGTTTTTAAAAGAATTATATCGATGCGCGTAATGGCCCAATCTTGGTACAAAAGGGTTCGAGATAAATTACTCACAATCTGTCTGAGTCGCATCACCCGCAGAGCAGACGATAACCTGGAAAGGTAGAAGATCACAGAGCAAGAGGCTGATCTCCAAATCGAGGGACTGACCAGATTAAAAAGCTTCTGGCCCTCCTACTGGAACGGCTGATCAGCAATGAGGAAATCGACCAAAAAAGACGACGTTATCTCTTGACTTCATTCTAGTCTGCGACATATTGTTACATTCATCACTACCATTAAAGGAATACAATCGAGCGTTGTTTCGGCGATCTTTCACATGATCTGGTAGTTATATTTCCCTTGGATGACGAATTTTTCCATGGTGTCAAGTCTAGTGAGTAATATGGCCAAAATATTTAATGTCGTATACGGATGAGATTTATCTAGGAGACTCGATTATTAGTACGATATTTAATTCTAAGTTACTCTTTCTGTGTGGGTTTTCCACCAAATTTCCATAGCAGGAAGATATATATATATAAGGGATATACAAACATAAAATGATTATTTTCCGCATATTGCTATTACGTTTCTGATGCATGCAGGAAAATTGGAAAGACACGGATCAAACGATTTAACTAGACAGAGCGTCACGAATATTTAATACATTAAAAATTAAATAAGGAATGTTAGTTAACATTACGCAAAACTAGCTTACCCGCGCGGCTTCGCACGCGAAGATTTTCAGTAACTTTTAGTCATATTTTATCAATTTGTGTATTAACTTTAACATGTAGATATATATATATGTCGTCGCGGACTCTTTTATGGAACTTTTTGAGTTCTACAACTTCTCTACAGAAAGTATTTAAATATCTCTTATCGTTAAGGTAGCGTTCGTAAAAAACGCATCGCTCGACTTTAGTTGTAAAATAGGTCACCACGAAAAGCCTTTTAATTTTAACGGGATGATATATAGCCTATGTTCACCCTGAAAGTCCATTTTAAATATTGGTGAAAGAATTTTTGAAATCGGATGAGTAGTTTCGAAGATTACCTCCTACATCCAAACTTACAAACTTTACCTCTCTATATATTAGTATAGATAAAGATATCTCAATAAAAGCCATTAAAAAGTAAGTAAAAGAATAAATTATATCATATATATCAGTACAGTATTGTAAAATATTATATTATATACTTATATTGGTTTAGATTTGCTCTATTTTGGTGTGTTTTATTATTAAGCTTTATATTATTCTGTTTTTGTTAAAATATTATGTGAAGGGTAGTTCTTGCCGTCTATTAAACTATTTACAAGTTTGGCTAGGATGGACTGTTATAAAATAGATATGTATATGTATTTATATTCATGAAATAAAAACATTATTTTGAGCGCATGTTTGATCTCACATGTACATAAAACGATGAAAATACATCATTCTCCATGCAAAAATGTCCGTTACTATCGCTACCAAATGACGTAAATGGTGGGGGTACATTAAATAATGAAGCATAAAAAGAAGAAAAAAACAATTCGCTACGTAAAAATGTCCGTCACTAATGCTACCAGATGTCGCAAATAATGACGAGGTATAAAAAGCAAAAAATGCATACTTCTCAATGTAAAAATGTCTAAAAAAATGAAAAATAAACACAACACGGTTTTATTCCTCTTTTATGCTCTTCTAGTCTAAGACTAAGACTAGAAGACTAGAAGAGCATAAAAGAGCCGTAAAAAACATTAGTTTAAATTCAGAAATGGCAGAGCATGCCAGAATGGAGGGACATAAGTTTGATTCGAAATTATTATATGGGTGCAATAAAGGAAGAAGAATGGACATCTTGGAGATTTTAGAAATAAATAATAATGAAATAAATAATAGAAACATAATTAACATCCAGATACCACCCATAACCTCTCCATAACCACCATTGCACCCACCCAATCCCTATAAATTCTGTATCGAATTATTTTTAATTTAGTTGTAAACGTGTTGTTATTGACAATGGGAGAAATCCCGAAAACGTTCTAACAATTCAAAATAAATACAGTGGAATAAAACAGTGTTGTGTTTATTTCTCATTTTTTTAATATTAAAAATGAATTTCCACAATGTTACAAACAAAAAACTTGAACATTTAAAAATGTCTGTCAGTGACGCTACCAAAGCTCTGCGCCGGATGGCTCTGCTCTCACAGCCTTAACTCGCGGCCGAAATATACAGCAAGAGTACGTTATTTTTGACGGGTTGTAACGAGTAATAGTAATCGCGGCTCTGACCAGAGCACGGCCGACACGAAATTTGACGATAAGATAATAATGCGGACTTGTATTCCAACTGGTTCATCGAATTGGTGGGCGTCTGTTGGCTATAAAAGTAATAAAAGAAAATTGTTGAATACGTTCAACATCCGGTCAAATTTGACTAAGTAACACACAGTGAAGAGGAAGCGAAATTCATCCCGGAGAAACTTATCAAAATTAAAGAAAGTAAAAAAAACCTAACCCATAAAAAACAAGTTTTTACAATACTCCCTTTCTTTATAAAATATAACAACAATTAAAGACGAATTAAAACATATAACATAACACTCAACTTACAATAATTTAATATATTTCTAAAAAGTCAGATGTTCTGAGCTTTGATAAGACACTTCATGCTTTCAAGATTAAATTCTAAAAACATTTGTCAGTCAATTTAGATTTCCAAAATTCGTAGTGAAGTACCTATTATGTATACCGACGGAATAATTCAAATTTAGAAAATATTCCGCGACGTTATCGGGCCGCCGTGTCTACCGTATGCGTCGGAATCTCCATACAACTTACTGAATTGTATGAAAAAACCATTAAAATTTCTATAAATCAAAATTATACTATATTTATTTATTTTTTAACGAAATTTTGATAGATCTTCTTGATCGTCGCCACAAGTCTACTTGCAAAGTTTCAGCTCGATTGGATCACGGGAAAAGGGTTAAAAATCGATCCAAAGTTTTTTCGTCAAGCAAACAAGCAAGCAGACACCACGAGTTAAAAGAAAGGAATTCAAAAAGTTATAATGAAAATCGGCGATCGACGAGGAGAACATCTCGCACCTAGGGAGTGCAAATCCCGGGTCGGGATTGCCTTTTAGGGATCCCTGGAGATTAGAATTTCAAATCCCGCGGGATCCCTACGGATCGGGATCCGGAATACTTTTGTGTTTTTTTTTGTTTATAGAGCTGAATAGCAATTAACGACAATGCCTTCCATTTTTACTCCCTTTATATTAACTCGTGACGTCAGATTGATTGATTGCTTGTCTGACAAAAAACTTTGTATCGATTTTTAACCCTTTTCCCGTGATCCAATCGAGCTGAAACTTTGCAAGTAGACTCGTGGATTTCGGTGATCGTGCTTTCGCGGTGGCTGGACCAAAGTTATGGAACAAACTACCTAATAAACTCAGACAAACAGACAGCTTACCACAGTTCAAAAGACAACTAAAGACGAATTTATTTAGACAATCCTATAAAAACCTATAGAATCAGACTACTACAATAAGTTTTTTTTAGCAGTAAGTTGTTTTGTAAGATAATTTTCTGTGTAAAGCGCCCTTGAAGTGAGTACATGCGAAAACGGCGCTATATAATTTATCCAATTATTATTATTATTAAACCGGCGCTAAATGCCAACACAGAGGGTAAAACTCTAAATAATAACATACATTAACTACCTTAATAAAGTTCCGGAGTTTTGTTTTTAAATTCTGTAATTAATTATCTTTTAAAATGTGGACACATTTAGGAGTTAACTACATTCGGGGCTAAATCCAAGATAATGGTCCCATTGCATATACAACGAAAATGAGTATTTCACTATATTATTGAATGTGCTAATAACAAAATAAAAGATAATTTACGTTTAAATAGTAAATATTAAATAAGACATTACACTTGAAAGTTTCGAAAAATGCACAGCATATTTTGACATTTCATAGGCAATATAAGAGGTTGCGTTAGGTTATTAGGTTTGGTTTGGTTAGGTTAGGTTATTAGGTTTGGTTTGTTTAATTTAGATTACGATTACTTTAGTTAGATTAAATTAACAGGACATTAAATTATATAGTGAAATACTTATTTTCATTGTATGAACAACGGGACCATATTCTTGGATTATTCCACGTTCGGTAATGTTTCACTGCAGCGTGGCGCGCTCCAGGCCCAAAATGGCCGCCGGTACCTGCCCTGCAGACACATCACCGCGACGGCTAATGGCGTGGCGTCAGGTTCAGTTGACACTGTAAATCATCCGTGAAGTGATCCACTTAACCCCGGGTGACTGGCGTCAGAGGTCCTCAAAGGGCCGGGCCGGACCCGCGGCGGCCGGGCGGTTTATTTGCGATGCAATCCGCCGCGCAAGTGAATTCGTCGAGCGGCTGATGGTGGCGGTCAACGCGGAGGGTTTCGAGGGAATTTGTAATGGCGTAATGAATTTTAACCGACGCGCCGTTATTCCGCAGGGATCGGCACAGATAATGATGCAACGCCACACTTTCTCTTCCGAATTAATAAATTTTCTCACACATGCTAGAGGGCGTCCGCGAAAGACCTGGCACCGGCGATCAGATACTACAAGTATTTGAGGATGGCCCTGTTAAAAGCCTCAACGACCGTAAAACTTGTATGAGAAGATGTATGCATGTAGCCGAAACAAAAATGTGTGCCAAGATAAAAGAATATGGCGATCTATACTCACTGCCTACCCCTGCGGACAAACGGCGTGATGGTTGGTTAGTTAGTCTTATACACGCTCGTCGATAATTAAGACTTCCGCAAGTGTCCTCTCTGGCCATCCATGTACACGTACACGTGTTTTTAAGTCTACGTATAAGATGGTGCAATATCACTTT
Organism: Agrypnia vestita; assembly: GCA_016648135.1. Lineage (NCBI taxonomy): Eukaryota > Metazoa > Arthropoda > Insecta > Trichoptera > Phryganeidae > Agrypnia > Agrypnia vestita. The sequence goes on along the minus strand of JADDOH010024802.1, from coordinate 126,221 downwards.
TTTAACACCCAACAGTTGTGTAGTAATGGCATATAAACCATTTTAAATTAAAATAGGTACATCAATATTTTGTTACACATACATGGATTGTAATGTCGGATCCCCACAATGTCTGGGTGTTCTTAAAAAAATCTGATTATTTGACTTCGAACGATATTTATATCAATCACGCAAACCAATCGCCGCAACTTGGACTTTTGTCTAAAATGTAAGTTTTTGAAGTATATTGTGTAGAATAGGTACTAAAATTATTTTAAAATATGGTAGAAATCAATTTATTTCGCATAAATCTACTAATTTCTTCATCAAAGAGTTCAAATATCAAATTAAAGTCAATATATTCGTGACAAGGATAGACATATTAACATTTGACAGATGTCTTGACGTTTTTCTATTTTTGAGTATTATGGTAACACCACCAAGTAACGATCTTGTGATTTTCAGAATACGCCCGAATAAATTTAATTATCATCATGAATAATCTCTACAATGTTAACGCCAAATCCATCAATAAAACAGGCAATAAATAATTCATAAAACGTATTTTTTTGGAATTTTTAAAACATTACAAGCAAAAATTAAGTTACACTTAAGTTTACAATTGCATTTTTATGAAGGTTAAGTAAAAATTAAGTTACACTTAAGTTTACAATTGCATTTTTATGAAGGTTCTTAAATCGAGTTTTATCTGTAGCATAATAACAAAAATCACATTAAAGCAAATTTTATGGTTTACAATTATTAAAATGAAAATTGTATTTAATCTCATACAAGATGGAACAAAATAAAAGATGTGCGCTTACGATATTGAAATAGATTACGGAATTCTGTTATTGATGGAGGGAAAGCACCCACTTTATTTGGAGAGTGAGGCTAAATTTTTTTGGTCAAAAATGTATTTTTTAACATTTAAGTATATTTAAACATATTTTCAACTTTTTAATCTTAATATTACCCAGTAAAAAATCACTTCGGCAGGAAACTATGACCACGTTTTGATGAGCACATTAACTAATTTTCCATATAAAACTTTGATTAATTAATTATGACGGTTTATTAATTAGTTAATCTGATTCATGTATTGTTATCGAGAATATGCCTGTGTGCAAAATTTTAGCTAGATTGGACATTGGGAAGCTAGTGAAATATTGATTATAAGTTTCCGTCCAAACAAACGCGTGAAGCGTTAACGCATAAACGTGGTAAGTTATGTAGATATTAGTTTTATTTTATGAAACAATGACCTATTGCGGAAGAATAGTTTATATTAGAAATATTAGAAGAAAATAACAAAATAGTTTACGATGTAAATTATTATGAAGAAATATTTTTAAATTATCCAACGTCATCAAAATAAATCACATAGGTATGATTATAAGATATTTATTTTTTAAAACCAATCTCAAGTACAAGTACTTCAAACACGATCTCATTATTACAAATCAATTCAAAGAATACGTTCAATAAACGATTACCTGAACATTGTCCCTTAGTTCGATCGTAATTTTAAGTCTCTTTGCATATGTAACTGGAACTATTAAATTACTAACCCTATAGATACAAGGAATGTTTCTATAATAAAACGCACAGGGCTTATGATATTAAACGATTTTACGGATTAAATGAATCCAAACACGTTTATACGATTATCTCATCAATTTGATGGCGGCCCCCGTAGTCTCGCAAGCGCAACACAGGCTTATCATACCAGAGGTTCCAGGTTTGATTCTTGATGAGGTCAAATTAAATTTATGTGATTTTCTCAAGTCTGTATATTATACAAACATATATTAAAAGGTGTATTGAAAGATTACTAGTATTTGTTGAATTGGACTTAAATAATTGATTTGTATTTGTATGTATATTTTTTATTATAAATATGACTTTCAAAGCTTGTGCTATATCGTTTCACTCTACATTATTACTTTTTTGTTTTTAAATTTCTATTATATTATGTTTTTCTTATGCTTCTGCTTTTTATATACTTGATATTTACTTTATATTATATTTATCTTTATACATTTGTGTCTGTATTTTAAGTATTTTCTTTTCTTTTTATGTTATTATTATGTTTATATGTAATTGTTTTTTCTCTTTAAACTATATAATGATCTGTTAATGTACACTTACCTAACTGTTGTAAAAGCCCTATAGGGCGTTAATAAATAAATAAATAAGTAAATAAATAAAAAATAAATAAAATAAAAAGTCTGGGTGTTTCTGTGAAGTGGTTCGCTACATAAATTGGGCCTCACGGCCTGTTTTAGCGTTAAAAATTAATATTAAGAAGTTCTTCAACATACAATAGGCAAATTAGTGACCCAAAAAATCTCGCAACCGAATTTTTTTCTAGCATTTGAAATTATATTAGATTTTACAATTCGATAGTAAGATAAAGATAAGGGAAAATAAGAAGCGAACATTTAATCGAGTAGCTAGATTCCTTAATATAAGAAAGGCAATCGAATTAGTGTGTGTAAGCCGAATTTATTGCTTCAAAAAAATAATATTTCTTTAAAAACTTAAATCAAAAATATAGATATCTCATTACTAACGGCGGCATCTGTACTGGTTTATGGGAATGATAGATTTTCGACCACAGGTGGCGGTAGTAAAAATACAACTCACGTATTATGCAAACTAAACATATATACAACTTGAAAATTTGTGATAGATGTGATAGTCTTGATAGACAGGAATTGGTGAACGTTATATTGTGTAAGGTGATCACTTAAGTCAGCTGTGCGAATGGTCGCAAGCCCTGTAAACACCCAATAAGACTTCCATATTATCTACTTTTCCATATAAAAAATAGCTTCGTCTCTATAAGACACTTACAATATTTCTAGATTAATGATGCTCCCCTGGGGATAAAAACCAGTATTGTGTTCCTGACAAATTTAACTTACTCAAAATATTCTGAATATTCATTATTTAGTCATCATAAATGGATTTGCCACACGCAGGTCTGAATGATCTCATTAATTTGTTATAGAAACCTTCTATACAGGGTGTCTCGTAGCTAGTAGCAAAAACTTTACAGTTGGATTCCTGCTTTGATAATGTTCAAGTGACCATGACCTAATAATAGGAGTTATGGAGATATGCAATATCAAAGTTTGCATTGTTTTTTTTTTCAATATATCTGACTTATTTCTTGCAAAAAGTTGACCCATCATTAAGGTAACTTACTTGTATATCAATTATGAAAATTATCGTAATATAGTTCAACTTTTTGCAAAAAATACAAATCAAGCTTTGATACTGCACATCTCCATACCCTATTAACATGGTTTTTATCATTTTTTTGACTTGTATTAAAGCGAGTGATTTTTTCACAGTTAACTTTTTGCAAAAAATAATATATAAAATATTGAAAAAAAAAATCAAACTTTGATATTAGGTCATGGTTGCTAGAGCATTTTCTTTTCAATCAAGGCAGGAATCCACCAGCAATGATTTTGCTACTAGCGAGTCGGCATTTAATTTGCATCGCGCGCTCAATGTTTAATAAACCGACGATTGTTCGTTATTTTAAATATTCAAAAACGGTATTGAAAACCGAAGTTGACCGCCCCTGACCGAGGTCGCATGGGTCGTGTCAAATGCAAACAAGGTTCAATATTTGTGATCGGGCTGCATTCCCACGGCGGGCCGGCCGAGGCACTTCGGCACCATATTTATGGGGGGATTTTGGTGAACGTGCGACAGTCCATTCTGAAATTCCTAAACCTCTTCCAAGGCCCGACAAAATAGAAACAATTCCGAAGAGATTCCGTTGAATTTATTTATTTTAGGAAAAGTTAACAGCAAATCTTACATACGACAGATAAAAAATAGTAAATGATGCCAATTACACACTTTCCATTTAAGATTAATCATACACAACATCCATTTTCTAAACGATGACCTGAACCTATAGATCCATTAAATCAAACTACACTACATTCAAACACTAAATATACAATACACATAAATGCAAAAATACATGTTACTAGAGCGTGCCGAAGACACTTGTGATTGGGATAATGGGAATAGTCTTCATTTATAATGTTTTATTATCAGAGTATCGTGTACCTATTATTCTGTTAGCGTCTCTAATAAATAAAAAAAAAAAAAAATATTAGTGATGCAGCGAATACTACTTTCACGAATACGAATATCAAACCATCTATTCGGCGAATACGAATAATTCAACAAGGTAATAAATAATACACCACCGTTCTTTTTTTACTGAGTGATTTAATAATTAAAATTTACCACCGGCAAATTTTTGTTCAAAAAGCACAAATATTGCAAAACAAAAAGTACATGAAATGAGCACCTAACCTTATTAATAACCCAACAAAACTAGATGAAAGAACTCATGTTATGCTGTGAAAAAAGTAACAATTGACAACTTGAGAACTCAACAAATCCATTCATTTAATTTTTTGAGGAATCCCCGATAACAGAGTGCGTAGGTGTGTTCGGATACACGGCGCACATTCAAACCGTAATTTGCGTTGCGTTCAGTTATAAATAGTTTGTTTTTAATATTAGTGAATTATTCATCATATTCGGCGAATCACTATTAATTATTAATAATATCAGAAAAGTGCGACAATATGTGATAAATTATAACTAACTAACTAACCATCACGCCGTTTCCCCGCAGGGGTAGGCAGAGGATTGAACGCCACACTCGTCCACCCTGGCACACCACTTTTGCTTCGGCCACATTCATACATCTTCTCATACACGTTCTACGGTTGTTGCGGCTTTTAAGGATGTAGGATTAGGATAAAGGAAAGAAGTATGGGAGTATATGGGAATATAAATTAAGTGAACTACCCAGTTAGGGCGCGGTTGTGAAAATAATTTTCGTTTGATATCCCGAATAGTCGAGTTAAAAATATCAATGTGGTTTTAATTTAAATTAAAGGAATTTGTGGATCTGTAGATGGATGAGTTTTGTGCATGAGAAGATGTATGAATGTGGTAATGTAAACGAGGTGTGCCAGGATAGAAGAGGATATCGTTCTATCCTGTATACATGCCTACCCCTGCGGAGAAGCGGCGTGAAGGTTACTTAACTAGAAAGTGGACATGGATCTTTGGTTTAGTGGGAATCGAAAGGTTTTCTGACAAATGCCAGATATTCAAATCTCAAATCCTAGCCAGTAGGAAGATTTTAAAATATAATTTATAAAACTGTAGTCGATTGTGATAGTCAAGCCGTTATTTCAACCGGTTACACACGGTACTCTTATTTAATATTGTATAGATGATTGATAACTGGGATATAACAATTGTTGAGTACAGAAGGTTTTCTGTCGAAATGTGAAATATCAGTTACCAATCATCGTCACAACGTCACAAATAACGGTTATTATGTAACCGGTTGAACTACCACCACCAGTAGTTAAATTCTTTTTACTCCCTTTCTTTTAACTCGTAGCGTCCGCTTGCTTGCTTGTCTGTCGAAAAAACTTTGGATCGATTTTTAACCTTTTCCCGTGATCCAATCGAGCTGAAACTTTGCAGACAGACTCGTGGCGACGATGAAAATGACCTAACAAATTTTCGTTTAAAAAAATTAATAATTATAGGATTTTTCGAAATTTTGGATTTTTCGAAATTTATTACTCCCTTTCTTATCGTCGCCGGACTCGAGACCAACGCGTAGGTTAAGCGCCAAACCTGTTTCCACTAGTAAATGATAAAGGGAATATAATAAAAACTTGGTTTTTATGGGTTAGTTTTTTAAATCAATCTTCTTGAAGAGCTAATTGTATGAAGGCTTCGATTCCATCATATTAATAGAAAGTATAATACGAAGTTTTTTCTTACTAATACTGTAGACAATGTACAAAACAACTGAATGCATTCCTAGAACCATACGGTATATCTATGGCTTAGAAAATTGAATATTATAATGAGAGAATAATTATAAAATCTTTGTTGTAATATATTATTAAGGATAAATCTAGTGTAATTTCATATAATAATATATTAATATAAATCGGCGGTGTTATTATAAACTCTGATTTACCCTCGTTCTGTTGATACAGTTTATGTGTCATATTTAAGTACGTTAATATTGTTGACATTATAAAAACACAATTCCTTATCGCGTGGCACTTGACAATTTGTGGACAAAACTCTCATTTTATCTGACAGGCCTACACAAGGCACAATCAGAGATAATTCAGTCAATCTGAAATCCTACCGAGGATTTGCTTTCTTTTTTAAAAAATATATATATCAACTAACCCTGATAGACATCCCTAAAGTGACATTAAAGTACGAAGTGAAAACATCGGAAGTAACTATATTACAAAATAAACTTTTATGGTAAAGAAATTATAAAGTTTAAAGTAAATAAAATTAAGAGGTGTATTGTAAATCAAAAAATAAAATAGCGAATTGTTTTATATGTTTACAACACATTATTATAAAAATAGCAAGATTGTTCTAATGGTGATTTACTATATTTTCTGAGTACATTTTGTCTACAGATGGATGGATGATCATTAATCACGATAAATTGTCTATTTTTAAATGCCAGCATACTTCAAAATTTAGCATTTTTGGTGACATTGAAAATACTTACGTATCTTAAAAATAAGATTAAAAAATATAAGTTAGTTATGCAGCTGGCATACTTAAGTTGGCTTTGTAAAACTACAGTTAACTTGTTACGAATATTTCTAAGCTTAATTATGGTCATTAGAGATAGTTTGAATTTGGCAGAAATTAGTATGCAATAAAAAAAGATTTTGATCTGTAACTGTAAAGATGGCTTGGCAAAATGTCTGTGAAAATGTTATTCGGAACGGGTATTTTATTCGGAGACGTGCTGATTTAATCAAATAGTAAGATTAGATTTTTTTTAATTTTAAAAACATGCCATTTTTTGTACGAATTAACCTTACCCCCCCCCCCCTTAAATGATGAATTAAATAGATAATTAATTAAATAATATTAAAAGCTTTAATAATTCGGTTACAATTTATTGAACCAAACTGTCAAAAATGCGTCACACAAACAAATTCCCCAAAAACAATTCGCTGGCTTCGTAATATGTATACCATTGTACATATCTGTGCATTATACCCATCTGTGCATTATACCTATAAGTCGTTTTTTGTACCTGACGTTGCTAACTAATGCATATCATCATCATCATCACTCTTGGCACTACAACCCTTGGTGGGTCTTGACCTCCTCAATAATCTTCCTCCACTCAACTCGGTTTAGAGCCAGCTCTCTCCAGTTCCGAAGCTCCAAGGCAGAGATGTCTTTGAGGACGTTGTCTCTCCATCTTAATTGTGGCCTTCCTAAGCTCCTTCGCGCTATTGGCCTTGAGTTCAGCACGGACTTTGGTGCTTGATGCTCGGACATTCTCTCCACATGACCCAGCCACCGAAGTCTTCCCAGTTTTATAAATTTTGTGACGTTTGGCTCCTTAAATGAAATATAGAGCTCATTGTTGTAACGTCTGCGCCAAATTCCATTTTCTAGAACCGGTCCGAAGATACGTCTTAAAATTTTCCTTTCAAAAACGTCCAGTGCTCGCTCATTCCTCTTAGTACCCACGTCTCAGCTGCGTCTACACTTTTTGAAGGAATTTGACAGGCGGATTTGAATGCGCATGCGCGAAAGTCGAATATTTTCAAACTTTGTGGATTCGAAACGAATGACAGAATCCACCGTTGATGGTATATGTGTGTTTACGCGATACATAAATGTTCCAAAGTTGAGAATGAATATGTACCTATTTCGAATTTTGAATTAGTGTGTGTTATGACTGGTCTCCTAAGGACAGGACGAATTATTTATGTACAGCGGTCCATTTTTGCGAGACCAGTTTTGAACGGACTAACGACTGCTGTCTTTTACAAGAATGAGTCGTAAACGGTTCGAGAGCCGACGGCGTCTGCGACAATGCAGCGGGCCTTGAAGGTTGTGAGAACCGCCGGCAGATGTGTGTCAGCAGATAGAGGAGACAATGTGCGAAAACCGACAAATAAAAAGCCGTGGCGCGGCCCGCGATGTGGAGCGCGCGTGCCGGAGGACAATGGACAATTTCGAGATGAGTTATCTTAATTTCTCCTTTCCGTATTTTCAACTCGGAGTTCGGTAACTTGATTCTTCACCGCGAGATCGGAGAGTCCATTTCCCAAAAGCTCCACGTCGTGGAATTTGATCTGAGTTGGCATATTTTGTGAACACAAAAATATATTGTTTATTACGTAGCAATACTCAGAAATTTAAATTGTATGAGGTTTAGAGAAATAATTAAGATGAAAATACGTTTGATTGAAACTTTGAGACAGTGGCGCTCTTGCTTCTGAATATGATCGATAATCCTGAAATTATGCAGAGCATTGGTTTGTATGTTCCTGATAATTACATTAGACATCGTCAGCATAGATTGTTTCACATTCCAATATACAGGACCAACCTGCCGATGGTTATGTCTGTTGGAAGAGCCACAGCTTTGCTGAACAATATCGCTTTGAGTATTGATATATTCCATGTGTCTGAGGGGGTTTTCCGAAGAGGGGTTCTCCTACACCTTTGACCAGATTTGATGTTATTTTTAATTTATTATTTATATACTTCCATAATATGTACGCCTTAAACACTTAGTTTGTAATGTACATATTATTAAATAAATTGAATTGAATTGAATACACAAATAATAGTCTACCTAACCATCTTACTACCACAAAATGAGTTCTTTACATCAACATACAACGGTAATCACAAAATATAGTGGGTTTTTTGGAGGTATAGAACTTTATAATGAAATCAAACATAATAATTTCGTTGTCTGTATGTCTGTGCGTCCGTCCGTTTGTCTATATGTCTGTCCCCGTAACTCGTGCAACCTCCGTAATTTCGTTCGAATTCACGGCTAAAGAAACCAATTTAAACGGCCGGAGGTGGGGCTTGAACCCCGGGCCACTAAACCCGAACCGGCCGCTTCACGCATGTTGCACGCCTCTCCGTGGACCGCCAAAAAGATACTATAAATGTGTACTAGGGCTTGGCAAAGACGCGAACCAATGTTCTGCCAACTAGTAAAACACATAAAAGTCGTGGTTATTGGCTTTATTGGAAAGATTATTTTATGCCATTCGAACATTGTGTATTACAGAGTGTAAATTGATCAAATTATATTAAAAAATGAAAACCCTGTTAACTTTCAATATTATGTATTTATAACAATTAGAAATGAGAACGTTTTCTGTGCTAACGCATCATCTTCAGTAATGCTACTAATAATAAACTAAAGACTAAAGGGCGACGTGAGGAGTGGGGGGGGGGGGGGGAATTAGACTCGGCCGTGTGTACGGGCATGGTCGCTAAACGAATAAAACGTTCTAATCGTTATAAATAAATAGTGAAAATAAACAGTTATCATTTTTTAATATATTTTAAAATGGCCTTTCACAAAAAATTTCAAAAAATTAAAGTGAGCCCTGTAAATGCTAAAAAAACGTACGTACATACTTTCCTATATAAAAAGCATCGTCTCTGTGAGACATCTATAATTTATCTTAATTAATACAAAAAACATCATAAAAACGAGCTATTTATATTGCTCGTTTTGCTAGTGCTCTAGGCTATTGCAGTGAAGACTGAAGAAGCGTAGAATTGGCACAAATCCTACGCGTTACAGTGTCACCTGGTAAGCCCTAGAAAAAGGGCACAAGGATACGATGTTCAAGAAGTTTCTGCAGCTCGAGCCTAGATATCCATAATAGTCTGACTTGCATACTAAGAACCAGCGACCGAAACTCTTACGTTATAGCATCAAACTTGAAATATTTTCTGTAGATGTACACTATACTAGGTGAGATGGTTTGGATATTATGACATTTGAATTCTGGGGATTTTGGCAGATAAGAGGTAATACAGGTACAAAAAATAACTTTGATGTCGCTAATCTCCGTAACTTTCGACATTTCACCCAGAGTATAAAGGAAGATACTCATACACATGCTTATTAGTGGCACGTGAGCATGCGCAGTATTGACCTTCTTTAGCCCTTGCTTATTAGTGGCATGTAATAAGCATGCTCATTAGTGGCATGTAATAAGCATGCTCAAAAATCAACCGCCGGTTGATTTATGAGCATGCTAATGTCATTCACCATGAGAAGGGTTATCTTTTTAGCATGTATGAACAGGCTTGCTTATTATGAGCATGCTTATGTCATTCGCGGCTAGTATCGATTATCAATGCGATGTTCTCAGTCCGCGACAGATGAAACAAATATGGCGCGTTGGGGAGATGATAAAACATTAATTTTCGTGACTTATTATAGGAATCACGAATATCTGTGGAATACTCGGTCACCGCCATGTAAAAATAATATAGCAAGAAATAATGTTTATGAAACTTTATTAAAAGCATGAATGATTCAAACCTTACTATAAAAATTATAAAAACTAAAATCAAAAATATTTTGATTTATTGGTTCACTTGAATTTTGTATTTCAGTTTGCAGTTTCCATTTGGAACAAGAGCATGCCAGTAATAAGTATGTGTGTTTGACTAAACCCAAGAACTGTTTCGATTTATTGGTTCACTTGAATTATCTATTTCAGTTTTCAAAGTTTCAATTTCGAACTAGAGTTCCTCCCTACTTTATGACAAGAGCATGCCACTAATAAGCATGTGTGTTTGATTGTTAGCTTTGAGTATGTTTTAAAAATCATGCTAATAATGAGCATGCCTAGTTGTTAGGGCATGCTAGTTTTGAGCACGCTAATGAGCATGCCAGTAATAAGCATATGTATCTGTACCTTAAAGAATGTTCTTGAAGTTTTTGCTATTAGCTACGCGACGCCTGTGTGTCAACGGAGGAAAATTCTCGAGGAGGCCAAGACCCACCGGGCGCTGCAGAGCCCACGGCGATGCTGAAATGAAATCATCACGGGACAATTGAATGAAAACAAGTGCACGGGCGAATTGCACGCAAACCGCAATGAGACGGCTCTCGGAAGAGAATAGTATACATTTCAACATTGGCCGCCGTTGCCGAAACAGTTCAACGCCTTAGTCTGCATTTGCATAATCATAACCGAATCGTGGCCGCCGAACAATAGAGACAGCAGGACGCGGCGAATTACTCGCGAACTAAAATATAATTGGAAACAATGGCTGCCGAATTAGAATCTCATGTTTACATCGAAATTACACATTTACTCGCATAAAATGGACGCCGTTTCAACGATCAAAGATCCGTTATTGCGCCGTAGGATGTTGTTTACTTTGTTTTATTTTTAATTAATTTTGTATTGTTAAGAATATAATTTCTAGCATGATGGCTCCAGGGAAAAAAGTTGCCGAGTCATTGAAGGAGAATCGCTGACAGGACAAAGATTAATTTTAGCAGGGGTGGAAATGCAGATTTTCGGTTACCGTGAGTGTGATTGTGCTATTGGTATTCGATTGTGACGATTGGTGAATAAGATTGTTGTCTAGTGTAGCGATGTTTGTCCGTCGAATCGTAAAAAATCAGTTAGGTACCGATCATCGATAAATCAGACACAAATTTCAAATAACAGATACATATTTCTTCAATAACTGCAAAATGACTTCACATCACATCATGAACATCTATATACATATATAAAGAGGTAAAGTTTGTAAGTCTGGATGCAGGAGGTAATCTCCGAAACTACTCATCCGATTTCCAAAATTCTTTCATCAATATTTAGAATGTACCTTCAGGGTGGACATAAGCTATATAATTATCCCTTTAAAATACCTAGGTGACCTATTTTACAACTAAAGTCGACGAAATTTTTTTCTAAAAAAACTAAAACTAATTTTTACGAACGTTGCCTTAATGGTAAGAGATATTTAAATACTTTCTATAGAGAAGCTGCAGAACTCAAAAAGTACTATAAAAAAGTGGACGACGACATTGATAAAATATGAATAAAAGTTACTAAAAATGTACGGTGCGAAGCCGCACAGGATATAATTAGCAAGATAATTGTAATTAAATCACTAATTAACGAATTAACTAATAAACTACAAACATCAAAAAAAATTACAATTCGACAGACGTTTCAATTTTTTTCTCCAAATTACCAAAGGTAACGAAATTTAGAATTACAGGGCTCATTTGTCGAGTACAGTTTTGCCCTATATTTATGCTCCTGACCCGTAATTACTTATGACGTTAGAAAAAGAAAATCCAATAGTAGGCTGAACAATAAATAATAATAATAGGTTTTCCGAATGTCCAACGGTCTACAAGATGGTCTATGCACTTCGATGCCCCCATCAATTAGTTAACATAAAATAATAACTGCAGTCCTTCGCAGTAGAATTACTGCATTTGGGTCACTGCATACAAAAATCATTCGATGCATCAAATAATGGGATCTCGGCTAAATTCCGGGCTGAATTATATTACATGAAAAAAATATTTAAAAAAAAAAACACGCGTATATTTAAGTGAATTTTTATCACATTAAAACAGTATGTATGCCCTAATTGAGAAAAACGCGAGAAAACTTGGAGTTGGCGACTCTAAGGTAAAGATATTAATGGGTCGTTGATCACGAAAAAAGTGACGAAGAAGAATAAGCAGTGCTCTATCGAGATGCACGAAATTTAGGAAGATAAAAAGAAGAATAAGTGAGTAGAATCTGAGAATGACGATAAAACCTGATTATTCACACTCGGTGCAGAGATAACGAAGACATTATCGAGATTAATTGGTGGTATAATGGTAGTGGGGCACTTTCTGGTTGGTTTAAAACTACCCAACGAATTACTTCTAGCGCTGGAAGCCGACCCCATGCCAGCAGAGAAGCCATAATCATTTAACCATAATTCGTACGAAGAGAGTGAGCGAACGGTGAGAGCAATTGGGCGTACGTAAGATAGACAACAGTAAAAATATATTATCGTGGGACTGCTATACAAATTCGGTTGATCTCATTAATGGACAGAGTTAATCGTGTATTATTTTAATTAACCATTTTTGAGAAAAAAATAATGCCCTCAGGAAAATCTAATAAAAACAATTATTTTATATTTTATAAATGCTTAAATTTCCCCTGCACATCCCACATGTGTTGTCTTATTGAACATGATGTTTCTTTATTTAGACAATCATATAAAAAATGTATAGAATCAGACCGTTACAAAACTACTTAATATTTCCCACCCTAGTATTCAATCCGCGAAAATACCCGATTCTTTCTGGCACTCCAAATATTATAGTTTTAAATATTATTTCCATTTTTTGCATGTCATCGAGTGAATAAGTATGCAATAGTAAATAAGTGTTTTTATGCAGTAAGTTGTTTTGTGTGAAGCGCCCTTGGGGTGAGTACTCACGGCGCTATATAAATGATCCAACTATTATTATTATTATTAATAATAATAATATTTGGATAACTTATATAGCGCCGTTTTCGCGAATACTCACCTCAAGGGCGCTTTACACAGAAAATTTATCATACAAAACAACTTACTGCTAAAAAAGAAAAAACTTATTTACTATTACTTATTCACTAGGTGGCATGCAAGAAATGGAATTAAAATTGAATACTATAATAGTTGGGAGTGTCTGAAAGAACTAGTTGTTTTCGCGGAGTGCACGATAGGAGTGGAAAAAATTAGCTAGTGTTGTTATTATTATTATTGTCCATTCTCATTAATAATAATTGTTGGATCATTTGTATAGCGCCGTTTTCGTGAGTACTCCCTCAAGGGCGCTTCACACAAAACAACTTACTAAAAATAATCATTTACTATTTACATACTTATTCACTAGATGACATGCAAAAAATGGAATTCTAAAACCATTTTTTTTATTTATATCTATAATATAATTTTTAGTGTCCTGAAGAAGGGACCATTGGCCCCGAAACATGTTGGTATTTTCAACAAATTAGTGGTGAAAATAAATTAATTACATTAATAATGTTACCCCAAAATCATTTTGCTCTTATTGAAGTTATATCTTTATTCATTATTGGTTTGCGTCATCTTAAAAACGTATATTGAACGCTAATTAAGCATTATACACTTCGTCAATTCTGACGTGATGATGTATTTAAAAAAAATTGTGGATATCAGTTTAATTCACACTAAAAGCTTAAAACTGATTCCAATGAAAACAATACCACGGCCACTACCTACGTTTTTTGTCTAAAAAAAACACCCTATAAAATACATGTCACTGCGCTCGAAGGACAGACAATCGTAGAACAGTGTCCTCTAATGGGACTCGGGAGGAATCAAAAGGCCATCCTAAAACCCGCATAAAATTCTGCAGAAGCACGTGACGGTACTCAACAATGGACAGAGAAGAGATGCCATCATCCAACAGCGGACAGAACTCAGTTGACGATGAAGACGACAATATGCCTCATACTTAGGTACCTACCATCGCGCCGTTTTTTGTTGGGGGTAAGCAGAGAGGATACAGCACCACAATCTTTTGTCATGACACACAACTCTCGCCACATCCACATTCATACATCTTCGCCTGCAAGTTCCACGATTTTTGAGGCTTCTAACGGGACGATCTTCCAGTATCTGGTTAATCTGGTCGTGCCACGTCTTCACGCGGCCGTCCTCTCATTCTGGCGCCGTCAACACTTGCACGAGTACATCTTTATTACCATTCTTTCCTTATTCATTCGCTCAACATGCCTAAACCACCTGAGCGGCCCTTCTTTAATTTTATTAATTATGCGAAGACCAGCTTTACATTCATTCCTAATATCTTCATTCTTTACTCTATCATAAATGGATTTGCAACGCACACGTCTAAATGATCTCATCTCCCTACTTCACTAATTTCTTCTTTTTCTGTCAGCTTCAGGCTTCACTTCCATACATCAGTGATGGTATCAGAATTCCAATATGTACCGCTACTCTTGCCTCGGTAGACATATTTCTATTATAAATTATTGCATTCAAAGTACCTTTCACCCTATTCCCCGCAGTTACTCTACTCTCGATATCTTTCTCAACCTTCCCTCCTCTATCGAACAAACTTCCCAAGTATACAAACACATATAATTTATTCCAAATGTATCCAAAATACAAATATATATTAGGTGTACCCATAAGTAATCAATTATTTAAGGGGCAACAAAAAAAATAATTTAACTACATTTAATTTTATTTTTAATCGATTTAATCTCCATCGTTATCTAGGACCTTTTACCATCTTGTTGGTAGACTTTTAAGAAAAATATGCTTCTAGGTGTTTTTAAAGCGT
Organism: Agrypnia vestita; assembly: GCA_016648135.1. Lineage (NCBI taxonomy): Eukaryota > Metazoa > Arthropoda > Insecta > Trichoptera > Phryganeidae > Agrypnia > Agrypnia vestita. Next base: position 110,965 of record JADDOH010024802.1, on the reverse strand, counting down.
CATTATCAAACCCTACCGGGCGCCCACTTCGATCGCTATCAGACAAGTCAAAATCACCATCGGAAAATTTTCTAAACCAACGTTGGCACTTATTTACTTTCAATACGTCTCCATACACATCACAAATTTTCCTTGTTGCAACCGTCGCATTAACACCCGATAGAAAATGAAACAGCATGCAATGACGTAAATGTTCTTCAGTTAGTTGATTGTCCGCCATTTTACAACGGAGTAATAAAAAATTAAAATTTAATTGTCACAAGTCACAAGACCACGGATTATAATATTTCGTATAAAACACGTCTTTACACGTTCACTTTACTGAGCTTGACTGAAGCGAACATTCCACACAAAAAATAATTGATTACTTATGGGTACACCTATTATTATACAGGGTTATTTGGAAAACATTAATAACCTTGCAGGACTATATTCCGGTCTTGATTATGAGTCGAAAATGTTCAAGCTATCATGACCTAATATCAATAGTTATGGAGATATGCGACATCAAAGTTTGCATTTTTTTTTCAATATTTCTGAAATATTTTTTTACAAAACATTGAAGTATCATCACAGTAATGTATATATATCGGTTACGAAAAATTCATTCGTTTCAATAAAAGTTTAATAAAATAATAAAAACCTTGAAGAATTTGGAATTGGAATGTTTTCCAATTGGAATTCGAAGGTTTTTATTATTTTATTTGACTTGTATTAAAGGGAATGAATTTTTCATATTCTATGTAAGTTACTGTAATGATAGTCCAACGTTTTACAAAAAATAGGTCAGAAATATTGAGAAAAAAATGCAAAATTTGAGGTCGCATATCTCCATAACTATTGACATATTAGGTCATGATAGCTTGAACATTTTCGACTCATAATCAAGGCAGGAATATAGTCCTGCGAGGTTATTAATGTTTTCCAAACAACCCTGTATATCATTCATTCCTTGTCAATTTACCCTTTTTGACAGTAGTTCCCGTGTCACGCCGTGGAGAATCCAGCAACGGCCCGGTAGTGTTGTGAACCGCACGAGAGTACCCATTGAATAAGTAATACCGATACCGTATTCCGCTCGTACACGCCGTAGTGTATTTTTGACAGTCACGCGCGCCGCGGGACGTGCCGCCTGCCCAGGAAGTGGCACGACCAAGTGGCGCAGAAACTCCTCGTCGGGCGCGATCCCGCGGAGGTGACTCACGCCGCTCCGGGCGCGCAAAGGTGTTATGTAAAAGTCACCGGCGACAAGTGTCGGTTACAAAGAGCAGATAGCTATTTAAGTTGCATAATAATGTCTATAAATAAAAATATATACCTATATAAATAAATAAATTAATTAAGGAAAATAAAAAATAATCTTAAACAAAACTTTAACCCTTTTTACACTAAACAATTATTCTACACATATTTACACTTGGACTTATGACTCACTCAACTTACCACTAACACTGCACTTGATACTTTGTAGATACATAATTACTACCTTATGAAAATAAATATTACTGACGAATTTAAAAAAATATTATATTTGCGTTCTATAACGCCACTCTGGTGGCATAATCCACAAATTTAACAACAACAAAAAAGTGTAATTTATCTTATATTTTTATTATTAAATTAGTATTAAGTACCTTTATTTGTAAAGAAGGATTTTTTTGAAATAAATAAATAAATAAATTGGCCGCTTGTGTTAACTGTTGAGAAAAAAAAATTGAGTTAACGATCTGTGGACAAGTGTATTTTTAAAAACTAACTAACCATCACGCCGTTTCCCGCAGGGGTAGGCAGAGAGGATTGAATGCCACACTCATCTGTCCTGGCACACCACTTTTGTTTCGGCCACACTCGTACATCTTCTATAGTTGTTACGGCTTTTAACAGGGCCATCCTCAAATACTTGTAGTATCTGATCGTGCCAGGTCTTTCGCGGACGCCCTCTATTCCTGTTGCCTTCAACACTCGCCTCATATATTTTCTTAACCATCATTTTCTCATTCAAACGTTCCACATGACCAAACGTGCTTTTATTTAAATCCTTTGTGTCTGTTTGTTTATTTGCTGTGGTGGAATGATTTTTCATGAACTTTCCGACAAGCCAGAGCTCTGAACCTTTCAACGTTTACGTAAAGTGGACGATTATACATTATTTAATCATTTTCGACATTATTTGGTAATTATTTCTGAATAATTTTCCACTATTATTGTACATTAAATGCCTACGTAGCTTCGAGATACATTAATATCAGTATGCAAATATGTTTCGATTTAAAATTTATTAATTTTAGTCGGCAGCTTCAATTTTGACATACAAAATGTCATAATATTATTATTAAATTAACATGGCAAATAAGAAGAATGGTTTAAGGAATTGTTTTTTTTTTTGTAGTATAATATGAAACTTAAGATAATAAAAATTGTTTTAAAGTCTAAAACAACGCGTAATATTTGGATACTGCATAAGTTCTTACCTACTAGGTACAAACGTTGTTAAAAAAAGTTCAATGGCTTTAACATTTGAAGAACTTATGCACGATTTGATTTTTCTATTTTTTCTATTTTTCTTCTTCTTTCTATTTCTTTTCTATTTTTTCTTCTATTTTTTTTCTTCTTCTCTTCTTCTTCTTCTTTCTCCTTCCTTATCCTTATACAATCCTTATATTGTAAAAAATAGAAGAAGATTCTATTTTTTACAATATAAGGATTGTAATGCGAGGGTTTTATAAAATTAGATATAATTATTTATTCTGAAAAGATAGGCAAATACAAAACAGTGATAATCAGCATCTGTTTCGTTGTTACTGCTGCTAGGGAGATTCTAAGTCATCCGACTGACGAACCGAACTTCAATGGTCAATAGGGTTATGGGGAAAGCCTATAAGGTCCCCATCTCGTTCGCACTCTGAGGCTGCAAACAGAGCGTCTAGGGTATATATCGGATTTGTACTTACTTTTGGCAGCTCCTCTGGCTCAGGACTGCGGGAGCCGTTGCGGGTAGCTAACTTCTACGGAATGAAGCACTCTTGTGTCATATGTACAATTTACAAGGAGTTTATTCAAGATGGTTACAAAGGTAAGTTGGATGATGCTAATATATGGTTAGTTAAAGAGGTTGCTGTAACGCGGACTCGATTGAGGTTAGTATATATCTGTACGCGCGGGTTTAAACGTCGATCGTGTAACAATTCGAGAAGTCGCGACGCGTTACCCGGGTCTAGCGGTGTTGGCGGTCGAGCAGGCGGAACGGGAGTGGTGGTCTTGCCGCCCGCCGCCTGTAGATCCGTTGGTCCCCCTGAACGCCAGATGCCGCCCGTGTGGTGGGATCCGCCACAGGGTGACATTTGACTATTGACGCACAACAAGCGTGAAGTGAGGGACGAATCTCATGGTGTGTCGGTCAACTAAGTAGCATTTTTCGACGCCAGTCACGATAATTTACAATACAAAATTATATAATGTTTGGCAAGGCTGCATCTATACTAATATATGAAGAGGTAAAGTTTGTATATTTGAAGTAATCTCCGAAACTACGGATCCGATTTCAAAAATCTTTCACCAATAATTGAAATGGACTTTCAGGGTGGACATGGGCTATAATTATCCCGTTAAAATAAAAGGGCTTTTCGTGGTGACCTATTTTACAACTAAAGTCGACGAAAAAAAGGTCGAGCGATGCGTTTTTTACGAAAACTGCCTAAATGGTAAGAGATGTTTAAATGTTTTATAGAACTTAAAAAGTAGCTTGTTGGTCTTGTGGTTAGGACACTGGCCTCGTGATCCAAAGGTTGCGGGTTCGATCCTCACTCCAGACTAGCAAGTTAGTCCTATTTTCATAGTACAAGCGCTTAGCTTAGTTTGAAAATAGTAAGAATATTGATGTGACACGTATTTCCGTGTTCACATCTCTATTTTTTATTTAAAATTAAAAAAAAAAAAAACTTAAAAAGTTCTATAAAAAAGTATGCGGCGACATTATATCTATTTGTTAAGGTTAATACACAAATTGAAAAAATATGACTAAAAGTTACTAAAAATCTACGCATGCTAAGTCACGGGCACAGCTAGTTTAGAGTAAAGAAATAACAAAGAAGTCAAAGCCAACAATTATGCTACCTGTCACTGATATCTTGAAATGCTGTTCACAGGCCGCTCCTTCGTCGTCACTGTGACAAAGTAACAGGTTATTTGCAGCGACAACCCTAGGACCACGCCGGGTCGGCCGATCCGACCAGCGATGGCGTCGGTCACGATGGTCGCGTGCGTCGATGTTTTGGTCAACGTCCCTCACCGACCGAGTCGTGCAGTACCTAATAATGCCGTGGCGATAGACAAATTAGGCAGAGAAGCAACCCTTTTGTTCGTTGTTAATTCATAGTCAGTCAACTGCTGGAAACATTAATTTGTTCCATAATTAATAATTGAGTGTTGCAAAATAAAGTGTCTACAAGTAAACCCAATAAAGGTATTTAAAAAAACTAACCCATAAAAGTTTTTACAATACTCCCTTTCACATTTTCGGGTTTCGTGTCTACCAGATGCGTCGGAGTATTTTCATGTAACTTACTGAGAAAAAAACGATTAAAAATTTGAAAAATCCAAAATTATACTATGATTATAATTTTTTTAACGAAAATTTGATAGATCTTCTTTTTTGTCACCACGAGTCTGCTTGCAAAGTTTCAGCTCGATTGGATCACGGGAAAAGGGTTAAAAGTCGATCCAAAGTTTTTTCGTCAGACAAGACGACAAGTAGACAAGCAGACGCTACGAGTTAAAAGAAAGGAAAAGAAAGAAAGTAAAAAGCAATGCAAACATTAAAAAACATAATATAACCTATATATTTTTTCTTAAATAAAATAAACATGTCTAAAACAATAAAATAACATTATAATAGTATTTTTCAGTAAGAAGGACCTATTGATACTTTACAGTCAGAAATAAATAAAAAATTTAGCAGAAAATTATTAACATTTAAAAGTTGACATGTTTTTTTTTTTGTTAAAAATAAAGCAATTTTCATTAAACCTGTCAATGAAATCACAGTTCACATTACCGAGTCTACTGGGTAAAAGCCTGGGTAAAAGTAAGTGAATGAAGTAGTTTTTCCTTAAATTTTCGTGGTACGGTCCCTACGTGTACTTTCGAATCTGCAAAAATACGATTTACTATATTTAACTATGCAATTCTATATTTTTAAAAGGGCGATTAAAGTGTTTTTAAACATTGTCGAAAACAGAGAGTAAATTGGATAGTTTAAAGACAGTGAAACGAAAATCGAATTTTTGCATATTCGACATAAGGAGCGTCGATATAATATTCTATAATAGGGTAATTTCACATTTTTTTAAATAGAAAAATCTTAACTTTAGTTACGGCCGTGTATATCTGACCACTCTGGCCGACGTTCGAGGTCAGATATACACGGCAGAATATCCCAGAGAACTACACACAGAAGTTTAGTGAAAACCTGAAAACATTTTTTTCTGCCTTTTTTTCTTTTCTGATTAATACATAATTTACACGTTCTCAGGATTCACAATCGGAAACAAAAACGATATAGAAAACGCACTTAGTGTAAATAAATCGCTTTAGAGTTTCTCAAATACGTGGAATCTTTTCTATTCCAATCGTTTCCAAGTAAGAAGGATTTGGAACTTTCTATTGCAAGTGTCCGAGTGTCATATGTACGCACCTATGTTTAAATTTATTTCAATTTCGACAAAGACAAATTAACCTTTGCCGATCTATTCTGTTAAGACAGTGTCCAAATAAAATAATCATGCAATTGAGTAGAATAGTTTCAATAACAATAAAAATGCCGCCTAACCAATAATGAATTAAATAATTTAGCAACTTTTAAACCCAAAACACTAAGAAAACTTTACGGATTTACGCTAAAAATGGAACATACATATACATAATATCTTCTAGAGGATAGTGGATTGCACAGTACAGGATATTTCCTAGGAGTAGCTAGTAGCAAAAACTTCGGGGTAGTTTTCTTCATTCAACGGGAGATAAGCGAAATCAAAGTTTGCATTTTTTCTTTCAATATTTCTGACTTGTGTTCTGTTGGAACATCATGATTGTAACTTATATCGAATATCAAAAAATTAGTAACTTTCTTACAAGTAACATAAAATGATTAAAACCATGCGAAAAAATCTGATTGAAATTTCTGCACGATTCTAATAATTTTATTTGACTTGTACTTATCAAACGAAAGAATTTTCATAAGCGAGACATTTCACCTCGATAATATTTTCTATTCAAAATTGAATAAAGAAGACTCCCCTGAAGTTTTTGCTACCAGATACGAGACAACCTGCCTAAATTATATTGTATGTAACAGTACCTCGAATAAAATGGTCGCCTGAGACATAGCGAATAAAACATAAATACACATTCGATAATACAAAGCACAATGGCATACTTCCGGCAGCTGGTTGAGCATCCTTGTTCTTATACTATTCGTCGGTCGCGGATTCGTCTCGGAGACCGCGTCTCCTGTTCGTCAATCCCGGCTCTGGTGCGATGGCGGTTCTGGTCCGACAGCGGCCGACATTAAGCGCTTGTTCAGACGCAGCGGGAACCGTGCAGTTTCAGAATCGCGTTTCAAAACACGCGATTTGTGCGCGCGAAAATAAACGTCAGTTTGACAGTTCCGGTGCCGTTATCCATCTTTGAATATCAGAGATATATTCGCTCATTACTTTGTTAACGACGGCCGTGTTCCATGGCAAGACACACAAATATCATTCTGTCATTTCATTTTTGGTGAATAAATACCTACTTCTCTAAAATACTCTTTTTTTCCACCATTTCCAAATATCTCCACCAACTCCTGCCAAGCTTGGTTCTTGGCATATTTGAGTAATCCTCACACTGAAGATCCCATATTACAGGTCTTTTCTCCACTTCATCAATAAAAAATTCAGTGTCAAAGCGATCCATAACCATAGAAAGGAGAATATAATCCACACTTGCTTCTGTTGTGACATGGAACCGTGCGGTGCCCGCAACGCGACTGAACGCTCTCGTAAGGCTCTATTTTCCCCGTGCGGGTCTATTTTCTAGCGGTTGGGTTGCGGGCACCGCGGCGGTTGACTAACCGCACGGTTGTGTCTGAACGATCACATACAAACCTAGGTAAATAAGACCCGCACGGATCCCACGCGATTCTGAAACTGCACGGTTCCCGCTGTGTCTGAACAAGCGCTTAAAAGTCGAGAGAAAACGAGATTTTTATTAGTCGATTAGGCTAACATATTTCAAAAATGGCGGTACTTACCAGCGTGACGTAGCCGTCTCTTCCGACGTCCTGTCGGTGACTGTGTTGACACAAACAACCAACGCTGTACGTTCAATAGTAGCCTTCTAGTGTTTCTGATTAATTCAGTATTATCCCGGCAACCGAATATACTCCATCGAGCGACGCAATTAGTGCAAGTAGTGCTCGCGCATGCGTAACGTCCGACGCGTTTCTCGCGCATCTATTTATGCGCATTTATCTCTTTATCTGAAATCTCAATTACTGATCTCTCTCTAACTTCTGACTAAGTAACGATCTCACTCCGGAGAAGCTCCCGGTTTGATGGCCGATAGTAGTGTTCGTCAACAGCAGTTGCGAACAAGAAGAATTTTAAGGGGGAATACCTACCTAGACATTTTGAAAAAATCGTTTTTTTTTGCATTTTTTTAAAACTTGAGGTCTTATGAATATCTGGTAAAAATTTCAAGCTAAAATTCATTATAGCTGATAATAGTGGCATCTCTTTATTTATTCCCATATATTGCTCAATTTTCAAACGCTTACTACTAGAAACCATGTTTCGTTTGAAAATCGGTGACCAAAATATCTCAGCAACCACTGAACCGATCAAATTGAAATTTCTATTGGTTATTCTATACATAATTTTCTAGTCTTTGTCGTAGGATTATATTAAGTGTTTTTTTTTTTATCGGTATAATAAACCCGAATTTTTCTCTAAAAAACGCTATTTTAAATTCAAACGCCTATAAACCTTTATCGAAACATTTCAATATATTCAAATATTTAATTTCTAAATATTGAAAAAAAAATGCAAATTTGATGTCGCTTATCTCTTTGACTGTTGACATTTCACCCGAAGTGTATAGAATATTTTTTATTCAAAATTGAAAGAAGACTTCTACTACCTATGAGACACCCTGAATACAGTAGAGCCTTGGTTTGTATGTTCCTGATAATAACCTTACACAGCGTTAGCATAGATTATTTCACATTCCAACATACAGGACCAACCTGCCAATGGTTACGCCTGTTGGAAGAGCTACTGCTATGCTGAACAATATCACTTTGGACATTGATGTGTGCCGTGTCTCTGAGAGAGTTTTCCGAAGGATTCTCCCACACCTTTGATATGAATAATTTTATATAGGTTTAATATTTGTTTTGTAACTTATTTATAACATTTAGGTTTTAAATTTACGTGTGTAATGTAAATGTTGTATAAAAAATAAATAAATTGAATTCTCTTGAAGTGTCATGGCCAAAAAATTGACCTGTAGGGTATAATTGTGGATCGTATGTACCTGGGATGTGATGGGAGATATCTTTATTAAGTACTCTTAAAAGTTAAAATAAAAGACAAGGTAAAATTGAATGTAGTTATGCAGAAAGAAAAAAAACGCAAACTGAGATAAAAGCACTTTCGTCGAAAAATGGAATAATCAAATCTACACAACCTAGAATGTTCATTACTTCAAAAAATAATATTAGGTCCTTACATATGAAATTGGTGTTTTGCCGTACTGGCAAATTTGATCTCAAATATCTTCTCTTTGGTTAGGAATTCCAAATCCAAATTTATACAGCTATTTACTCATGTATTTGTGTTTTGAAAATTATAATTTATTTGTTTTTTCCTCAATTGTTTTTTTCTTTGCGTCACTCAGTTTACAAAATGAAAAACTTGAAATATCGCATTATTTACGAGTACGAGTTCCACCGTGGCACCAGTGCTGCAGAAACGGCTCGAAGGATTAATGATGTGTATGGCGACGGTGCCGCAAAAGAAAACACAGTGCGTTTTTGGTTCCAACGTTTTCGTTCTGGAAATTTCGACCTGCAGAACAAGCCCCGTGGACGGCCGGAGACCAAAGTTGATAATGAAGAATTGAAGGCTATTGTGGAAGCGGATCCATCGCAAACCACATCCGAGTTAGCTGCAGGCTGCGGTGTTAGTGATAAAACTGTTTTAATCCACTTGAAGCAAATTGGTAAGGTGAAAAAGCTTGAAAGGTGGGTACCTCACGAATTGAGTGAAGCAAATCAACAAATGCGCGTTGACTGCTGCGTTGCATTACTCAACCGGCACAATAATGAAGGGATTTTAAATCTTAAATCTGGCCAGACGATTACAGCAGATGTCTATTGTCAGCAACTGCAAACCATGATGGAAAAGAAAGCTGCTAAACAACCGAGGCTGGTTAATCGCTCTAGGCCACTGCTGCTTCATGATAACGCTAGACCACACACTGCACAACAGACGGCTACCAAATTAGAGGAGCTTCAATTGGAATGTCTAAGACATCCACCGTACTCTCCGGACCTTGCCCCAACAGATTACCATTTTTTTCGAAATTTGGATAACTTCTTGCAAAGGAAAAAATTCAACTCCGATGGGGCAGTCCAAATCGCCTTCAAAGATTTTATTGATTCCCGTCCGAACGGTTTTTTTAGTAAAGGGATCGATGAACTACCTATGAGATGGCAAAAGTGCATAGATAGCAATGGTACATACTTTGATTAAATAAAACTATTATAATAAAAAAAATCGGCTTTATGTTCCTCCCATACTAAACGCCAATTTCATATGTAAGGACCTAATATATAAACGCCAATTTATAATAACTGTAAAGTGGATTTAAGTGTAGATTTTTAGAAACATTGGAGTTTTTTCAAGTGTCTGATCTTATTACGTCAAATATGCATTCTGCAGAAAACGGCCAGAGTTACTTATCTATTATGAATATTTATCCAGTAATTAAACTTATACTTCTATGGGATTTTTACTATCATCATGTAAATATATATTTTTTTAAATATATTATAATACTACTTGTAAATATATAACTAAATAACTGTTTTCTGGTGAATATGTTTTGAGGAATAGTCATATTAAAAGTGTTTGTGGCGTGGGTGCTTTCTGCAGACTTTAAAATGTTGTTTTCACGATCAATAAATAATTCGGAAGGCGATTACTGTGAATATTTGTATGAAAGCGGCTTGGTTGGTTTTAGTAGAACTTGAAAATAGAATTGACCTTACTCCGTTCGATGTAGGGAATGCTATCCGGACTGTCCGTAATCCGAAAAATCCGGATATCCGCACATTTTTACTAGACCTCCAAATCCGGATTTGAAAATCGAATCCGGATTATTTGAATAATAAGAAATTTTAACAAAAAAATCGAATCGAGCGAGTTAGCTGTTCGCGCGTCTCGCGAGTGTCGAGTCTGTCGGCTCTGGAGGTTACACGCGTTGAATCAGAGCGTGCTTCGACAACCGAATTCGAACGACAGCACTTTGGATGTCTTATTATTTTGAGGTCACATTTTATGTCTCAAAAAATGGCATAGTTTTTTTATGTTGATTTAAGTGAAGTTAAATTGTTTTGTTACTTTTCTTTATGTTTAATAATTTGACAAGGAGTCTATTTGTCTTTATTTTTGTTCTTCAAAGTTAGTTTTAATTTGTACCTGTTGATTATTTTATTAACGTTACTCAGCACGCGAGTCACAGACTGATTATTTTAATAAGAATGACACCATAATTACGGTATTTAATTTTAATAGTTTGAATAATTCCAAATAACAAAAAAATCATTTGATTCGAGTTTAATGTGCTTTTATTTTAATCCATAAAATCCGGATTGGAACAAAATACGTTTTTAAAAATCCGGATTTTAAAACAGTACGGATTTGCATTCCAGTACGATGATTTCAATATCTCATTTTCACCAAAATTGTGGCCTGGCGCTTTTCTGCATAACTACGTTCAATTGATACTTAGTGGAAATTAGCAGCACTATTTGGGCCACAAACAAACTACGTTAAAAAAAATTCCGAAACGCTGGAAGAAAATGAAATTTTGACAGTTCACATAATCTTATCTCACTATATTACGCTTTAAAAGTTTGCCGGTATAGTGAACTCAACGCGGCAGAGTCTAATTGAAGTCGATGTGAGCGAAGAGTGTAAAAACAGTCGGAAAAGGCGAGGAAAATCGTGAATGAACACCGGACGACACTTGACGATTGTTTTACGGATACCCGAGTGATCATAATCACAACTCATTAACCCTTCCCAGTCCAATGTCGAGTGTCACTCGTTTTAAAAATAATTATTCGCTTCAAATAGTTCGTTTATCGCTAGTAATTTCTACGTGCAAACGTGTTTTTAGGATTAGCTAAAACATTAATTTTATAATGCGTGTATTTACGGAAATAGGTGTGGTAAATCCATGTATGATAGAGTAAAGAATGAAGATATTAGGAATGAATGTAAAGCTGATCGTAGCATAATACAGAGAATAAAAATAGGGTCGCTCAGGTGGTTTGGGCATGTTGAGCGAATGAATGAGGAAAGAATGGTAAGAAAGATATATGATGCAAGTGTTGACGGCGCCAGAAAAAGAGGGCGACCACGGAAGACGTGGCATGACCAGATTAACCAGATACTGGAAGATGGTCCTGTTAGAAGTCTGAATAACCGTCGAGCTTGCATGCGAAGATGTATGAATGTAGACGAAGCGAAAGTTGTATGTCAGGACAGAAGAGTATGGCGCTCTATCCTCTCTGCCTAACCCCTCAGGGAAACGGCGTGATGGTAAGTAAGTAAGTTGTCATATCCAAAAATGTCCAACGCTCAGAGCACTGACAATTAACTTCGTAGAATGGGTATACATTATAGATGTCTCACAGAGACGAAATTACATTTTTATGGCAAAGTAGGTATGGAAGTCTTTAGGTCTTCATAGGGCTTACGACCTGTCGTACGGCTGGCTTAAGTGATCACTTTACTCGATGTAATAATGTTCACCATTCCATCCATGATAGAATACCATGTCTATCAAATTTTTGTAAGTTGTATGTATTTAAATTTTACGTCATGTTCCGTCTATGTGTTCTAATAATCCTTAGCGCGACCGGCATCCAGAGCTTTTTCATTCCCCTTAAATGACCACAGATGTCACTAATGGGATATCTATTTTTTATGATTTGGAATTTTTTATACTACGAATAGAATATTTTTCGTAGATTTTTGAGTGTTGAATGCTGGAATTTCTTCCCAAGGGATAAACCGTCATTGCAGAAGTGCCTCATAAATGGTTTATGAGCGCGACAGGCGTTTCAAAAACAACGAAACATATGGAAGGACATCATTCGGGGTCATGAGCGGAGGTGAAATGGATTACAACGCGTGCTCTAAACAGCCTAACGGAGAATATTTATTTATTTATTTATTTCTACGGTTTACACCTATTACAATAAAATAAAAATCGCATACATATCTAGATAACAGTGTACATTATATATGTAAATATATATCAGCATGCATGATAATTTACAAATGTATACATATATAATACATACATACATATGAAATTTATAAAACAATATCTTTTAAAATAATTATTGTATTGTTGTTTTTTTGTTTGCTAGGGGACTTGATTATGCAAGAATAATGCATTTGTGTAAAATGTGCTTTAAATAAACGCAAGGGGGGCATACTTCTGCTCTGATCCAATCCCCTCTCATAAAAACTGGGTTTTGTTCATCTTTTTACAATTTTATACTCTGTGACAGAATGTTTAAAAAATATTTTTTTTCGCTAGATATATCCCAAATATATATAAAGTGAATAATCTCTGAATAGTAATACTTCCTGTCATTGAAAAAAAGTTGGACCAAGTGCTTTGCATTTACTAGGTTACGAATAAGTATATTTATGTGTTAAATGAAACGGATATTTTATACGAAGAATACTGAGAAGCAAAATCTCGACGTTTCGCTGTAGTCTTATCCAGCGTCATCGGGACAGCGTCCTTTCACCGCGGGGATGGAGGCCGAACGAATAAGAATGTTCAGTGATCATATTTTTTTTCTACGAACTTTTCTACGTCGTAAAGCTCGCTTCACCAACATGCGCCGACTTCGTTAGTGGAAATGCTTAGGTTCACTTTATCGAGGTTTTCAATGTGAAGCCGCCTGATCACGTCGGTTGTGTAAAAAGGTGTATGTATCGGGAAAAATATTTATATTTTACAATTTTTAATTCCACGAAAACGACAATAGGATTTGTTTATCGGTGATTAATATTTTTATGCGGAATTATTACGCTGGTGCTAACAGGAATCGAATTCAAAAGGAAGCGAACAATGCAGATATGACTTAGGTAAGCGTAATAAAAAATACAATGGTTATTTATAAAGAGGTCCATTTACCTACAAAAAAATTGAGAAACTATCAATAATTTTACTTTCAACAATATTTTTTATATGAAAGTATGTCCTAAGAACACAGTAACTGGATTTGGTCCCCGGAGGTATGATTAATTAATTAAGGATAAATTATAGAAGCCTCACAGAGACGAAGCTATTTATATATGAAAAAAATGATCGGAAGTCTCTTATACGGCTTACAACCTGTAAGAGCTAGCTTAAGTGATCACTCTACACAATGCAACGTTCACCAATTCCATCGTAAGAACATCCACACATTATCAAATTTTTGAATGTTCTATTTATTTAATGTTCTGTGTGAAAAGGGAAATGTAATAATTGGAAAGAATATCATATATACGTTAATAAGGAATATTGCCAAAAAAACTCCACTTTGAAAAATAAAATGTAGAGGTTAGATTACCATCTTCAAGTTTGTGTTTACTGGGGTATTACGCCGTGTTGTTACGACCTTTCGGGCCGACGTTTCGGATCCCATTGCAGGGTCCATCATCAGGGCTGATGTGTTGAAAGGTCGTAACAACACGGCATAATACCCCAGTAAACACAAACTTGAAGATTCTGAGTGGCCGTGAAAACCTAAGAACATTCTGTTTGATTACCAGTTGCGAAATCTATGTATACTAACTTGTTAATGGGGAAAAATAACAACAGATGTCTATAGCAGAGAGCAATGCAATATACGAAGTGTTCTCGATTCGAACATATACACATATAGAACTTTCAAATGTGTTTAAATCACACAATATATTGATTTATTTTCCACGTAAGCAACTCTTATAATTAAGAAATTTTCATATATTAAAATGCCAAGAGGTATTTGGCCGTCCACCTCGATAAGAGCAATTTTCACCGTTTTCGCGTTTAAATAATTTATTTCTTCGGCCTATTTACAACAGGAGCGTTTAAAATATTTTATTTTATGTTGACAATGATTTATCATTGAAGCCGACATGTGCACAGTGTGGTGAACTGGACACAGTATTCTATACTGAATAAATCAAGTGTTCTCATGTAAGTACTTTTTATGTTCATGCCACGCCATTGTCAATTTCCTTCATTCCTCACTGTAGTCAATGTGAATACTGAAATACCGAACACGAATCCATGGAGATGGATCATCATCATAGGATCGCAATATCCTGAAATACAATATACTGAAATACCGAACACGAATCCATGGAGATGGATCATCATCATAGGATCGCAATATCCTGAAATACAATATACTGAAATACCGAACACGAATCCATGGAGATGGATCATCATCATAGGATCGCAATATCCTTCTGATTACAGCTGCCTACATACACAGGGTTATTTGGAAAACATTAATAACCTTGCAGGACTATATTCCTGCCTTGATTATGAGTCCAAAATGTTCAAGCTATCATGACCTAATATCAATAGTTAAGGAGATATGCGACATCAAAGTTTGCATTTTTTTATCAATATTTCTGACTTATTTTTTGTAAAACGTTGTACTATCATTACAGTAACTTATATCGAATACGAAAAATTCATTCCCTTTAATACAAGTCAAATAAAAAAATAAAAACCTCCAAATTCCAATTGGAAATCATTCCAAATGGAATTTTTTTAGGGTTTTTATCATTTTATTTAACTTGTATTGAAATTAATGAATTTTTCGTAATCGACAAGAGTTACTGTAACGATAGTCCAACGTTTTACAAAAAATAAGTCAGAAATATTTTTAAAAAATTCAAACTTTGATGTCGCCTATTTCCATAACTATTGATATTAGGTCAAGATAGCTTGACCATTTTCGACTCATAATTAAGACTCATATTAATTTTTTCCAAAAAACACTGTATAAAACTGTATTCCTAATATAATATAATATAAAACTGTATAAAACAGCAGACGCGTTTCTGAAAACTACGGATTACGGCACAGTGACTTGGAAATTAAAACTGTTGTATATAAAATAGTAGATAAAGTAATACAAACATCGCATGTGTCCAAAAATTATATTGATCTTCGTCAAGGTCGTCGGCGGTATCACCACAGTAACCTATATGGAATGAACAAAAATGGAAATAATTTCCAGAAGACATTTAGTGCTCTTCTCTTAAAACTATTTTTAAATTTTTGGGCCTAAAATTAACAAGATGTTTTCATAATTAATAAGAAAAAAATACAATTTTAAAAAATATATAACACAATGATAGTCAAAATGTTTCCAGTCCCAAAGGTGGAATCTATATACAAAAGAGTGTCAATTAACTTATCAAAGAAAACGATCAGGCAAATTTCGAAAAAACACAATACCAAGATTAAGAGACAATTTTAAAAACCCAAAATGCATTACAAAAAAATATCAACAAGTTTCATATACTCAGGCATGAAATTTTTTAACAACCTTTCAATCGTAATGAAAAAGATACAGGATACAGAACAATTGAAAAGCAAATTGAAAGAACATCTCTATGAACTGAACTAGACACCATTACCTTCAAAGTCAAAGACGTCCACTCTACTACTTCATCCTAGATATATAATATAATATAAAATAATTAAATGTAAGGAATTATATAGAGAAATTCAAAGTTCCTTGTCCGAGCACAAGAGCAATGCTCTTAAATTGAGAAGTACTATGAATAACACAATTGTGTAATAAATATTATTGTAGCAATAAAAAAATAAATAACAAAAAAAAAAATTCGAATAACCCGACGCAAATCTGAGCGCGCATATTTATCGATAGCATATTCTATGACTTTTTCATTGTGCCAAATAAATGAAAAAATTACGTAGCTCGATTCTACACTCCCCCCCCCCCCTCCCACGCAGTCCAGCATAGCATTCTACTTACCTCCCCTTCATCATCTTTAGTTTTTGGACATTCCCTTACCGATATTCGAACATGATGGACGTGTCCACGGTGGACGGTGGGCGAAAACACAGACTCTGAAAGTTAATGTTATGGAATCGGTTGGAAGCATTCGAAATGCGGATACACCGGAGAATGCTTCGTATATCGTGGACCGATATGGTCAGCAATACGGAGGTGCTTCAGAGAGCTGGAGCCAGTGGAGAGCTACTTGCAATGTTAAAGTGAAGAAGCTTTCTTATTTGGGTGACGTGCTGCCTTGGGAAAAATACCGCTTCCTCTATTACTCGAGGGCAAGATAGAAGAAAGAAGGTAGAAAACAAATGTCCTGGCTGCGCAATATCGGAGAGAAGACCGGAATGTGACAGGTTAGGGGAACGGTGACCTCGTTAAGGATGGTACCAACCTCGGACTCTTCCGAGTGTTCGCTCGGACCTGGTTCCACGTTGGGAGCTGCTCCGTGGATAAGACTGTCGACTGTGGATGTCTGTCCCGTTTTCTGTTTTGTTCTTCCCCTGCAAGGAGAGTATCCTGGTATCCTTTCTACCCATCCCTCATTGTCCCTCCTTCCCGCTCAATAAACCCACTTTGTATTTTTTGATAATATTATTTTATGTATATTGTGTTGAGTTCTGGAGGAGGAACTGTGAATGGACTTTTGCGGCCCGAACCATGCGACGTCGCCCTTTACACGGAAGGGCCATTGGTTAAAAAAATTGTCAACCTGACGACATATGATTAGGACCGATATGAGAGCTTTCGCTCATAAAACGGTCCTGAGTCATTCGGGTGGGTGTCTATTCACTGTCGAATTGCGAAAAATTCAATCAGATACAAATCTCGAATAACGCTTATTGCGTATCCATCACTAGTGTTATTTCGATGGTTGTGACAAGATGATCAATCGTAGCCAATAGTCTAACGTGACACGCGGTGCCAGACGTATATGGCTTCGTTGACCGTCGGAGGTTAAGCACGCGCGGGCTAAGCTGTACAAGGCGCGCGGCTGGGCTCTGGCCTATCAGTACACCTTCCACGTGGTAGCGGTGTGAGTAAATTAGCGATGACTCGGTGTGCACCACGCAGTCGACGGTCGTAGCTTCAAAGAAATTGAAACTCGCTTCTCCAGGTGTGCTACGTCACTACGTGTGAACAGCATTTACCCTCAGTTTGACTGACTATTATGACCTAACTAACTAAAAGTCGTTCAAGAATACGGAAATTAGCGATGGAAATAATTACGTCATCAGTCAGATCCACCGCTCGCTCTGTTCCCATTCTCAGTGTGTGTCAGTCGCTTGTCTCTGGCTGCAGCGATGGTGTGACATGTTCAATTTATTTAATAAATAACATGGACACGACAAACTTACAATTAATTCGTATATGTTCTTCTTCTTCTTCAACTTTGTTTAGTCTGTTTGTGCAGGAGTTTCCTCTTGTGATGCTATCTCCAGCTATATCCAGCTATCTCTCCATCGCTTCGGGGGTCTCCCTGGTGGGCGCGGTCCATCTGGTGCGCCATGCAGAGCTATGGGTAATCTTGATGTGCTCATTCTTTTCACGTGTTGGTACCAGTATCGTCGACGCTGTCGCCCCCTTCTGACCACATCTTGAACCTCGCAGACTTCCCGGATTACTTTATTCCTCGCGCAATCATGCAGAGTCTTCCCAGCAATAGCACGTAAATAGTGAAGGGAAAAACTACATTTCAAAATGAAGACTACAACACACAAACGTTCACCAGTTTGAAGACTACAAAGTGTACACTACATTTGTAGTAAAAACTACATGAAGTGAAATAATTGTAGTACTAATGAAGTGAAGTAATTGTAGTATTAATGAAGTGAAATATTGCGATACTAAGAAATTGTAGTACTAGTGAAGTAATTGTATTACTACAAAACTGTAACGACCTGCAAGAAGTGCTTCTTGAAAAGCGTACTATTAGAAAATTTTCAAAACCATGGGGGGGGGGATTGTTTCAGTTTCCAAAGATTTCTTCACTCGGTCCCAAAATTTTTCAAACCATGGGAGGGAGTTGTTACGATTTCCAAAAATTTCACTGTTCACCACAAGTCTTTCATTAAATAAAGACTTTTTTATTTCTTTTCTTATTTTAGACTTTCGTCCGTTTCCTCTCAGAGACCATCTCGCTCTCGAATCTTCCATTATTTTCACGTGCACATGCAATAATGCATCCGCCATCTTCCCGAATCTTCAATACCGGATGCGTATGCATACCGGCTACATTTGTGCGCGACGAGATCATTCTTTCATAAATTATAGTGCGTTCTCTCACTATAGCGCATGAAGCTGGGCTGATCGCTGCTGCGTGAAAAACGTTTCTTTTTTTGACTTTCCGTGAGGTGAACTATTGGTACTATACAACAATTATATCTTACTTACCAATCATCGGTACAATTAGATACACATCCCAAATAACTGTACCGAAAATAGCCGGTTAAAATAACGGTTTAGCCATCACTGGTAGATTTCCTACGAAGGTATCGAAAAACAAAAAAAAACTTCAAATTCAAAAAGCAAAACGGCGGATAATTATGCACTCTATATACAAACATGTTACAAAATTACAAAATGAGAAAACGCAAAGAAATGTCCGACCAATCGCACGCCCTTTTTTCATATACAAAGTGGGAACATGACGAACAATAGCGTAGTATGCGATTGTTATACAAATTTTGTCGCATTCCTCGTCGTCAGGTGATCTACCGCCCGTTCATACATGGATCTAATGATCATTTTTGATCAGTATACAGGACGAATAGAGCGAGCAACTAACAGATTAATAAAAACTAACCCATTAAAACCAAGTTTTTATTATAATCCCTTTCTCACTTACTAGTGGAAACTGGTTTGGCGCTTATCCTACGCGTTGGGCTTCGGTCGGGCGACGCTACGAAAGGGAGTAGTAAAAAATTTCCAAAAATAAAAAATTATACTATAATCAGGTTTAGTGTCTACCAGACGCGTCGCAGTCTTTTCATACAACTTACTCAGTTGTTGAAAAGACCATTAAAAATTTGAAATATCCAAAATTATAGTATAATTATTATTTTTTTTAACGAAAATTTGATAAATCTTTTTGATCGTCGCCACGAGTCTGCTTGCAAAGTTTCAGCTCGATTGATCACGGGAAAAGGGTTAAAAATCTAAACAAAGTTTTTGCGTCAATCAATCAGACGTTAAAATAAAGGGAGTAAAAAAATCTATATATATCTATTTTATTTTAGTTGGAAAAAAATCTATTTTAGATTATAACTTTTCTACAAATAAAGAAAGAAGAAAACTTAAAATGCAGAAAGATAGATAATGTTAAATTCTACAGATCACAAAAATCATATCGGATATCGGCCTCCCCCCTGCGAAACCGCTAAACTCGGATGAAAGCGGACATTATTCTAAAGTCTCCCAAGAGACTTAACTTTTGTGGTCAGGCATTTTAACAAAATGTTAGTTATGTTAGTATATAATCACTTACGCAGATTTTTAGTCTACCGATTTCGGGAAGTACCCGTCTCTTCGTCAGGACAACCACTAAACTAGCGCGTAAATACCAGTACACACCGCAACCATGGTATTATTTACGCATACTGTGTAAATATGTTTACATGAGTATATACATATACTACAGTAGCCGGCAAACATCTCGACAGTTTTCGGCGTAGTGGGGGGAAGTTAGCAAGTTGGCCATTCCACCAACGAGTTCCAAAATTTGTCTTCTGCGCATTGGCCCACTACGCCAAAAAATTTCAAGAAATTTGCCGGCAACTGTACCAAAAAGATTTCCCTTTAAAATAACAGCAACTACAACTAGCTTAGAACGAGAAAAGTAGGTCAAGAATAAAAAAGGAAAAGATTATTCAAATGATTCTCTAATTCATTGGGTGAATTATATAGTCATTATATATAGAATTATAAGTCAGATATTAAAATTCTGGAGTTCTCAATTGATTGCTATTGAGTGACCTTTAACAAACACTTAACTAGATGTAGTTATCAACGAAACCTGCCGAAAGAGTAATTTAAATTAACTTTTCGATTAATTTTGTTTTTGATGATTTTAATAACGCTTTTAATTAGGTTTTCAATAGTAACTTATGGTTACATTTTTGATACTTTTAAATACTGGAACTTTCCAAACAAATGTTATATTTTTGTTATAATAGCAAAATTTGCTGTGGTGGTGTAACACTGTTCATGGACCATGCAAAAGCGATCTTTAATAATTTTTGAATAATGATAAAAATTTGTTAATTTATTACATAATTACAAGATATAAGATACTACTATATTTCTCTGGACGAATATTTGCCAGAAGTTTGCCGGCAACTGTACTTGAGCTAAATGCAAACCGATATTATAATTGTCGCGAACCGTATCCATAAATACCACAAGGAATATCTGGATTCCCAATTCCCGATAAGTTCCTACCGAGACAGAAGGAAGGAAGGAACACAAAAGAAATAAAATACCCTAAAAGACTACTTGGTAAACAAATTAGTCGGTAATACTATTTTTAGTATGTAAGTAAAAATTACAACTGACATAAAAACACAGATAAGTGTTATCAGTATGAAAGAAGTTGATAGCTTGTGACATTGATGTTGATAGCTAGACACGTTCGTGTTGAACCTGGTCAGGTATATTTATGTACTCTTGATAACTTCACCTGCCATGTGCTTTTTTTGATAACGGTATTGTAACATTCCTAAGACACGTGCGAACAAACTAAGGGATTACACCGGCCTGGAAGAATAAAATTAGATAGAAGAAAAACACGGAAAAAGTGTCATATCAATATTCTTACTATTTTCAAACTAAGCTAAACGCTTGTGCTATGAAAATAGGACTAACTTGCCGGTCTGGAGTGAGATAAATGGATCACGAGGCGAGAGTCGTAACCACAAGACCAACAAGCTACTCTTTTATTTGACTTGTATTAAAGTGAGTAATTTTTTTCAATATTATATTAGGTCCTTACATATGAAATTGGCGTTTAGTATGGGAGGAACATAAAGCCGAGTTTTTAAAATTATAATATATTTATTTAATCAAAGTATGTACCATTGCTATCTATGCACTTTTGCCATCTCATAGGTAGTTCATCGATCCCTTTACTAAAAAAACCATTCGGACGGGAATCAATAAAATCTTTGAAGGCGGTTTGGACTGCCCCATCGGAGTTGAATTTTTTCCTTTGCAAGAAGTTATCCAAATTTGGAAAAAAATGGTAATCTGTTGGGGCAAGGTCCGGAGAGTACGGTGGATGTCTTAGACATTCCAATTGAAGCTCCTCTAATTTGGTAGCCGTCTGTTGTGCAGTGTGTGGTCTAGCGTTATCATGAAGCAGCAGTGGCCTAGAGCGATTAACCAGCCTCGGTTGTTTAGCAGCTAGCTTTTCCATCATGGTTTGCAGTTGCTGACAATAGACATCTGCCGTAATCGTCTGGCCAGATTTAAGAAAGCTGTAGTGAACGACACCAGCACTAGTCCACCAAACGCTCACAAGTAACTTTTTTGGAGTCAATTTTCGCTTGGGGCATGGTTTGGCTGGTTCGGCAGGGTTCAGCCATTGCGATGAGCGCTTCCGATTATCGTACAGGATCCACTTTTCATCACAGGTAATGATTCGATTTAAAATCCCTTCATTATTGTGCCGGTTGAGTAATGCAACGCAGCAGTCAACGCGCGTTTGTTGATTTGCTTCACTCAATTCGTGAGGTACCCACCTTTCAAGCTTTTTCACCTTACCAATTTGCTTCAAGTGGATTAAAACAGTTTTATCACTAACACCGCAGCCTGCAGCTAACTCGGATGTGGTTTGCGATGGATCCGCTTCCACAATAGCCTTCAATTCTTCATTATCAACTTTGGTCTCCGGCCGTCCACGGGGCTTGTTCTGCAGGTCGAAATTTCCAGAACGAAAACGTTGGAACCAAAAACGCACTGTGTTTTCTTTTGCGGCACCGTCGCCATACACATCATTAATCCTTCGAGCCTTTTCTGCAGTACTGGTGCCACGGTGGAACTCGTACTCGTAAATAACGCGATATTTCAAGTTTTTCATTTTGTAAACTGAGTGACGCAAAGAAAAAAACAATTGAGGAAAAAAACAAATGAATTATAATTTTCAAAACACAAATACATGAGTAAATAGTTGTATAAATTTGGATTTGGAATTCCTAACCAAAGAGAAGATATTTGAGATCAAATTTGCCCGTACGGCAAAACCTCAATTTCATATGTAAGGACCTAATAATCACCAGCCACCATTATTTTGGCTTCTGGAAACTTAAATCTAACACTTTCTAATGCAATACAGTGGTTTTCATATACAGTATTATCAGAACAAGGGGGAATGTATACTGCGCACAAAATCAGACACTTTGTAGGCAATGATATTTTCACGAATATTTGTTCTACATTGTTAACGGAATTTTTGATTATGCACGATCTATATTTATTCAGTACGGCTATTAAAACCCCACCACCTCTAGTTTTCGTAAAAGCAGTAGAATTATTAGGTACAGAGGAACGATCGCACCTATAAATAACAAAGTTTTTTAAACCCAGTTCGCCGTTTTTTATATTGTTGTTTAGCCAAGTTTCCGTCAGAATTATTGCATCATAATAAACACTTTGCATCATGGTTGATAAATATTCCAATTTTGTATTCATACCTCGCACATTTTGATAGTACACATTACACTTACGAAAGTTTTCTAGTTTTTTTGATTTTGCACAATTTTTGGAACCGAGTTAATATACTTTATGGCGATATTTTCCTCACCATTTTTCCTACGTAGATCTAATTCCTTCCATAAGTTATGAAGATCACTTCTTTGCATGGGTATGAGATCTCTCTTCATAAGTCACGAAAAGTAAGTCACGAATAAGTCACGAAAAGTAATGTTTTATCATCTCTCCGACGCGCCATATTTGTTTAATCTGTCGCGGACTGAGAAGATCGCATCGATAATCGATACTGGCCGCGAATGATATTAGCATGCAAATCAAATGAGCATGCTTATAAATCAACCGGCGGTTGATTTTTGAGGGTGCTAGTAATGAGCACGCTCAATGTGCGTATACACGTGCTACTAAATATCAATAGCCCAAGAAGCTTAATTAAAGCTCACGTGCCATTAATGAGCATGTGCATTAGTACCTTAACAAGTTTTTATATGTAGGTGTCTTCTGAGAAAGCAGTTACAGGATTTTGTCCCCAGGGGTATGATTAATTAATTGATGGATTATAAAAGTCTCACAGAGACGAAATGTATATGAGTAACACGTATTCAAGTCTTTTTATAGATTAGCCCAGAGCTTTCGACCTGTATGAGCTGGCTTAAGTGACCACTCTACACAATGCGAAGTTCACTAATTCCATCCTAAGAACATCCACACATTTTCAAATTTTTTAAAGTTCTACATATTATGTTCCAAATCCGAAAACCTTTCGTTTACTTGAAGAGACTATGCTCTCAGCCGGTACATAACAAAAAGCTAAAACTAGAATTTCTACCAAAGTGAATTTTAAAGCGACTATGGCATCCACGCCGACCGCTTCTTCGGTAGGCATTTTCGTCTTTTTCTTATTCAACCGTCATCTCTCCACTGCTGGATATAGGCCTCTTCCATATCCTTCTTTCATTATTTGTTGTTAGCTTCTCGTAGCCTTTTCTTCCCCCCATAGCGGGTATATTGTCAGCCTATATCATTTAAGGCCTTCCAACGACTCTTTATTCTCCTAAGATCTCTATTTCAGAACTTTGGACTCCAACTTTTGGCACCCTGCCTTGCAACATGCCCTCATACCATGAGTTCCCAGTATTCACAATTATTCTATTTTACTCTCCCGACATGGTTTCGTGTAATTTTTGGCTACTCCCCAAGTTAAAAATGCCGCGGAAAAGACTCGATTTGAATTAAGAAAAGATACAAAAGATGGGCTCCAGTGTTTCCAGCAATAGCGGAAGAAGGTGTAATGCTTCCTTTTATATAAACAGAAAGGAAGTATTACTATTCTGTCGTAACAAAATAAATATAAATAAGTAAATATTACATATTCCATCGTAACCATAATAATACACGAAATCGCACGCGCCGAGCGAGGCGGCCGGAGCCAGGGCGCGAAGGTTATACACACAGGCTTACGAGTCACACACACAATGATATTATCCCTGTCAACCGCCCTCGCGGGGCCTCCGAGCAGGAGACGGAAGGCGTGCCGCGGCAGGCCGCGCTGCCATACTCTTGGAGCGGCTGTACCGGCGCGCGAAACCCCCCCCCCGCACCCTCTTCCGCTTCACCCTCAGTTCACCCTTATTGATCAGATGATGGTGCGCGGTTTGCCTGGACCTATGTTATTTGTCATTACACTCCAGTCTTGTCCAGTTTAAGTCTGCTTATATATCAAATCATAATGATCCAGGAACAGGCACCAATGCCGGGAGATGCCCTCTTTTTAGATTTTTTTTTTCTTCTTTCCCTTTGTTAACCCACGTTTGACACCAATACTTGCCCTGGCAGGAAGTATGAATATTAAGTATGCGTTCCATAACCATATGGCCGCCGGCTATGTCTCTCCTTATCTAATTTTTCTTTTACGGCAGACCGCTACCATGCAATAAACAACGTACCACCTCGCTCGCCCTTCCTCACGGAACGATATTTCGAAATTTCATAGAAACGACCACAACCTTTTATGCCACTCAGGTGTGTGTCTCCGCGATCATTTCTTTCGGAAATACTTTTCTTGTCTTTTCTTCCGAGGACATAAAGGCTCACAAGCTTGCTGAGCCAAGATCGGTTTACCGAACCCCATATATAACCAAGAAAATTTTTATTAGCAACAGAGCATCGGTCGTTACCAAGAGTGTTCGCTTGTCTCTAGTCATTTTCAACTTACCATAGCTATCTACCCAATGGTATGTTCATCACAAAAAAAATAATAAAGAAAATAAACGCCACACTTAGCCCCCCCCCCTGCATGATTACGGCGAATGCGATGAATTAGGATAGTATATCTGAGTTTGTTTGAATGACATGGCCGTGCAAGTAGAATGAATAAATGCGTGAGTATGAGTCAAAACCCCCCCCGCGACTTGAAGGCGACTGACCAAGCGATATTCTTGAACGCTACCACTCACTACCCTTTAAAAGGGGATCACCCTTTTGTGGTAGCCCTGATCCACCATGTGGTCGAGCAGAGACCGCGCGAAAGTGAACAACGAGTTCAATACGAATTGACGCCCTACCATTAACGGCGCCCTGGGAACTACCGGACGTGACAAATGCAGGACGAGGACCCCAGCCTTAAGCAAATCATCCAACTGTCGAAAACAAGGCAGACTTTACTTACACAGGGTGTACCGCGATCCGAAGTACATACGGTATTGTCTTTTATAGAGTTCATCTCTACTCGGATACCCACTATAGTTGATAAGTTAAATTAAGATTTAGACCTTGCACTAAGCAAAAAATCCAAGGGCTGCCACTATGTATATAAATAGACACGTCCACCCGCTAGGTCGTTAGTTTTTATGTGTTAAGTTTTTTTTTGTATTTCGCTATTTTTTAGGTCACGGTAGTTATCTTCATGAACAAATTGTGTATCGCTTATTCGTTTTGAAAATTCACATGTTACAAAAACTGTTTTTTATATATAAATTTTTTTTATCGCTTATTTCGGTACGCCTGTTACCATCACGCCATGGTAACGGAGGCTGTCCCGTTGTTCATTTCCAAAATTCGTTTTGAAAATTCACATGTTACAAAAACTATTTTTTTTATATATAAGATTTTTTTATCACTTATTTCGGCACGCCTGTTACCATCACACCATGATAACGGGGCTGTCCCGTTTTTCATTTCCAAAATTCGTTTTGGAAATTCACATGTTACAAAAACTATTTTTTTTATATATATGAGATTTTTTTATCACTTATTCCAGTACGCCTGTTACCATTATACCATGGTAACAGGACTGTCACTGTTCACCTGAACCTGTGATGACAAAACTTTTTTGTAAGGATCACTTAGGCTTTGACGCGAAGCGGAGTCGCGTGACACCCCTACGGAATGTTCACCACAAGCCATGTCTTGTATTGAGCCTTGTATGGACCTGACGAGTCAAAATTAGGTCAGCCAGGGTGACGACCCTGAGGTGCTTCGACCTATCCGGGAGTCGGGCCGGTTTGTACCGGCGCTAATGAACACGATAGGTGGTCTTCACACCTGATAATTAATTGAAGTTGGTATTATAAAAAGGGGACTGGTTCCTAGGGCGACTTGGCCAGTGTCCCGACTACTGAAGCACAGATGGCCGACTACTGGCAAAAAGGCCATTTTTTATAAAAATATTATTTTTAATTTAACCCGGCGAACAATTCCGCCTACTAGAACCTTGTAACATTGACAAATCCGCCGTATACAGCCTACCACTCGCATATTACGATAATTTCCATGATTTTTTTTGTAAACACTGACAATCCGTACTCTGTCATGGAGTATCCTCACTCAATGTTGAACTAAGGGTTTACAAACAAGATCCTTAGTGGTACATCGTAAGGCCTGGATTCCCTATATATGTGCCAATGAATCCTTTTTTTTGTTTGTTTTTTTTATACTACCTGATAAGGGAATGTGTAATGCTTCCTTTTATATAAACAGAAAGGAAGTATTACTATTCTGTCGTAACAAAATAAATATAAATAAGTAAATATTACATATTCCGTCGTAACCATAATAATACACGAAATCGCACGCGCCGAGCGAGGCGGCCGGAGCCAGGGCGCGAAGGTTATACACACAGGCTTACGAGTCACACACACAATGATATTATCCCTGTCAACCGCCCTCGCGGGGCCTCCGAGCAGGAGACGGAAGGCGTGCCGCGGCAGGCCGCGCTGCCATACTCTTGGAGCGGCTGTACCGGCGCGCGAGACCCCCCCCGCACCCTCTTCCGCTAGCCTTCCGCCCTAATATAGAATAGCCGCGCGCCCGGCAGGAGTCATCACCAGTCATCATCCGGGAACCGAGCTCTGAGGTGCGTCAGCTACGCCGCCCGCCCTAAGCAAATTACGGCCGCCATTTGCATAAAAGTTACGGTGTCGGAATTGTTTGTTGTTATTTTTCAAATGTGAGCCAATAACATACCTCTCGCCGTGTTACAAAGCTAAACAGTGTGTTCAAATTATTTAAACGCAAATAATATACTTCCCGCCGTGTTATAAAGTTAAACAGTGTGTGCAACTAATTTAAACGCATATAGCAACGAGTTCGTCATGTGAGACAATGTTGGTCTCGCAATAAATACATAATAATAATCGTTCTCTATGTTTTATAAACGACTAAGGGTGAAGTAGACCAAAGTTAAAAAGTTCATCGCAAGCGCCTCGAGCGCCTTTTTCTAAAAATATAATACATTACTATTGGCGTCATGAACATTCCCCGCCAAAAAGGGGTATAATAAAAATAATCGTTTTCGTGCCCTATTAAACAACGCCTGTTCTTTTAACTTTTAATAAAAAATACCGTGCTCTTGGACTTCATAAGATTCAGCCGTCATTGGCGTCCTCATCATCAAAAATCGTTACCATCATAAGCTGACGGTCGCCATCCCGGACGACTCTCCGAATCGCATCAACTTCGGCCCCGCTCGGGCATTCCGACTGATCGATCAGCTGGCGGAAGACCAACCGTCCGCCGCCTCCTACAGCTGGTCAGGGCTGCCAACCTTACTAAAGGTGGTCGGTCCACTCCATACTCCGAAGAAAAATTACAGGTTTCGAGTGTTTGTTTATATCTATACATAATTTACAGGAGCCAATTATGGCTAATCTCTAACATTCGCAAACTATTTACAAAAAGTTATCAAAAAGATAACCAAGTGACATTAATCGAACTCAAGTGATGTAGCTTTAAAAATAGGAAACATAAAGTCTGTTCCAATCCCTGTTCATATTTATCCATACATCCCATTAGCCTCTACTGGGCCGACCTCTGGAAGCTTAACTATATGTAAATTAATATTCTGTAGTGGACCCGACTGAGATTAAATTTCGTTATAGTGATCAGGTTAAAAACATCTTAAAGAACAAAAAACCTTAGAAGAGGTTCAAGAGTTTGTTTGTATTTATACTTAATCTCCTTATGAGAGCTCCCACTCAACCTCCATTTTGTAATAAACAAATATTTTTATTTATATATAAAATTATAAAGGAGCATCAATTTTGACTTTAGTAGCCACCAGGGTCATACTTAAAAATTCGGCGTTGTGTTTTTCTTAAACCTTTTACTATTGTATTTCATTGTCCCGTATGAAACCACGTTTATAAATTGTATAACATACTGTAGAATTTGTGCCTTATGAACTATTCTCTGTGTACTGAATTGACTGGATACCATCTCATTGTAATAAACCTCTGTAAAACCATACAGGCCCTGTTATTATTTTACTTTCTCCATACTATTCCCCAACCAATCTGAAAGAAAGTAAAGGGAATGGACCACAACCACTGAAGCTTAGAATCCTGGTAAGATAACCCTGAGCGTTGGTTGGTCAGTTAGATCGTATAGAAGCAATTCTGCATATGAGAGAACAAGTACGTTCTCGGCAACCGCGTTCAGTGGTTTATTGGTAAATTCGACATTTCAGAGTGCGCCTCTCGAATAGTGTTATTTTTCCATCGCAAAGCTCACGAGAGGCGCAGCAACAACTAAGTCAAAATGGCGAAGGGATCCTCGATCACGAGGCCTGGCTACAACAACAACAACAACAATCCCTGTAAATGTACTAAATACCGGGTTCATGTTTTAGGCTTTTTTTTTTAGCTTTTTTAGGCCTTCTAATAATATAACAAGGCTTGACAGAGTGCGAAAAGAGCATACCAGAGGTAGTTTTGGAGTGGTCTCGGTTACTGAAAAGGTTAAGAAACCGAGAATAAAATGGATAATCTGCATAATCTTCATGTCTCATTACAGTCATGTAATGAGACATGAAGATTATGCAGAGCATACACAAAAAGAGGTAAGGGTCGACCCAGCACCACATGGTGGAGTAGTGTGGAGATGGACCTGAAGAATGCCCAGTTGGACGGAGCGATGGCCCAGAACAGGAACAGGATCGTGGAAAAGAGAAGTAAGATAAGACGACCCCAAATGAAATGGGAAGCGGGTGAGGAAAAAGAAGAGAAGAAGGATAAAATAATCTCTGTAAATATTTAGCGGACGGCACCAAAATAAATGTTTTCTTGAAAAAACTAACATCAATTTGTCAATACGTGTAGGTATTGTGGTGGTGTTGGGAGCACAGAACGCGGTGCGCAGAGCGTAGTGCGCAGTACACAGCGCGTGCCGATTTACACTCTGGCTAGTCTAGTCTCTCTCTCTATCTCTGTGTATAGTATCCCTGTGCTTATCGTTTGTGATGATCAATATTTTTCTCGTTTTCAGCACTAACATACTAATTGATACATATATTTACTCATATACATATAAACTATTATATTAATGATAAATATTTTATTTTATACGATTTTATATTATTTTATTTTATTTTATTTATTTTTTTATTCTATTCTATTTTATTTTTATTTGGTCATCCAACAGGAAGACATAACATAAAAAAAGCTGTATGTCTCCCACAATTATAGGACGACACAGACAGATAGATTGACATAAATGATTCAAAATGTACATAATGCACATTGTCAGGGTGGGTGACGAGTTTCCAGCGTCTACTTCACCGTACAGCGATACTCTTCATATTTGGTATTAAATATTAGGTCCTTACATACGAAATTGACGTTTTGCCGTACTGGCAAATTTGATCTCAAATATCTTCTCTTTGGTTAGGAATTCCAAATCCAAATTTATACAGCTATTTACTCATGTATTTGTGTTTTGAAAATTATAATTCATTTGTTTTTTCCTCAATTGTTTTTTTCTTTGCGTCACTCAGTTTTACAAAATGAAAAACTTGAAATATCGCGTTATTTACGAGTACGAGTTCCACCGTGGCACCAGTGCTGCAGAAACGGCTCGAAGAATTAATGATGTGTATGGCGACGGTGCCGCAAAAGAAAACACAGTGCGTTTTTGGTTCCAACGTTTTCGTTCTGGAAATTTCGACCTGCAGAACAAGCCCCGTGGACGGCCGGAGACCAAAGTTGATAATGAAGAATTCAAGGCTATTGTGGAAGCGGATCCATCGCAAACCACATCCGAGTTAGCTGCAGGCTGCGGTGTTAGTGATAAAACTGTTTTAATCCACTTGAAGCAAATTGGTAAGGTGAAAAAGCTTGAAAGGTGGGTACCTCACGAATTGAGTGAAGCAAATCAACAAACGCGCGTTGACTGCTGCGTTGCATTACTCAACCGGCACAATAATGAAGGGATTTTAAATCGAATCATTACCTGTGATGAAAAGTGGATCCTGTACGATAATCGGAAGCGCTCATCGCAATGGCTGAACCCTGCCGAACCAGCCAAACCATGCCCCAAGCGAAAATTGACTCCAAAAAAGTTACTTGTGAGCGTTTGGTGGACTAGTGCTGGTGTCGTTCACTACAGCTTTCTTAAATCTGGCCAGACGATTACGGCAGATGTCTATTGTCAGCAACTGCAAACCATGATGGAAAAGCTAGCTGCTAAACAACCGAGGCTGGTTAATCGCTCTAGGCCACTGCTGCTTCATGATAACGCTAGACCACACACTGCACAACAGACGGCTACCAAATTAGAGGAGCTTCAATTGGAATGTCTAAGACATCCACCGTACTCTCCGGACCTTGCCCCAACAGATTACCATTTTTTTCGAAATTTGGATAACTTCTTGCAAAGGAAAAAATTCAACTCCGATGGGGCAGTCCAAACCGCCTTCAAAGATTTTATTGATTCCCGTTCGAATGGTTTTTTTTAGTAAAGGGATCGATGAACTACCTATGAGATGGCAAAAGTGCATAGATAGCAATGGTACATACTTTGATTAAATAAATATATTATAATAAAAAAAAATCGGCTTTATGTTCCTCCCGTACTAAACGCCAATTTCATATGTAAGGACCTAATATATATATTGATTTCAAGGGATAATTATAATCTGAGCATACACGTGGAGTGAGACAAGATTTCCTATTATTTGTATGAAAGGGGAAGGAGATAGCTCTGTGTAATAGATCTGGGTGGGACGTGGAAGTATAGCAAGCTGGTGATTTCGGGAGAATCATTTAGGTTATGAATAATTTAGAAAAGAAATAATTGTTTTGTCAATTTTCGCCTGTTTTCAAAAATGTCAAATTTATGAAATTGTGTTGAGTCCAAAAAGTGGTTAAAATTCAAATGAAATTTGTTACTAACATTCTAAAGAAAAATTTTTGAACGTTTTTGATTCGGTGTTGAAGTTAAATGTGCGTGACCATATTGTCTAACAATATTCAAGGTGATATAAATTTATCAATAAAAAAATAATTAGTAATAAATGTAAATATTTATCCGACTTCAAAGTCGCAATAGTCTTCATGTTCCTACATTGCGTAGTGTACCTAGTGAGATGCGCGTTTTTACCGCACGGGAAAGGTTAAATTTCCCAAATATACGTAGTGTATCCAAATCGGAAACCAGCAGTTTTCAGTAGTGTCTCAGCATTTTAACAAATTTTTAAAAATAATTTATGTGTTTTGTAAAATTTATAAATATTTACTATTTACTGTCTTGTCGTCC
This sequence comes from Agrypnia vestita, assembly GCA_016648135.1. Taxonomy (NCBI): domain Eukaryota; kingdom Metazoa; phylum Arthropoda; class Insecta; order Trichoptera; family Phryganeidae; genus Agrypnia; species Agrypnia vestita. The sequence goes on along the minus strand of JADDOH010024802.1, from coordinate 78,858 downwards.
GGAATACATCTCTCTGCCAAATATACGAGCAATTGTGGGTTCAAAAGTGAGTGAAATATTGATTACAAGATTTATGGCTGACAAACAGGTGAAGCTAAATAAAATCACGTAAAATAATTTAACCTTGATCTAAATTCGTGGCGTGTTAAAGGTTAACGTATTTAAAAATCTAATTAACTAAATTAAACCTTTAAATTTTAGATTTGAGGCTATCTTCGAGACGGGGATATTGTTTTTCCATGATATTATTTGGATACAGTTCTCGGCTTTCTCACTCACTCTACGCTTATTGAACATCAAACGTCAAATTTCAGTCAGTTGACCATTGTTTAAGACTGTGGGTTGTATGTTGTATCGAGTGTTAAGTTTTTAGCGTTTTCGTTGTACATCGCACTCGAGTGCATCACCTTAAATTAAAAAAAAACGTGTTTGAATCAAGAATGTCACATTTTTGTACGTCATTAATTATTCTACTACGCACGAAAATATCACTTTTTTATCACTCTCTATTATTGTGTTACAATGAAGAGTGACATATTCGCATTTGATAGATTTTTATTTAAATTGAGCGTAAGGATATTATTGTTAAGTGATAAGAAATATATTAACAAAATAATATTATTTTGTCATATTGATATGCAAACTCTTCACTAATGTTTTTGTATATAAATAGGTTCTTAAAACAGTTACTGGACTTTGTTACCAGAAGGATGATTAATTAATTAATATTAATTATTGAAGTCTCACAGGGACGAAGCTTTTTATATATGAGAAACGCGTTTGGAAGTCGCCATATAGATATATATATTTATATTATATAGATAAATATATATATCTATATTTATATATATATAATATATAATATATATATATATATATATATATATTATATATATGTATATATATATATATGGCGAGGTGAGAATGAATTCTCAACAAGCTGAAATAAAGGCCTATTATTATTATTATTATTATTATTATACGATGGTCCATGGCTTACAACCTATATGAACTGGCTTAAGTGTTCATAATGTGATAATGAGACGGGGATATTGTAGGGATATGTTAGTGTTTTTTGGTTATTCATTATTATTTATGAATTTCTTAATTCATAGGGCTTCTAAATTATTTAAACATCTGTCTATACTATCAGTGTGAAGAATATTGACTCCTGTATTTTTATAAAAACTATAGCTATAATGTGAATGTGAACAAAAAGTTTGAAAATTTTTAGATTTTAGAAATTTAAGCATCTCATGTGTTCTTTGTTATATATTGTTAAGTAGTTTTTCTCTCGGAAGGAACTCCTATTCACTAGGGTACTCAGACGGTTCTTTTACTTCCATAATGTATTTTACCATATCTTTTTTGCTTTAATTTTTACTACTCTCTGCAGGTGGGAAAGGTCAATTGCAGAAAAGAAGTTTCAATTTACATTTCCGTGTATTACAGAAAATGTCACAGAAGCTGTGGTTTAATCTATTTCAAAGAATTACAATTGGCTATAGTGAGAAACAGAATATAACAAATCATTTAGAAAATATAGGTTAAAAGTTAAACAAACTCAGTTAATCAAATAGATTCGAGAAATAGTAATCTAGTAATCTTCTGTATTGTCCATTCTAAATAAAAGAATTTACTGAATATGAAAATAATTTCTTAGACTTTTCAATTACATCTACGTAGAAAATTAGGTTAAAATCATTCTTCCCATTATGGTATTAGGTAGAATCGACTATAATGGAAGTTGGAAAGATTAATATATTTTTTGCATCTAACGTGATTTATCTTCCATAAGAGTATGAGAAAATTTAGATTATTATTTGAGGTTAACAGATGGAAAGTGTCACACTGTGATGAATTTAACCTGCCAACCTATTACAAGAAATAAGAAATAAAATAATAATTATATCGAATATCTCCAAAAGAACTATTTAAGATTAATTTATTACTTGTGTTGTGAGAGTCACGACTGCGCCACTGACGACAGGACGTCGATTCAAAAAAATAATAATATTATTCGTATTGGAGAAAAGTTTCACTACACCCATGTAGACGCGTAAATAGGTGTTGGCTCGTGATAGGCCTGATTTGTCACATGATAGAAATTAACCAATGAGATCTTTGGTGGAGGGGGAAGCTTCTAGAAGGAATTTCCGATGAAAAAAAGTTTATAAGTAGGTGTTGGAGCGTTAACTCGAGAGTTTTTTGGAGGGTTTTGAACCGAGAGGCCACGCTGGTTTCGTTTGTTTCGCGCGTTTTTACGTTATCAGAGATATAGTTTCCAAAGCAATTTGTTTCGGTATTTGACAATCAGTTACGAAAGCATCCAAATTCATCGCTGTTATAGCGTCAAAATGTCAGTATTAAAATATAGGATTATTACAAATGCCTGCGTTTTGACGCATTTTCGAAAGACAAACAAAATTTTATCTGTTATGACGCCATCATACAAGCGTCAATATAGAGCGAAATAATTAACGTCTGGTTTATAGTCGAAATTTAGGGATGCGTTACTTTGTCTTGTGCTTCGATTGTTTTAAAATCATTTTTGAATTTAAATCGGGATCTCATTATTGGAATAAAAACAGTTAGGATTCTTTTAAATGTATTTATAACCATCGAGAGAATGAAGAAGAGATATGTGCCAAATGGGAAGCTGGAGGAACAAGATTCACACTTATGCAGAGTCTGGAGGAAGGGCCTTCTGAGCTACGGATTCAAGCCACTACAAGATTTCAGGATGAGTACCTTTTTAGTCTATATAATAGTATTGTTAAACTGTTTCTAAATGTTCTAAAATTTTTCTAAAGCAAATTTATCTACAGTTAATATCGAAGTAGGCAGTATATTCTTAGGAAAGATACATATTTAATTTCATTAAGCATAATTCAAATCATTTGAAAGAGGATTTAAAATGTAGTCGAATTTGGTTGTTTTGAGATTGCGTCGTTCGACCCCTGGGAGACGTTCAATCATGAGGACAAAAATCCATAATTACGTGCATATTCCCTATATATAAAGAACTAGTTCTAACTAGGGAATTTCAAGAAGTACAGATGGGTCATTCCTCAATGGGGCGAAATTACACCTGTACTTGATTGAAGGAAGAAACTTCTGGGTGAGAGCGCTGTAGTTGCGAAATAGTTAATTCCGACTTGTATGAATATGAGAAGAGACAGTGTTTGACTGAAAGCGGTAACCAATTCATTTTTAGATTCATTATAAATAATGCATTTAGGATTGAAATAACAAGACTCGTCTTGCGATGGCATCGTTCAGTTTTGGTGGTAGCAAGCATGGAGTATAAAGACCATGATATACGTCCGACAATGGGTTTATAAGTAAGGCTTTATATACCTAAAAAGGAGACTGCCCGAAATAACTCATTAGGTATGACGTTTGGTCCGAAGTCTGTGTTGTTGACCCCCGGAATTAGTTCGGCGTGATTTCTGATGGATCAGTTATACTAGAACAACCAAGAGTTATCCAATATATTTTAGATTCATTATAAATAATGCAGTTAGGATTGAAATAACAAGACTCGTCTTGCGATGGCATCGTTCAGTTTTGGTGGTAGCAAGCATGGAGTATAAAGACCATGATATACGTCCGACAATGGGTTTATAAGTAAGGCTTTATATACCTAAAAAGGAGACTGCCCGAAATAACTCATTAGGTATGACGTTTGGTCCGAAGTCTGTGTTGTTGACCCCCGGAATTAGTTCGGCGTGATTTCTGATGGATCAGTTATACTAGAACAACCAAGAGTTATCCAATATATTTTAGATTCATTATAAATAATGCAGTTAGGATTGAAATAACAAGACTCGTCTTGCGATGGCATCGTTCAGATTTGGTGGTAGCAAGCATGGAGTATAAAGACCATGATATACGTCCGACAATGGGTTTATAAGTAAGGCTTTATATAGGCTTTATATACCTAAAAAGGAAACTGCCCGAAATAACTCATTAGGTATGACGTTTGGTCGAAGTCTGTGTTGTTGACCTCCGGAATTAGTTCGGCGTGATTTCTGATGGATCAGTTATACTAGAACAACCAAGAGTTGTCGTAGTGATGCCTTCAGCATCAAAAGTGCGTGAAGGCCGATAGAATAATCCATATATATTGATTACGAGTAACAAAATTCAAGCATGGAGTATAAAGACCATGATATACGTCCGACAATGGGTTTATAAGTAAGGCTTTATATACCTAAAAAGGAGACTGCCCGAAATAACTCATTAGGTATGACGTTTGGTCCGAAGTCTGTGTTGTTGACCCCGGAATTAGTTCGGCGTGATTTCTGATGGATCAGTTATACTAGAACAACCAAGAGTTATCCAATATATTTTAGATTCATTATAAATAATGCAGTTAGGATTGAAATAATATGACTATGGATTGGAAAAAGACAAGAACCAATCTATTTTAATCCCATTAGACGTAATTCAAATCATTTGAACGCAAGAGAGGGAGCGAATGAAGTGGGTTGATTGTTTTGGGTTTGCCCCGCTTTTTGCCAAGGAGACGTTCAATCATGAGGACAAAAATCCATAATTACGTGCATATTCCCTATATATAAAGAACTAGTTCTAACTAGGGAATTTCAAGAAGTACAGATGGGTCATTCCTCAATGGGGCGAAATTACACCTGTACTTGATTGAAGGAAGAAACTTCTGGGTGAGAGCGCTGTGATTTCGAAATATTTGATTCTGACTTATATGAACGGGAGGGAGAGAAAGTGAATCGGGTTATTAATTATGCGCAACCGATTCAGGATACACCCCTGAATATTGCGATTTCGTTCGGACGTTAAAAAATGCTTCAACGATATTTGAAATAAAGTATTCCCGTTATCTACACGAATTATTTTGCTCAGATAACTCGTTTAATTATTGTATAAATATAGTCACATGGTCATAGGAAGTTGGTGAGGTAGATTTATTCACTACGCTTTGGATATCTATGAATGTATTGACACATGGTTAATATATTCTGTTCACGTGGAATGTTCCATTGGTTAAACATACTTGTCTTCATTCTACGAGGAGGAATTCACATTTTCATTTACCAAGAAATTATCTTTATACTCCACAGAGGATAAATTGCAATAATCAGCTTTAAACTAATAACCAACATTCTTCTAGACGCAAGGACCCCTAAAAAGAATTAGATGCCACTATTAATATCTTCCAACTTAATCTTTTAGACGCAAGTGATCCCTAAAGTTTTGGTATACCTTGGATTTACATTTTCCTCGGAATGCTGACGATTTGTCGAGGCAATGGAACATACTACGTGGCTATATCAAGATTTAGCTTCGGGTTGTTTATCAAGGTAAAGGAAACGCCAGAGAAAATGTACAGAAGGAAGTTTTTCATGGCATTTTAGGGGCGGGACGATGGGGCCCCTTTACGCGGAAACCGAGGATATGTCATTACCCACGGACATCGATCCTCCTTTCCATAGATTCATTTTTAAAAACTTGTTAAATAAATTCCTAACGAGAAAAGTGAAGTTCTGTTAGCGACAGACACCACATACTCGGAAGTAGACCTATTTTCAAATTATTAGACTCTCGGTTTGCAGATAAATACAGTTTCTACCAAGATAACCAATCCAGAGGCGAATCACTGAAACAATCTGATTATGTGTTTTTCTCCAAACTATAAATTGTATATAGAAGCAGCCAACAAAAGTAAGCAAATTTAAAAACAAAATGATATGTAAATGTGCCTTTTCTTTCAGATATTTTACGTTCTGTTATGGTTAGTTATTCCAGTAAATGTAAACTCTAAACAATAAATTTTATACGTATTGTAGTCAAGTCCGAATTAAAATTATAAGTATATTATTATCTTTGTATGTGTAAATATAGAATTTCCAACACGTTTTCTGAAATATTAGGGTTGCCACGTGCGTCACAATAGAGGGGGAGTTATAGACTAAAGACGATATCACGAGCCAATAACTTCGACGTTTCTATAGTAATTGAGTGAGAGTATAGTGATTTATTTATTTATAAATTAGGAAAAAAACGACATCATGAGCCATTTAATAGATAATCTAGTATAGAGAGATATCCTGGTAAACTAGGATAAAAGCCATTAGGTAGTATTTGCATTTAGAATGAAACTTGCGGATAACTTAATAGGATTTTGATATTAATTAAACATCGATAAGAAACATTACGACCGCATCGCGTTCTTACAAAATAATCCTTTCAGTTCATTCAAAACGGATAATTCTAACCTTTTATCTACGTAGAGATACTTATAGGTTATTATCTATTTTATAATGTGTATTTCGGAACAGTACGATCGAGATCAGTAAGAGTATTTTAGGTTGCGTATCTGAATTAGAACTTATATTAGATGGTTTATTAATTTCGGTTAGATTTAAAAAAAATTTAGTTGGTAGCTTCGGTTCGGTGAGCCAAGGCTCAACCACTTTATACACGGTTAGGTCAGGTTTTTCACAACACGTCAGATGTGAAAATTATAGCATACATACAATATAAAATGACACAGCATAATATTTTTCTTAAAACACAAATGAGAACGTAGATAAGACTTATCTTAACTTTAAGAACGACCAACTTGTACAAGACATCGATTAAGATTTGCACTGCGGACATTCAAATCCGGACGGATGACATCGTCTTTCGGCAGGATCCAGGCGTGGACACAAAATTGATTCAGACAAAGTGGTGAATAATATAGTTCTATCATACCGTAGCATCTGAATTGTCCCCAAACGCGGATATTGATCTAATCCTGTTGATTCAGTTTTGGAATTGCATTCCCTGATACTTCTAATTCCCAAGCACGCTTGCTTTCGCCGGCCTTTCGTGCACAAGCTTCTGCGGCATATTTATGGTGATGGATCCATCCACGCCGAAATCTGCATAGTTATACACCCTTCTCGGGTAGTATATGAGTAAGCCCCATTTGCAACTTTATACGATGCGCAAAAGAATGGCCAGATAATAGGGGTCATTCCAAACTAAAGTCCCGAAACAGATAAGATTATGTTATATTTTGACCTACAATGTTGAATCGACTAGGTCATGTCAATAATACAAACACTTACCGGATAGCATATCGCAGCAGTCTACCCGGACTTTTTCAATCGTCACATCTTGGATGATTTAAATAAATATTTTGGACGAGGTGCTCCTGTCAGAATTTATAACCTAGAAGACGCAACAACGCATGCGCTTTAAGGTAGTGGCTAGACATCCGTCATGGACACCGCAGTATCTACCATGGATTAATTTTACAACCAATATTTCCAGCATCTACCACTGCTTGAATGGAGAATGTTTCAATTAATATTTACAATGTGACAATATATTATTATTAATATCATTGGTTTTTGGTTGATTGGTTTTTGATTGTTTTTTTATATAAAAAGAGGGACAGTTATTACATTTTAGTTTATAAGCACCCGAGGGAGTCAATTTATAATCTTTATCTTTAACATTTTTCAGAAAGTTACCAATATTATTTTTTGTTTAGAAAGCTGGTTTTATGGAGGGGGGCTTAGATTTTTCAAACCTTCAATTGAAAATTTATAAAATATAAAATTCTACGCCATTGTTTAATATCATTGTCATTTTTTCAATTATTGAATATAAATTTATTTGTGGCATTTTATTAAGTTTTTTGTTTAGAATTTGATCAATCAAATTAGGAGACATAATTAATAAAAACGAATTTTGTTTTCACCACTTCTGTATTGAAAACAAAGTTCATTTTTATTAGTTATATTAATTATGTCACTACAAAATTATTTTGCTCTTTTTGAAGAACAAATAATTAGGGTAACGGTTGTTCGATAATTATTCTTAATATAATAAGTAACCAATCTACATACAGTTATTCGAAATGAAATGGGATTCTGACGTTATATTCTTTTTCCAACCCCGCAAAATGGAAATAAGGTTGTATATTATCACAGTATTATTAACCCCAAAGAGAGAATGTATTTATTTATTACGATATTACGATAATCATCAATTTTTTTGATCAAGCCTACAAGTACTTTTAAGAAGTATTTTGCGATCCTTAAATTTATGGATCGTTATTTAGATTATTTATCTTGTTTACATAATGAGCGCAATAGGCAATGGTAATGGGCTTTACAGATTATTTATAAATATTAATTAGAGTTGAAAAAATAAGCGGAGGGGTTTAAAAAGATGTGCTTCCGAGATAAAGAAAAGGAATGTGGTGGAAAGAAATATTGCTGCGAAGTGGGGGACAAAGGATTAAGTAATAAATACGATGTAAAATGGACCGAGTGAATAAAAATTAAACGGCTCTAAATGTTTTTTTAAGATTTTATCTTTAAGAAGCTATCATTTCTTATTTGTTATTTCATTATTTGTTTTGATTTTTATACGTTTAATACAGATAACAATTTAAAATTGTAATTAATCCCAATTATGATAATTTTGTTATCTTTCTGTCCGTCCGTCCGTCTGCGTAACTTCGTGTATGTTTTTCGAAAATTTTTTTTCGAGTGTTTCGTGAAATTTTTTCCTTTTTTTTTCCTTAAGAACCGACATGTTAAAGTAATAAAAAGTAAAGATGATAACAATTATAATAAAAAGCAGAATATGAACCTGCTGCTCTAAAGAAGGCACGACCTGGAGATAGTGATAGTGATTAGATGCATTTGCTGATGTCACAAGCGCTTCAACGCATCTTGTAATCTAGCAACAGTATTGACAAAATGATTTTAAGCGTGTGTTAATAGTGAAAATTAAAATAGTCATGCCTCACTACAAAGTGACATTCTTAATAATATATATATAAATCAAAAGTTTAAACTAAACCGCATAAGATGAATGATTTTTAAATAATGTATTACCTTATCTATAAAACTCAATGTCTGTCTATCTGTCTGTCTGTTCTCTATACAAATCCACACCCTTTGTCCGATTCGATTCAAATTTTGCATACTTATGCCTTAGGACCCGGCGGGTAACATAGGCAATATTTCCCTCCTATTCTCATACGCCCCCCCTCTCCCTGACATATTTTCGATGCAAATCTGTACCGTTTCACCGATAGGATTCAAAATTTGGAAACTTATTCATTAAGACTCGGCGGGTAACACAGGCGACATTTCCCCCTATTCTCATACCCCTTCCCCTCCCTTAAATATTTTCAATGCAAATCTGTACCGTTTGACCGATCGGTATTTAACTTATTCTTAAGGACTTGGCGGGTAACATATTCGAAATTTACCCCCTATTCTTTTAACACTTCTCCTTCCCTGATATATTTTCGATGCAAATCTGTACCGTTTGACCGATCGGACTCAAAATTTAGAACCTTATTCTTAAGGTTTCGGTGGGTAACATATGCGACATTTCCTCCACTATTCTTTTAACCCTTCCCCTCTCCTGACCTATTTTCGATGCATATCTGTAGTATTCGACCGATCGAACTCAAAATTTGAAAACTTATTCGACCGATCGAACTGAAAATTTGAAAACTTATTCGTTAGGATCGGCGAATAACATAAGCTACATTTTCCCCCTCCTCTTTTACCCCTTCCCTTCCCCCCGATATATTTTCGATGCAAATCTATACCATTCGACCGATCGGACTCAAAATTTGTAAACTTATTCCTTAGGACCCCGCGGGTAACAAAAGTGACATTTCCTCCCTCCCCTTTTACTTTCCCCCTGATATATTTTCGATGCAAATCTATACCGTTCGAATCAAACCTTTGTTTACCCCCACAAATTTATTTTCAACTTAATCCCTAACTCGTGCAACGCCGGGTACAAACATTATTTTTTAACTTTTATGTTATTTGGCTAACTAAATATGTTACTTGGCTTATTCTCAACAAATTAATCATATTTTTGTTTATGTAACCTCCTGCCTTTATTTTTCTACTTTAACTAGTTTTCAAAACAATCGTATTTATCACCAAATAGATTTAAAAAAAAACAATATATTGTGTTATTATCTTTCTTAATATAAATTAAATTTCAAAATATTCAACAAAATGTTTGAATTAGCTACTGTAGCTGCCGTTCCAAAGGATCATCTATATCATAAAATAAAAACACCGAATGATGTAAAATCCTCGGTATCAATGCTAAATAAATGTTGTAGTAAAGTACATTGTCAAATAATTGAATTATCAAATCACTTAAACGCATCTAGTACAATAAAAACGCTGTCACATAATAAAGAAAATAATATTTAGTTAATTTGATGTTTTTATGTGTTTAAAGATTGTATTAGAAATTTAATAATATCATTCACAAGAAATAGACATTTGCATTAACGTACCATTAATGAAATAAAAGCTCAATATCCTTTCATTTTGCTAGGTGCTTTACCTAGATTGGATTAGCAAATACTTTAGCAAATTCAGCTAAAACATAATAGTTCGAATAAAAACGATTCGCCGAGGCTTGTGATAAATTATCAAATTAACTATTATTCGAATTGAAAATGTCAATTAAAAATACTAGAAAGTCGGCAGAATTCAATAATTTATATGATCACAAAAGAACTTGACAAGAACGATTGTTTGCTTTCAAACATTTACATTTCGCAGAAATTTTGTGAATTGGACGGCTACATAAAACTCTACGAAATTGATGAATACGTACTTAGATAAATACTAATTAAATTATCTGTTTACAGTTGAGTTGAGTGAACATTTTATTTATAAAGTATTATATATAACTTTTATATATAAATATTAAACACAGTATTACAATTTATTTTTCTGTTTTTGATGATATACGGCTAGTGCATATAATTTATAAATGTTCTCATGTTCGTAATGACATGAAGCGATTTTTTTAAATTACTTGACAGATTGAAGCAACATATTATTGAACCGGAAGGTTATCTGTATTCACATTTAAAATCAGCTTGTTTTCTCCCCTACAATATTTCATAAGTCGTACTTCGATGATTTTCATTGCAAGCAGTAAATTTATTATAAGGTTTATGTTGTATTGTAATGTATTGAAATTGGTTATGTTTCTGATGCTTAATGAATGAGAAGAAACATAGAAATTTTCATCTGCCTATTTACTATTTAATCTCACAATAACACATCAGTTCTGATGATGGACCCTGCAATGGGATCCGAAACGTCGGCCACAAAGGTCGTAATAACACGGCATAATACCTCAGAAGACACAAACTAGAAGATTCTGAGTGGCCGTGAAAACCTAAGAACATTCTTATTATTGATGATATTTTATCATTTTATTTTTGAAAAATAAATAAGTGTCCAAAATCATGGCTTATAAACAACTTTCCATAATTGAATATCATCAATACATAGATAAGTTATAAATTTTTGATTTGCAATAAAGATATATAGGAATTAAAATTAATTTTATATCTTTACCTAACATAAATTTAACATAAGTTAATATTACGTTAGATTTTTGTATGAATTATCACTTTTATTAATTCTTTGGGATGTATCATTGATATATATATGATATGATTGGGATCGTACACCACTCTTTCAATTCCAAAAATAGAAAATCTTTGTCTTACGGCTAGACGTCCTATTTTTGTCTTAAAAATAAGTCTTATACTACGAAGCAGAAAAAATTTATGCCACGAAATTTATACAAAAGAAATTATTATTTAGTCACGCCCTTATGGTCTTTTATATTACTCTATCAAATATCTAAGAGCATTTACGTGGGACGTATGAGTGTGATATACTTAGAATGGAATTCATTTCCGAACTAGTGAATTGTAGGTAGATATAATAATTTGTTTTTCCATGTTTCGTACCATGAAACGTAGCAAATTAATTGAGTTGTATTATTTAACATCAATCAGCTTGCTATTTAATATTTGACTTAATGGTTAATTAAATCCACCATTTTACATACATTTTTATGGATCACCTCGTGATATATTTTGAACACACACACAATATGTGTATATATATAAATATATATATATATATATATACAAATATTGTATATAATATTTTATATACAATATTGTGTATATATATATATTATATATTATATATTACAATATGTGTATATATATATATATATATACATTGGAGGACGGTGTACTCATGTACGCGAGGTAGAAGTTATACTTCTTTCACATGATTGTGATAATGAATATCAACATATTTGTTAAAAATGTATATTAATATGTATGTACAATAGTACGGCGATGTCTATGGAGATGATAAATATAATTGATAACACTTTAATGTAGTTAAATTATTACTACTTGTTTTTGAAGTGATACAAATTTAACAATTGGTTAGTAATAGTTAAAATTCGACGTCTAACGACGATTCAAAAATATATGAGGCGACGAAACAAAAACGTGTATATTTTCAAAACAAGCCCAAGTGCCTACCCACTTTCATGTTTTATCAATTTTCGGTTTCGTATTCAAAAGTTTAGAAAATACACAACTTTGACAGCTGATTATGTTTTTGTTGCCGATTGAATGTCAAATAAATTAATGTTTTTTTTTAATTTTGGACAATTACGAAGATTTCGCAAAAACATTGATAATAACATACATCTAAAATCATAATTCAATTAACGCTTCTAATTTTCAATTCAATAACCAACCATTCGTCAGCTTTTGGATTGGGCATTTTTATTATTGGTACTCTTTCAATATGGTCGACAATACATTATTTATATTACCTACTGGAACACTAATCTCAAGTGAATAAATTTTAGACAGTTTAATGGATGCGCGCGCACTCTCATTTCAGCTACAACGCTTATGCTGCGAGTGCGCAACCTTCCTTACAATTAAAATTTTACCCTGAATGCGCCAAAAGAATATAACTTCAAAAATAATTATCTCGAGAATATACGTCATTGACGTACTGCAACTCTTGTCGGACATTAACTGCACATTATCTACGCTATGCTTAAAATATAATAAGAAACAAATTTACTGAATCATGGAATAAGAGATACTCTGAGTCGATCAAAGGAAAAAACCACCCAATTTTTCTTTAAAGTGTACATGATGCTATAAAAATACTAGATAGACATGGAAGAGATTTCAAGCGTATCCAAATGCTATCGGGACACGGTTGCTTCAAAAGCCGTATTTTCAAATTCAAGGAGCATCAATAACACATGCTCCCGCGCATGAAGGTAGTGTATTGAAAACAATGACCCCTCTGTACCTATGAAAGTACTGAAATTAGATAGACCGGCGTAGATTACATCAAATACGTAAAAACTATTATCGTAAAAACAAAAAATCTAAAAAATGATAATTCCTATCCCAAATTCAATACACCAATGTCTTAACAAATATTCACAATATAGACAAAAAAAACTCACATTATCAACCATCATTGATGCACTGCCGCGTTCATATGTTAGCTCACAAGAAATACGTTCTATTTCTGTTATAAATTATAAGTTTGACTGAATCAAAAGCTTTCTTAAAGTAAACAAAACATGTGTAAGGGGGTATCTTGGTTAGTTTTATAGTAAATGTGCGCCATTGAACAGGCTTCGATGGCATTGAGGTATGGGTAAAAGTGAATACGCTGTGTCGTTAAGGTAAGTGACACGGCAATGGTCACGGCGCGACCTGAGCACTTAATAATCGTCGTGAGCTATCGATTAAGTCAATAGCTCGCGTCGGCTTTCAGCGGCATCGACTCTCTCATGAGTTACATTCAATTAAAGCGGTTGCTGTGAGTGAGCGGCCGGGGGCGGGGGCCCGTTAGCCCGCTTCTGGAGCGCCGTTTCTAATTGGATTACACGGGCAGACGTATTCCCAATAACCGGAACATGCCGGGACGCGACCAGCAGCGGGCCATTGTAATTGGCTTACAAATTTAATTTTCTTAAAACGGAATGCCCTTTTGTCCATGCGAAATGTATTTCTGTATGCAGAAATTGAGTTTCGGTAATACAATTTTATATACCTAAATAAAATAATAAACGGGAGGCTGAATTTTTCTTTGTACTGTAGTCGAATTTGTATATTTTCAAGCCGATAGGGCCAGTTTCTCGTCGGATATTGGGAAAGTAACATTTACTTTTAACACTAATTTTAATACTAATTGGCCACGCGGGTCGGTACGCGGTACCATCGCAATATTTCATATATTTTCGTATATATCACAATTCATAGTATTTGTAAGCAACAAGTAACAAGTAGTCACATCGTATGATGAGCATTTGATAACTATATATTAATAACTTATCTATTTCCAACATAATTTTTTAGTGCTTCCTACAGTTAAAAAAATACTCAAAATAACGTTCACAAAAGATGGGGTAACACCCACTTTAGACCCCGCCCCCTCTCACTCTCTTTCGGTAGATCCCTGATGGTTCATTAGGCTAACAGTGCATGTTTGTCCCTGACAAGACTAACACGCATGTGATCAATTGTTGGTGGAAGTGTAACAATACTATGGTTGAGGTGTGTAGTGTTGTGAATGTAGTGGTGTAGTGTTGGTCCTGACGAAGAGACGGGTACGTCTCGAAACTGGTAGACCTAAAATCTGGTAGTGGTTTAAACAAAGTTAACTAACAATCTGTTTAAAAAATACTCTCCTACAGAGAAGTGATACATCGCTTTAAAATAATATATAGGCATAATTTAACGAGATTCCAAAAACATTTACGCACTGTCTGAACCCCTGGTAATACGTTACTTGGAACAACACTAAAGTAGGATCTAGAACAGTCTACAATTATCTAAAACCTTCGGGAAACATCTACAAATATCTAGATATGTCTAAGCGAGAAGCGACGAGGACTTCCTCCTAAACACTAGAGTAGTCTAGAAAGTACGAAAATACGATTTTTTCGATATAAATACGCCGCGGCGGGACTTCAGTTGTCGTGTTTGACAGATCGTTCGTGTCGTGGTTGCGGGATAAATTAATGAAAACGCTGGGATTTAATAACGGATTTATTGATCACTGATTTATTAACTAAACAAACGTACAAGGTCACTTATCAATATTAAATGTAATGGTTATATTGAATTAAACTGTTTCGCAAATTTATCACTCGTAAATAGACACTTTATATTCGCTTTAACACTTTATTCACTATTCACTAGAATATTCCATCTAATTTCCTTACTTATTAATTTCGCTTCGGTTTATTTCGTTACGTAAGAACTTTCCAGAATATCGCTGTCGAATTACCGCTCGCTTGGCCAACCTGACGAGCCTGGCCTCAACAACAACTGACTCTTACTCCCGCGCACGGTCTAATTTATATTGGCTAATATCGAGGCTTCCAGGCGTTTACGAGAACTTCCTCGTGGTTTCCAGACTTTTGTAGATGTTTCTTATGAGTCTAGTTCTGGAATCTTTGGTAGTATTGTAATCATTTAAAACAACTGTCACTTGACATGAGTGCGTGATTCTTTTTAACCTCGTTACAGTATATATAAACAAACGAAAAAAATTAAATAAATGACCCGTTGTCACCTGCATATTTCATTCCATAAAATTTATCGTGCATTAATGTAAAAACTGTAGTTCACAGCCAGCTAGTTGAAGACAGACGACGTCTGCTGTGTAATTCCTATATGATCGATTCACATACGTTCTGCAGACTGTCTACGGTATGCGCAGCGTGCGTCGCCAGCTGCTTCAATACAGAGATCGATCGCGAAGACGAGGGTTCTGACAGGCTCATTTTCGTTTTATAAATACTTCATATAATATTTTCTAATCAAAAAAGATATTTATAATTTAACTTAATAATTTTAGAATTTCAAAATTATCTATTTGTCTATCTGTTGGCGCCATGATATACATGTCATCATCAGATGAAATGTCGTATATAGTCATAATGTATCGGATATAGTCCATTCCAAATGTGTAGTTTACCTGCGTTAAAAATGTACACCGTTTCCTGGCCAACTCACCCGAGTTGAAGGTGTATCCTTCCTCCTGCCTGAATTAAAATCATTCATATATCATTATTAATTAAGAAGGCCTGCTCAGGATAGAAATACTCCAGTTTCTCATTCACTTTAGTCCCTATTAGATATATTGACTAAATCTGAATAAAGGCTAAGAACAGCTATTACTATTTTAATATATTAATGAACCTGGCTTATTTGGTGGATTTACCAAGACCAGTTCTTAAAAACCGTTTTTTTAATCACTCAATTTAAATCGAATTTAAATTTGTTAAATTTGCAGAGCGTTGAATATGTATAAATCATTTTTGACTTCAAAATAGGTGAAATAAAACTATGTTTACTTGAGATTAATTATACGTTATGCTTCTAGGGTCACGAATAATTGAACTCAGGAAAAGTAAACATTGTTTTATTCCATATATTTTGAAGTCACGAATAATCTCCATATATACTCTCTCTATAGAAGGGAGTTTGAACATTTACTTTCATATAAATATCGATGTAGAAAAGCATTAACTTCTATAAGTACTGAAATTTTGAAAATAACATTATCGATTGTTTATCATTTAAAAGATATATCACTATATTTTCAATTAATTTCTTCAAAAATCAATGGACAACTGCAAATGTATTATATGTTGAATGCCATTGTGCCCATTTCCACAGTTTTATCCGTCTTCTGCCGGTAGTTTCCAGGTATCACTCTTAATCTTTTGAAGATTTCTTTTCAGGGAGACTGCGACGGGAGATGTGAAAATTTTTTATTAGAAAGCACCAAATTAAAAAACATTTAACAAACTAACACTTGGCACAATGCTTATCCCATTTCGTTCGGAAGTTTCCGATCAGAGTTCGCACTTTATCAATCACATTGTTGTTTCGGATTGTTGAGGATCTACCGAGATGCCGTTCGATATCCACTGATGTGCAGCCACCTCTGAAGCGCTTTATAATTCCTTTAAGCCTGAAAAACTAAAAGAACGCTGTATTTGCTCAAGAAAGCCAGACATAGATGCAGATATAAAGAATGGTCGGATGCATTATAATTAATAGAGATTCCAACTTGTCGCGTAGCTGTTTACTTGCGGTTCGCCGTCTGATATGCTGATATGCGCCCATCTTATACGGAATATGTGGGATTACACGAACCTCCCCAAATACTGGAATAAAGTTATATTTATTTATTTATTTATCGATTATATATTTATTTATTTATTTGAAGTAATTGTACCACTCCTCTTTTTTTTTTTTTTAAATAGAGATGCGAACACGGAATACTGTCACATCAATATTTTTACTATTTTCAAACTAAGCTAAACGCTTGTGCTATGAAAATAGGACTAACTTGCTAGTCTGGGCTGAGATTCGAACCCGCGATCTATGGATCACGAGGCGAGTGTCCTAACCACAAGACCAACAAGCTACTCCGCCTCTATCCGCGAGATTCTCATGGCTTCGTACTGTTATGATCTTGCGAATGGTTTCCACTATCAGTCAATTATCAGCAGCGTAGCGAGCCAAATAATGCCAAACTGAGTGACGAAAGTGTAGAGCCGATGTGGGAGATATTGCTCGTAAAAGGCCCTGGGTTGACGGCGCCAGAAAGAGAGGGCGACCACGGAAGACGTGGCACGACCAGATTAACCAAGTACTGGAAGATGGTCCTGCTAGAAGCCTGAACAACCGTCGAGCTTGCATACGAAGATGTATGAATGTAGACGAAGCGAAAGTTGTATGTCAGGACAAAAGAGTATGGCGCTTTATCCTACCTGCCTACCCCCACGGGGAAACGGCGTGATGGTAAGTTAGTTAGTTAGTTAGGCCCTGTGATCCTCTTCACTAGTTTCCATTTTGGTATCGCCAAGCAATTAGCAACATTTAATACAATATCGCATCTCAAGTTTTTCTGTCGCTAACTATACTTTTTCACTTAGAGGCTGACTGCTAATGACTGACGCTTTCTGCGGGCATGAATGTCCTCTACACATCTCTACCAAGGGACGCCTCCAGTGCTTTATTTGTTTGGGCGGAAAAAATAAATGTTCGATATTATGTATAAATATGTATTAAGTACAATTTGTTTACCATTCTAAGTGACTCGATTACCTTAGTTTAAATATCAACAATAATAATGAAATTTCACTAAATATATTTGAACAATATTCGGTGTTTACTTCCTTTGTTTTTACTCGTGGCGTCTGCTTTCTGCTTGTCTGACGAAAAAACTTTGGATCGATTTTTAACCCTTTTCCCGTGATCCAATCGAGCTGAAAATTTGCAAGTAGACTCGTGGCGACGATCATGAAGATCTATAAAATTTTCGTTAAAAAAATAATAATTATAGTATAATTTCGGATTTTCAATTGTATAACAATTCAGTAAGTTGTATTGAGATTCCGACGCATATGGTAGACACGAAACCCGAAAATGAGAAAGGCAGTATTGTAAAGACTTTGTTTTTATGGGTTACTTTTTTTAAGCAAATTAATCATCCTTGTGTGGTTTTTAATTGCATTGGTATATTTTTCTATTGCAAACAAGCTTTGTAAAATACCAAAAGTATGTTTCTGATAACTTACACTTCCCCATTCTTCAACAGAGGTCCGGTCCGGAGCCGATCGGATATCGCGATACCTATCATTTTAAATGGAGGATATTGAAACTGAGCCGGCGACTGGTGGTGGTCGGATGTGTATAAATTCTCCGTGATTGTAACGCCACTTGGCAACTCTAGCAGATTACATCCCTGCGTTGAACATATTGGACTGACGCAAGCTGTGAACGTTTGACATGTGGTCAGCCGCGGCATATTATAATGGATTATTTTTTCATACTGATCGGTCATTTTTGTTGTAAAATTAAGTAATAATAAGATTTGTATCTAACTAAAATACGAATAACCATTTCCAGACAGATGTAGTGAATATGGACGTCAGCAAGACATTCGACAAGTTTCAAGGTTTCAAATAAATTACTATAAATAAATGAAATGCTCTATAAATAGCAATAACATCTTAAAGTGGAGCGAAAGCTAGAAAACTGTACTTCAAAACATATTTGTATTGAAACATGTTGATGTTTTCAATACAAAAGTGGTGAAAAATAAGTTTATTTTCATTAATTACGTGTAAACAAATAAGTTTTAATAGAAGTTTATAATTCATTTAGTCTTTTTCAAAACACTAACATTATTAACATTATTATATATAAAGTTCTCAGTAGTCTCAGTTATTCTGGATTTGGGTGTGCTTTTAGACGAAAAATGGTCATTTATTCAACATTACAACGGAATTCGCAAACAAGGCAATGAAATTCGCAGGATTTTTGCTAAAGACAGACAAAGACCTTAACTTGCTCTACTCTCTAATGACATATGTTATTGGAAGTATGTTTTAAGAAGTACAACTCGACTCTGGGTTTTCTCTGCTTTAATTTACACTCGATAAAAAGCGAAAGAGTCCAATGTAATTGTCTGAGATTTATCAATTTAAAATTGCATAATTCAATATAAAATAAAATTTATGAATATCTAATGCCTGTGCATCATTTGAAGAAATTAACCTGGATACGAGATGTGAGCAAATAAATAATATTCAAAATCATTAACATGGACAGCTTTGAACTAATTGAAATGATTTCGTATGAAATGTCAACACAAACTAGACAATACGAAGATTATTTGTAGGTTCCCACGGAAATAAGTACGCAGTAAATTCGCCAATAATTCGTATTCACAGGCAATATTTTCTATAGCGATTCCCATGTTGTATTTCTTACAAGAATTTCTTAATGTGTCAAGTATCATTTGTAAGTCATTATTTTTTTCAGCTTTCACTTTAGGATCATCTGCGTAGCAGACCACACTGACAATGTCCTCTCATACCCTATATCGTAATTGGATTTTTTCTATCAGTTCATCTATTATCAAATTGAACAAAAATAGATTTAGGCTGTATTCTTGTGGTATGCCTGTTATTATTGAAATGCGCTTCATACTACAAAAAAAAGTTTTTGCTTGAAAAAACTCGGTTGGAACCAAAATTAAAAAAAACAACGTCTATTGTAAAAAAATACGTTTATTCCACAAGGGGATTAGATTATGCAAGAATAAACACTTGCAAACATACACATTTATAGTTGCTTCATAGAGACGAAGCTATATTTTTATATTGAAAAGTAGGTATGGAAATCTTTTTGTGTGTTCGTAGGGCTTACGACCTTATCATACGACTGGCTTAAGTGATCAGTTTACACTGTTTAACAGTGTTTAACTTGCACAAACATTTTTACTTCGTGAGTTGTATTTTTACTACCCCCACCTGCAGTCCAAAGCCTTCATAATCCAATACAGATGTCAGTATTTATAATGAGTTATCTATATTTTTGATTGGAGTTTAAAGCAATATCCTTTATATTGTGTATGTGAGATTCTTCCAAATTATTAATATTACACTAGAATACGCTTGAAGATTATTTCAATTTTTTAACTCCATTTAAAACCAGTTTTTATATATTCAGAATATTATGAGTATGTCCAAATTTTACAAGAACACAATACTGGATTTTATCTCCAGGGGGACGATATTAATCAAGATTATAGATGTTCCATCGACACACTTTAAAGGCATCGATAATATATCTTGATTAGTTATGTCCCCCTGGAGATTAAACCGTATACCTATTGCGTTCTTGAAAAATTTTGACATATTCAAAATATTTTGAATTTATAACTGTATTATAAGGAAGATATACTTCCTATGTGTTCTAATCCTTTCATATAAAATAGAGGTTTAGTTGTAGCTGTGTGTGTTGCATCTGTACCCCACGATTTTCGATCACGTAAAATTTTATAATCTGTGGCTCACCCTAACATTGATGCTGATATCCATTCAGTTAACCCATCGCCATTTATAAATATTGTGTTTCTTTACAAAAATCTGAATCCCTAGCACGCGCTATATCAATTTTGTATTTATTATAATTCTAAAAGGCATAGAAACCGCAACACTCATCCTTAAATTTGACAATATTCATGTGACTGTAAGTCAATAATCTTTACCAATTTTATTTTGTTTTCTTGTTCGCCTCTTTCACTGTACACGCTTAATCGCTTTGCAGAACGTGTACTAATTCGTAAATTATCACATTGCATTTCAACATCAATATTTGCGTGTTGAACAAATATGTGCGTGTATTCAAAAAACACTAGTAATTAGGAAATTGGGTTGCGTTTGTAATAAATGTTCCGTTGGCGCTTTATTAAAAATAAAATATTTTTTTAATAAAAAAAAAGATTTTTCGTTATCGTATCGTTATCAGATACAGAGATAAATATAACTTTGTCCGAATACACAGAGAAATTTCTGAGGTATACTACTGTGAAACGTTACTTAACGAGTAATAAAACTAAAAATTATAAGTAAAGATTTTTGATAGAAAGTTGAAAGAGGGTTATTCAGTTGTTATCCAATAAATGACCAAACTGCTCGATTTCAATTCAAACTTTTATCGGATACGATATTAAGCGAGTAATGAAATGCTGTGCAGGTCAAAAGCGCTCTTTGGAGTATTGCCTGCTGTACTATTTGTTGAAAATCCCGATAAAAGCACAAATTAAAAAAAAAATTGTAAGCACCAGAGATGTAATTTGATAATACAGGTAAATTTTTAGATTTTTTCGATATGAAAGTACTTTACGACTCGTTATATAAGAGTATACTTTTTTCTTTTTTCGCGTTTAATAATATTACATTTACTTTTTCATATTAATTCAGGTAGGTAGTAGGTATCTTTTTTCTCTTTCTCTTGGGCTTTTCTGAAGCTTCATGGAAAAAATTTCTTACGTCATTGTTTTCGTCGACCATGGTTTATGTCTATGGGTCCTTGGTCGACTGAGGAGCCACATCCATGAACAGCAAACTTTTCTACGTGTTGCGCAGTTGCATCCGTTGAGCAGAGGGTTTTCTTCCTTTTCTTTTGTCTTTTAGCAGCAGTACTTTGCTATTCACATGTTTCCCTGTGCAATATACCTGTTGACGCCATTGGTATTGCCACTGCATTCGATCAAGAGCCGTGGGAGAGTTCAAAGTCTCTGCCACTTCTGTTCAGATTCATCTTCTTAATATTTACTTTGAATATTTCTTGAGCCCGATGTTTTACATAAGAATATATAAGATAATATAAAGAATAGATAAGATAATAAGAACGACATAAGAAGCATTCTTTCGATATGAGGTACTCGCCCACTCATCAATCATATTTTTCTAATTATAAAGCCCAATCATACGTCAACATGACGTGCAATAAGTGTAATTCAATGTATCTTGCTTCATCTGCTGCTTTTTAACTAGATTTATTTAATAAAGAATAATGATATAAAAAACTAAAATTAAGAAATACATTTTTTATTTAAACCGCAAACTATTAATTATAAGTAGATACACGTAAAATGGCTTGAAAATTGAGATACTCTCGGTTTTTTCATATACTAAAAATAAATCAACTAAAAATAAATCAACTTATCTTTGATGACATCAACCCTTAACTTAAAATATTATTATTTTGACTTTATAAGTAGTTTTGACACACATCAACATTGTATTCGCCGCAAATGGATTTTTGGAATTCGAAGCCCTGTGTTTTGGTCATTCAATTTTTTTATAGAACAAAAACCACAGAAGCGTGGTTTGTTTGGTTATATCTCATCACTGGTAGACTTCTTAGACTTCTGTGGTGTATAACTTGAAGTAAGTTTGTGATATTGTTAAGTAAAGAACGCTTCAAAATTGGGGCATTTAGTCGTTTTTCTATCCATGGTGAAGTCAAGTCACTATATACTCAATTTTTTTATAAAAATTTTACGACTCGGTGGTTTTTCTTGGTTTATCGGCTTGTTATGGTTGTGAATAATGTAACAATTTTTAAAAGCCATGTTAAGCATCCCATAAAACACCGCGCTGGGTCACCTATCTCTCTTTCTGTTAGAATATATGGAGGAGCACATTTGATCGAAAGTATCAACAATGCCTTTCTTAAGAATCTTTTTCACTGGAATCTCCAGGCTAGCTGGCTTATTCACGAATTCTAAATGGTCCACCATTTCGTCTTTGACATCACTTCTGATTTCGTCTTGAACCACGCAATGTTCCTCTTCTGAGTCTGTATCCTTGGAGAAACATTATCTTAAATGGATGCTGTTTGTTCCATATTTAGCTGTCAAAGAAGACGCCATCCTATCCTTGAAAGTTATAATAATGTTAAGTATTAAAAATAAATCAAAATACAATGTTCAATCACATAAACACATATCTTATTAAGATTGCAAAAGTTACACAAAGCCCAAACATACGTTAAATTGACATGCAACATTGCGATAACTGAAAAATGGTGATAATTACAGAGGCGACTCAATCACCTCCAGATAGCTCTCGATCGCTACTAACTGGTTTGAAAGATCGCATCGATTGAAACAAGCATGCGATAGAGGTGGCAAATAGGCTTTAAGGGTTAAAAATATAACCTGATAACTTATATTTTAATGTTGACTTACACATTTTTTTGTACTTGTATTTGTATACTTGTATGTCAAAATTCCCTAAGTCAAATTTTTTTAAATCTAAACCATCTTACCTACTATAGTATACATTATGACGTGGAGTTCAACTCCTCATGATCTGAGCCCCTCGTCAGCACCAGCTAGTTCAATCGGAGTAGAATGGGATTAACCTTACTCCTCTTTTACAATCTCAGGGTACTTTCGGTGATCTGCGCACTGAACTCTCTCTATCTCGAGCCGCTTCAGGTGCCTCTCATATTAACAAGTTCAAGTTGCAACAGATTAACAAAGATGAGTTTACATAACAAGACATTTTGTGCATTCAACATAAGTATATATTCAATAAACTACTGACAATTTTCTGTGCCCTGAAATGGCGACAACAGGCAAATTCAAAGATATTCTAAATTCGGTTCATTGAAATCTTAAATTCTAATTTAAAATAAATTGCCCTCTCCGCGACATCGTCGCTGACGGCCGAGATACAAGGGAGAAAGCAGCTAAAACTATATTTTCAAAACTTTACAGGCGGTAGCGCCCGCGCAGATGTTGCGGACGGGAAATCATCAGGTCAGAATTTACATTCACATAGGATGAGACACAATTAACACGTACAACAACGCCTCCCCATGATGCTCAACATGTCCTTATGAATAGGTCACAGATGCTCTTCCAACCCCATGCTTCACAAAACTTTACGTCGCCGTGACGCTGAACGGTATGATGGGTACTTGAAATATAGTATGAGATCAGATAATACCGGGTCTTTCGGCGTAAGAACGGAACTGTTCCGACAATGCTTATCTCCTGCATCACGCCACGATGTACTACATCAGATCAGGGTGAGACCGGCATCCCCTGGGTCCATGGAAGCTGACTCCTATGCTACCAGGTGGTCCCCTGCCCTTGTGCTGGACCTCGAGCTCTCAGCAGGCCACATGCTTGACATCCGAAGACGGTTTCACCTTGTGACCCCATCGTAGGAACCCTCTCAAAGGGTGCGTAGTTTTCACATCTCGTGGAGTAGAGTGTCAAAGCCCGAATGACGCCATGTTGTACTGAATTGACCGATAAGTTCGCAAATGTACGGGGTTCTGAAAAGCGCGCACAGTATCTACGTGGACTCGAATAATTTTATCAGCAATTATGCGCGGTGATTTAAATATTTCATTTTGTTTTACTGTTCCGCGAAGGAGTGTGACGAACATAATTTATTATGTCACAACATCTACAGAAAATATTTCAAGTGTGATACTATAATGCAAGTCTGGCGGTCGCTGGCTCCTAGTCTATGGAATTAATTCGTTAAAATAAATTTAAAAAAACTTATGATCAGGACAGAATATAATTAGCTGTACTGAAAACAGAAAATTATAAAAGAACACCCAGAACATACCAACTGTAATAATTATGTACAAATTTGTCGCTTCCAGTCATCCCTTGGTACTCAGTTTGAATGCTTGCAAGTTTAACCGGCACTGGAGTTTCATTGGATATTTAATATTATTTTCAGGAGTTTTACAGATTTCTTTATTCCCGAGAGAACTAATTTAAAACTTTTCTCGTGTCAAATATTAAAAAATCATTGCATCTCCCGGAGACACTAATTTTGTACTGGTATTTGAAGTTTAACGTGAACGTCAATTTCATAATTAAATTCGCTCAAAATCTTAGGCTATGCCTTGTGTATACAATCATAGTTTGGAAATCCACTACGCAGATAACTTTGATATATAAATGTGATGTTTTATCGTGCAATGATGGATAAAACTTTGACCAAGTTTTTTGATAAACTGGAAACTCTTAACCCACAGAAATTTTACAGTATATATATATATATATATATTTGTATTTATCTTGAATATGTATTGAATATGTGTGTAAGTTTCTGTTCAGACACAAAACTCTCCGAATCATCCACATACATCATTCATCATCACATCTTCGCACGCAAGCTAATCGATTTTTCAGGTTCCTAATAGGACCACCTTCCAGTATCTAAGTTACCCGGTCTCTCTAAGAATATCAACAATTTATTAAAACAAAATAAGACTTTAGATCAAAATACCTTCCCTTACCAATAAATACAAAACGAATCCGAAATAGAATTATAAAATACTTTGACACAAATTAATGAGAATAATAATTATTTATATTTGTCACAGTTATTTCCGACTATTTCCTACCCAATTCTATCATCTGTTTTGTCCATATAAGAATGATAATTTTGGTAAGAAATATCTTCCAGTGAGTGTTAAGTGTGATTTAGTGTGATAATTTTGGGGTTAAGAACTTATAGAATCGCTGCATGCTGGTAAATTGTTATTCTTGCTCTCGGTACTGGTGAGTGGTGTTTTGTTTGTTGCCTTGTATTCTTTGTTATATTTGTAACAAAGTAAATGTGTTTATGCGAGTAATACTAGTCTACGAGTCTCCACATGTACATTTGTCTCTCATTTAAAACATTGTACTCTATAAAAAGGAGTTTCAATGAATACTTAAACTACTGTAAACCTTATGTTTACAATAACTTAAAATAGAAAATGATTAGATTCAAATAATTTTAAATTATCTCTGTATTGTCACGATTGTAGAGTTGAAATTAAAGTTAAGTTAGTTAATTGGCATAACTTCGCTGTTACTCTTAAATCTGGTAAACCTAATCATTCTTTATGACACAAACATTCAGTTTTCTTTTACTCAACGGTCAAATAAGTTATAAACATACCTGTTACAATCTAACTTCCAAATGTAATTATATACAATTAAGCAATCAAAAAATTATACTAGTATAATTAATGGGTAAATAATTATTTAAATTTATAAGGAATAAGTTTAAGAACATTACAAGCATTCGATTTATATATAATTTACGGAGATAGCAAAATTACAATGATTTTTTATTGACGCAGAAATGTATTTATAAACATATTTTTGTATCAAACGTCCACCGCCATACAACTACCTGCATCTTAATTATATATTTAGGGAAACTTCTGATAAGTTCATAAAAATAAAAATAAAAAGTTGAATGATTCCTTAACACCCGTTGAAATTTTAATATCATCAATAATTAATAAAAATTTATTATATGTTCCTTCTCTCGTCTCTTTTGCGAGTCGCTCGAAATTTTTTGGTTCAGTCTATTTCGAGATATTGAAGAGGGCACATTGCACAGTTCTACTATCCAGCACTCTGACAGTTCAATTTCAGATGCTAAATTGTGCACATTCAGTTCAACCATTAAGCTCTGTTTTCCAGTTCATTCGGATTCAGTGCGATCTTCAAGCCATCGTGAGGTCAGAGACCCGATCGAGAAAGCCTGCAAAGCAATGCGACATGGTCCCCAGCCCGGAAATAATTCTAGCGTTTCCCAACTTTTTTCTGCCATCCTTTTGATAGTCCTTAACTCCTTCCTTAAATCCGGTTAACATTATTTTAAAAAATTGCTCACAATGATATTATATATTTATAATTATTATTTTTATGTATGTTCTAAGAACACAATTACTGCATTTTTTCCACTAATAGATAGTTATTTAATTACGGTAAACTATAAATATTTATACTCTTTCACGGGCAATTCAAATTCTTGATCATACATGGCAATAGCATAGTTTCATCAAATATTTTATATAAGTTACATGAAATAATTCAGATAAATATAAATATATATATAGAAATTGGTAGAAATCACAGACATCTAATTATTTCTTCATCTAATTAATGAGTTCAAATATTAAATTAAAACCAATGTTCTCATCATCATTAAGAAATATTGACATTTAACAGATAGATTTCTTGACGTTTCTTATAGAAACACGGCCATTAAAAAAAATCTCCGTTTCGTCTATCTTTGAATGTTTGTAAGCAGTGATTTCAATAAAATGATTTCTTTAATAAATGATTTTTTTAAGTAGACAATATAATTTGGAACGTGCTTACTGTTTTTATAAGATCAAAACATACAGTGAGTTTCCTGAATTATTGTGGGGATTTCTCAAATATTTAGCACAAGGTACTAAGGATTCGGAGAAACCATTAAATCATTTACCCTTTTCCTGATTGAATTTCGATGCGTACTTACGAAATTTCAACAGCGAAACTCGAAAATAATTGGGCGTATTTAAGGTTTTTTGGATTATTTGTTTGATGTTTGTACTGTAACAAAAAGATTAAAAAGCAGGAAGGTAAAGCTTTCTCCAGAGTCAGCTCTATATTTATGCTCCTGAATGTGGCAAAGCTTAAATTCGTCCCGTATAAGGCATCCATGTAAATATGATAGGTTGTTGACACTGAATTTATTGAAAAGACTTTGGAGTTGGAGGTGAATTGCCGTTCCTCAATGATACTGCCGGTACCGGGTGGGTTCAGCACCTCTGATAATTGCTCGGTACCTTTCACTACACGTACTTACAAAATTACTTCACCTCAAAAGTCTGTAACCTCAACCTCAAAAGATTGTAACCAACGTTGGACATGGTGTAGTTATTTTTAACATTTTCTCGAGTAGGTGTATGCCCATTTTGCCCAATGTTCGCTGTTTAGCTGAGTTTGAAAACAGTTAAAATGTTATTATTCTTCTTCTTTTCCTGGCGTGTTGATATTAATAATAAGAATATTAATGTGACGCGTTTTCGCACATTTAAAAAAAAATATTTCATTAAAAAACAAATCCATTCATTTTTTATACTAAATTAATTAAAAATAACTAAAAATGTTTGGTGATAATTTATACAAAATATAATATGTGATTAAAAAATAAAAAAGCCGTGGTTTAACTGCGACCCGCCAAGGTTGTAAGCGTGGACGGATGTAAAAATTCAAAACTCTTAGATGTTTATTTTTTAAAAAGTAAATGCAACAAAAAAAAACTTTTTTAGAACCTCCGATCTTTTGATATTAGTGTGAACGTAAATTAATTTAACTAACTTCCGCTCATATCTAGAAATTTTCAGTGGTACAATTAAAGAATCTGTATTCATAAATAATCGTCGCGGTACCGTATGAATACCGTATTTTTTTTTTTTAATTTATTACATTAAATAAATATTGCTTTTAAATTTATTTATTTTGTACTGATGGCCGACGTAGTAGTCACTACGTTACCAATTTTGGCTGTAGCGTTAATTCACATTCGCAATTGTGAATAAATAAGATTCATTAAAACTTGCGCAAAGGTTACATTATTTTTTAATGATTTAGTTTGAATCATTTGTTCGAAGTAAAAATGTGTGTAGAGGCAATTGCACTCAAATGAGCTACAGTTTATGTTGAGGTAATTTAAGACTTCAATAGCGCCGCTATTTTCTATTGTTTTAAAGAAAAATAAAGAAATTTTATTTACGCGCAAATTAAATCAATTACTTTTAACTTTCCGAATTCAACATGAGCCCATAAACGTATCTCAGAGGCTAAATATTCCATTTGAGTGAACAAAACTTGAACTAGTCATATATTCAATAGTCAATAATTTCGAAAAACCAACCCTGCGAGAGAAAACTTCTAAATATTTGAAATTTGCAAGAGGTATTTAAATAATTTCAAAGCGATATATATACACTGCTCGTACCAGTACACAGTATTCAATAAATGTACGTCGCGAATTTAACGATTCAAAATATTAGGTCCTTACATATGAAATTGGCGTTTAGTATGGGAGGAACATAAAGCCGATTTTTTTTATTATAATATATTTATTTAATCAAAGTGTGTACCATTGCTATCTATGCACTTTTGCCATCTCATAGGTAGTTCATCGATCCCTTTACTAAAAAAACCAATCGGACGGGAATCAATAAAATCTTTGAAGGCGGTTTGGACTGCCCCATTGGAGTTGAATTTTTTCCTTTGCAAGAAGTTATCCAAATTTCGAAAAAAATAGTAATCTGTTGGGGCAAGGTCCGGAGAGTACGGTGGATGTCTTAGACATTCCAATTGAAGCTCCTCTAATTTGGTAGCCGTCTGTTGTGCAGTGTGTGGTCTAGCGTTATCATGAGCAGCAGTGGCCTAGAGCGATTAACCAGCCTCGGTTGTTTAGCAGCTAGCTTTTCCATCATGGTTTGCAGTTGCTGACAATAGACATCTGCCGTAATCGTCTGGCCAGATTTAAGAAAGCTGTAGTGAACGACACCAGCACTAGTCCACCAAACGCTCACAAGTAACTTTTTTGGAGTCAATTGTCGCTTGGGGCATGGTTTGGCTGGTTCGGCAGGGTTCAGCCATTGCGATGAGCGCTTCCGATTTTCGTACAGGATCCACTTTTCATCACAGGTAATGATTCGATTTAAAATCCCTTCATTATTGTGCCGGTTGAGTAATGCAACGCAGCAGTCAACGCGCGTTTGTTGATTTGCTTCACTCAATTCGTGAGGTACCCACCTTTCAAGCTTTTTCACCTTACCAATTTGCTTCAAGTGGATTAAAATAGTTTTATCACTAACACCGCAGCCTGCAGCTAACTCGGATGTGGTTTGCGATGGATCCGCTTCCACAATAGCCTTCAATTCTTCATTATCAACTTTGGTCTCCGGCCGTCCACGGGGCTTGTTCTGCAGGTCGAAATTTCCAGAACGAAAACGTTGGAACCAAAAACGCACTGTGTTTTCTTTTGCGGCACCGTCGCCATACACATCATTAATCTTTCGAGCCGTTTCTGCAGCACTGGTGCCACGGTGGAACTCGTACTCGTAAATAACGCGATATTTCAAGTTTTTCATTTTGTAAACTGAGTGACGCAAAGAAAAAAACAATTGAGGAAAAAACAAATGAATTATAATTTTCAAAACAAAAATACATGAGTAAATAGCTGTATAAATTTGGATTTGGAATTCCTAACCAAAGAGAAGATATTTGAGATCAAATTTGCCAGTACGGCAAAACGCCAATTTCATATGCAAGGACCTAATATTTGTTTTATTCCGTGTACTAAACACGATTGACTTTTTCACGCCAATAGCCGCGTCAAATTTTTTCTCACCTTTGTGCAATCCGTCTACAAATTACATATAAAAGTGTGACTTTAAAGACGTGAGATCGAATGAAACTAAAAAACAACCAAATTAATGACTTTTGTAAATCCGAGTAGCAATGCCATTACTCGGGAGATAAGATAAACGTAAGGTCGCAGTTTCGGGCGGAGCGGAAGTGACATTATTCTTCCACTATTATCTTCATTACAAATGGTCCAATCGCAATCGCGGCGGTCGTAATATATTTCATTACTACCCCGCATCAGTCATTCGGCATGACTGAAATTCTCATCCCGAGGAAATAATATCTGCTTATCGACAGCGTCTAATGGCGATCCTTGTAACGCGGCCGCTTCCAATCGGCGGCCATAAAACGTGAAGAATAACATCTATTATGATTTTATTGCGTATTTGTTTGCAGTTAGAATGACCGCTTCGCTCATATTTATTATTTCACTTTTCTATTTGTCCGCGATGAAAGTTTCAGCGCGATATCTAGCCGTTGCGGTTCGCGTGAACGTAACGAAAGCTCGTTATAATACTGCGTGGTTCCGGTGTCGCCCTGGGCTGTACCGTTCAACTTCGCTCCGTACACGGATCTAACGCACTAAACGCCCCACAGCGAGCCAGAAATCAGGTTTGCCGTCCAGTTACGTAATTACGGACATAGAGGGAAAGCAATTATGAAATTTGTAATTACAACCTTTGCCGTGAAGTTTAATCAGTGATTTTACTAAAAATTTCAAAGCAAATAACCCTGCACACCAGGAATATATTATTTAGAAGGCAATAAGGTGCTATTAATTTATCTATATTGTTTAATAGAGATGTGAACACGGAATACATGTCGAATCAACATTGTTTCTTTTTTCATAAAATAAACCAAAATATAGTGTTATGAAAATAGGACAATCTTGCTGTACTGGGAATCGAACCTCTAACCATTTACTAGTTCACAAGGCGAAATTCATAACCACTACACCAACAAGATATTCTTTATTTAATGATTTATATATCTTGTTGGCTCTTACATATATGCAGTATATATATTTACAGTATTACTGAATAATATCACTAATAAATGCATACGTTATCTCTCGCTTAGACTACTGTAATGGTATCTACGCTCATCTCCCGAAACAGGAAATAAACAAATAACAATCTGTATTTAATGCCGCCCCAAGACTCATTACCGGCGTTTCAAAGTTTGCGCACATCTCAAACCATCTTCAAAACCTTCACCGGCTTAGATGTCCAGAGAGGATTGAATATAAGCTTAGCCTTATTTAAGGCTATTCACAACATGGCCCCTCAATACATAACCGTCTTCTGCATTCCATTCTCTGCAAATAATAGACAACTAACACTTCGCTCAGCATCAACATCTAATACAAATAGGTTAGCTGAAGTAAATTGCGTCCACAAAATTTCGGTGATCGTGCTTTCGCGGTGGCTGGACCAAAGTTATGGAACAAACTACCTAATAAACTGAGACAAACAGACAGCTTACCACAGTTCAAAAAACAACTTAAGACGCATTTATTTAGACAATCCTATAAAAACCTATAGAATCTGACCACAACAACGCTAGCTAATGTTTTCCACTCGTATTGTGCACTCCCCGAAAACACTTAATTCTTTCAGGCACTCCCAACTATTATAGTACTCAATTTTAATTCCATTTCTTGTATGCCACCTAGTGAATAAATAATAGTAAATAAGTTTTTTCTTTTCTAGCAGTAAGTTGTTTAAGCGCCCTTGAGGTGAGTATTCGCGAAAACGGCGCTATATAAGTTGTCCAATTATTATTATTAATAAGATAAAACACAACAAAATCACAGGTAGGTACTATTTAATAGAAGGAAACATAATTCACAAGAAATAAATTATCAGTTCATTCAACTATACTCAAAACTCAACATATTCTAAGTCGAAACATTTCTTCAATAATTCAGGTATCCTCCTGTCGAAACCATGAAAAATGTCAAACAAAATTCAACATTTTGCCAAGCCGTTGCCGTGCTTCCGTGTTATTGACAAATTTACGGCACAGTTATTTCAATGGGTACCTATAAAGAATACTATTTTAACTAGTTCAGCACTGAGTTGGGGCTGCTGGTAGTTTTAGTTTTTTTCCATTTTTTTTTATTAATTACATAGCACATTATCACTTTACCGTGCAATTAATGAGGTGAGTACCTTACATAGACGCAATCTCCTGTCTTATACTTTTAATTTTGTAACACAATCACGACAGCCCTCCATGAACACCAGACGCAGAATTTTTCTAACTCTCACATGACGGTAAACTCCGGACTCGAACGGTCGCGCGCTTTTCGGAGAAGTAGTTCATCGACAAGGAGCCCTGAATATGAGCAGTGAGATCTGTCTTAAACGTCGGCAGACGACTAGTTTTTGACGAGGGTTATCCTCAAAGTGGTTAAAATAAATGAAATGCTGAGACACACTCCGATAAATTAGAATAAAAGTGCATTTATTAAACCTTACAGTGTGTTTTATCACACTACGCTATACATTTCATTTACTCAAAACACTACAGTGCAAACGAAATTTTAATAAAATTAAAAATATTTTTTACCAATTGTGCAATTAATCATCAGAAAAATAATTTAGTATCAAAACTTACGAAAACCAAGGTATGTAAAACCTAATTTTTAAAACCTTCTAATTAAAATGTATAAAACTACATCATATGGGGGTCCGACCAAAAACGCAGAGTAGAGGAGATTTAAGGCTACTCAGAAATCGTATGTGGGGGCCAGAAGGGGCGATTTCTTTCTTGTAGTGAAGAACATAATATCACGATCGCTGAGTCGCCAATATCTGTAAGTCATAATCACTAACGGTGATTAAAGCTGATATTACGACGATATAATGCCGAATCACCAATATCTCTAACTCATTCATTAACGGTGATTCAAACAGATATTATTATGATGCGTGATTTACGGTGGTGATTTTATTATTTGTCAGGGCGATGTGAAACATGCCTGTGTCGAGACTTGGAGCTGAATTAACCAAATTATTTATTCAGGATTTGTTTGTCATATTATTTGTGTCGACTATCGGCCGAAATTCGACTAATACCGAATAATGATTCTGTGGGCGAAAGGAACAATGAAATGTGTAAAAAAATGCAGGTTTTCAGGAGAGCCGAAATAAAATTTTGGAATTTCGTTTGTTAAGAAAATATCATTTAATAAAGCCTTTATTGTTATTTGTTTTTTGTATCAGTAGTTTGTTTTTTACACGAGAATATTGAAACAAGTTGACTAATGTCATTTTTTTTTACCAAATTTTTCAAATAACTAACTAATCATGTCATTTATGTATATGAAAAACAATTCAGGGTACTTATTTCAAACTTGATTTTATTGACTCATTCCGTTATTCCTGTGGCCTGCAGAATTATTTATTGTTTAGTTTTTTTATTTAATTCCCTAGTCTGCATGCGGCTTGAGTTCATAATCTACATTTTTTATATTTTTACTCAGTCTCTATTTACAAACATAAAAGGTTCTAATAACATCTTAAACATTTTAGTACCTCTACTTTAAAAATAAATTAAAAATATATTAGTCTTCTCTATGAAAAGTAAGCATCGACACTATGAAATTAAATTTTGAAATATATAATAAAACTGTGATTTTTATTATGAATATTTTTATTAGATGGTATATTCTAAAAACATAATTACTGGATTTTATCTACAGAGGAATAATCATTTATTGTGATAAATTATAGATGTCTCATGAATAAAAAAATTGATGTTTAATTTATCAACACCGACATATTTACTATTTCAAGAATTTAAAAAAAAATTAACTTAGTTGGTGAGATTGTTGTATCAAATATGTAAAATAAGATAAATAAATAACATATATACTAGTCGTAAACCAGTGAAAAATTACGGGACATAATAATAATAATATTGCATTTAGCCTGAACCGCGCTCTGATTGAAGTGTCACACTCGGTCGCCCGGGCCTCATTAGCGGCTAGTCAACATCGGTATTATTGTTTTAATTCCAGCCTGATTCCCGTAATTTACGGACGACAGAGATTAGACAAGTGAATTATTTCAATGTAAGCGTGGTTTTAACATATTTTTTTTCATGTAACATAATTTTCTACTTTTTTATCTTAATATTACCTAGCGTACAAAATTACACTAATTAAATTCCCATATAAAACTTGATTAACCAATCCAATTAACAAATCTGACAATTGATTCATGTATTGTCATCCAAAATACGTTTGTGTTCAAAATTTCTGCTCGATTGGACATTGAAAAGTTGGTGACATATCGATTATATGATTCCGTCCAGACAAATAGACAAATAAGCGAAGCTAATATAATCGTGGTTAAATTTTTTTACAGGTTTTATAGTTTCTACAAATTCTTCATTTAAACTTTTTTAAATATCGTATTTCTCCTGCGGTCTTTGTCCGTACCCGTAAAATCCTCTGGATTTCCCTGGGACTGATAGTTTGAAAGTCGAAACTGTGATGGTGATTAACTTTATCAAATCAAAACAATCAAATATAATTTCCTCGAAACTCGTTTAGAGTGAGAGGTCATTAATCCAACTAAATGTCACCGTCGCACATCAGGAAACCAAATTAGAAAAAGTAATTTTTCACATGGAATACAATAACGATAGTACCCTGTTTTGCATTCCACGATTAAAAATTAGTCGATTCAAGGGTTTTTTATTCATATTTCGTTTGGTTCCAGGATCCAGATTGGATCTAAAATCCTCTCATGTATTGCATAAGGGACATCGGAATACCTCCATAGAAAAGTACTAAAGGATTTTTTTTATATTATGATTTGTTGAGAACTTCGAATTGCATTCCCATAATTACGAATATTATTTAAGGCCCCATCAAACAATAATAGTATCCGGTTTCTCTAAGGAAAGATTAATAATGTAATAAATTAAAATTTTCTGGCTGAGAAATCAATAACAAGATATTTAATGTATAGAATTCGCTTTTCGTTTTGGGATTTTTTGATGAAAAGTTCTTCATGAATATGATAAGGGTGCTTTAAAAATATGTGAACTATATTGAGGCTTAAATTTTCCTATGATAGATATTTAAAAATAAATTTTATATTCACATTTTGCTCACATCGAGCGGGAACATAGGCTTTTCACAGTTGTTGTCTTAAACCCTACCTCATAAATGAATAATTCACAGTTTCATAAATTCCTACATGATGGAAGATTAATGCTTGAAATTTTCTATCAATAACGATACCCTAATAAAATTTTATTTATGCATTCAAACCCTCGTTGATGGAAAAACAATTTTGATTATACGCACCCAAGCACCCGCACTTATAGGCAGTAAGTAACGACAGAGATATAAAGGAATATAAATGGTTATCAGCTAAATTTTACGAGAATATTTGACTTAACTTTTGATGTAGCAAATTTTGTGACGTGGTCATCTCACGACTTTTGCTATAAAAGTATTAATAATCTAATTTAAGATATCTCCTATCGAAAGACTTTTCCTTAGTCTTTTCTTTAAACATAAATTTTTTTTGGTAACTTTTTCGTCTTCTGGATTTAGCAAATGACTCCTGAATTCTCGGAATTTTTTTTTGTGCAAATTAAATCGTTTATATTTAAAAAAAATTTAAAGCGTCAAATTATTTAAAAAAATCTCAATATTAGTGAAGTTATTGTAATTAACAGAGAGCGCATTCGAGTTGGCCAGAACCAACATAAGAGCTTAACAGGAGACTAAAGAGGCCAGGAAATGGAAGAAAAGCAGCTCAAAAAGCATCAGAGGACATAACAGCAATAATAGAACAATACCTCATGTATGGTCCAGAAATCGCAGGTAAAAGGTGATTAAAAAAAATATATGATTTTAAGTCGCTAACGTCGTATTTTTTTTTGCTTTTTCGTTTTTCTCGAAACTACTTTTTTCAAAACGGTGTACATGATATCTCCTGATCTATCCAACCGATGTGGTTGAAATTTAAAACAGTTATTTTTCATAAGATTGTATAAATATTTATTTTTACAAGTTATGATTTTTTCAGTCAAAATTTCAAGAAATATTTGAATTTTTTTCGAGCAGCTGTCATTTCTAAAAAAAAAAAAATTTCTACGTTACTC
Source organism: Agrypnia vestita (assembly GCA_016648135.1). Taxonomy (NCBI): domain Eukaryota; kingdom Metazoa; phylum Arthropoda; class Insecta; order Trichoptera; family Phryganeidae; genus Agrypnia; species Agrypnia vestita. The sequence goes on along the minus strand of JADDOH010024802.1, from coordinate 42,253 downwards.
TAACTATTACCTCTCTTACTATAACTATTACCCTTTCAAACAAGAAAAAAATATGATTTTCGTTTTCGATAATGCCTAGCATAGAAATCATGTTGGTACACCATCAGCGAGGATTTATAAAACAATTGAATTTTTAAAAATTTTAAACGTTTCAAATTATTAATGAAAATACTATGTATGTGAGTAAAATAAAAATCATTTTATTATATTTATTGACTGCTTGAAAAAAAATTTTTAATGCCTATTTATGTCACGACAACTAAGTTTATTAATAAATGACTAGCAAGAGAATAATAATGAAACTAAAAATCAGTCTCAACCCTCGGTAGGTATCCATCGGTCGGAATGAAACATTGCTCTTTGAATATTTCAGGGTATATATAGTGAGTTCTTTCAGTAGGAGGTTGATGTTTTAACTCAAGTAACAGTGTAGTGATCCAGAGAAAATCAAAGAAAGTTTAAGTTAAATGGAATTTATTGTTTCAAAAGGGACACAAGAGATTGAACGGTAAAACGGAAAAACAGGGTTAAAATTTGAACAAAGTAAATTTATAGATAAAATTGGCGTTACATGACAATCAAAAGTAATATTATATAAAAACAGTTATTATGAGACAGAAGCAACAGAGTACAGTATATTAGTTTGTTTATTACAATTTTATATCACAGAACTGTACAATTTATGCAACGATGAAACAGATTTGAAAGGACAATTTAACAAGTTAAATCTAAAAGGAGAGTAGAGAATTATTTTTCTATATTTCTTTTGATTTCAGATTTGACCTTAAAAATAAAATATGTTGAGAGAATTTTTATTTTTATCAGAGAAATGCCAGATGATGATATAACTCATACCGTAGCTCGCTTGCTGGAAAAGACCTCCCAGTGTTAAGTTTAAAAAAGAATTTTTAAACTTAACACTGAAGATCTCTAGTACAAATTGGCCACTACGCCGGCCTACACAGGAAAACACTGGATGAACACTTACATTCATCATAAAATTATTCTACTACTCCTTTCCTGAAACCGGTGGTCTGGAGGATGACAAGAACCAGTATTCGATAGTGTGGTGATGTGGGGAGGGAGAGAGAGCGGGAACCGGAAGGATGATGCAATGTCGAAGCAGGTCGCTCGGACGTAGTTAAATAGAAAAAAACGCGCCCACGAAGGTGTGCTTTTGCTTGATACAGATTTCGGAACACAGATCACACATTGAAAAAGGTGTGAGGGGCACTTCAACGGGGCCTATCTGGCGTGGGTCGAAGGATGCCTTTACAAGTTCCAGTCTTACGCGGACGAGCATAGTTTGTAATCAGTCACTCCTATGTGGGTATCTTGGCCCACTACCGAGGACGTTCAGTTCAAGATGACGGGGCATTCCGCGAATCCTTGATTTTCGTAGCAAAGACTCACCCGATCTTGCGCGAGGGAAGATCTAGTACAGGTACGCGGCGAATCCCGAGGTTGCACTTCGTATCCTTTATAAAGTGAGAAAATTCATTTCACGCTGTGTCACTATAAGGCCTGCTTGGTATTCTATAGTTGTTTTAAAAGTGGGAAAAAAAGTGGCGCTTGAGTCCTATGTGTAGACTCTGGGAGAGTTCATTTTTTACTCCGCAAGGGATGTACTATTGAAGCTTCCAGAAGGACTTTACTCGAATCAAAACTGGTAGGACTAACTCGAGTTGTGAATATAATAGGTGGATGCGGGTGTTGACCAAAGAGAATGTCATATTTTGACTCAGGTTCAAAAATTAGTTGAATAATATGTCTATCATCTAGATAAGAGGAATTTTTCAAAATCTTTCTCTTTTTTTCTGATAATAACATGGCCCTGTGCAAAAGAAAGAGAAAGCTTTAAGATTTTAGTTTTCTTACATTTGATAAGCTAAACTGTGTCTTCACGTGGTTGTAAATGTGTTGGTAAATTTTTCCCTGCATACAAGTGTAATCGATCGGAAAAAACTGTTTTTTGGCTGTTTATCGAAATAGGACGTACCTACATAAGTGACCTTGTCAACATGGGAATCTAGTTTATAAGTTATTGCTCGCAAGAGTGCTCTTTTGTGTAAATCTGATGACTAACGTGGCCAAGAAACTTGGATATAACGGGGCCTGATCAAAATTAAAATAACCCTTAAAATAACCGGGGCTATAAGTACATACCTTATACATAAAAAATGTGTAAGGATTTTTTTGCGATGCTCGCGGTGAAATCACTCGATAAGATCAATATGTATTTAATTTTTTTTTAACAAAAACCGATGCTAAAGTATGTAATTTTATTTCTTTTGCAAACAGTAATATCATTTTTGTATAAAAAAATACATACCTTATACATAAATAACTTGTAAGGATGTTTTTGCGATGCTCGCGGTGAAATCGCTCGATAAGATCAATATGTATCTAATATATTTTTTTACAAAAACCGATGCTAAACTATGTAAATTTATTTCTTTATCAAACAGCAATATTATTTTTGTATTAAAAAATACAAAATACAATAATTATTAGGACATTAATCTGTATATCTACTAATAAAAAAATATATAAAATACTAAAGAAATACTTGCAAACGTTAAAGTTTAGGTTGCACATTCACCGGCAGCACAGATGCGTAGCTTCCAACCATTTTAACCTGTCATCTATATTATCACTTATAAATAAATATTCGCATCCTAGCAAGGGTGACTAGATCACACTGCCTCTTTTATATTCCTGTAGCTCGCACCAACTCCGGATTAGCTCACCCATAGTGGGAATGTGCTGAGCTTACAACAACTTATTTACCGACATCCGAAAAAAATCAGGAGAAGAAAAATGGTAAAAAAGGAGGGAGGAAATGTCACCCACCGGGTCCGAAAGATTAAGTTTACAAATTTTGAGTCCGTTTGGTCGAACGGTATAGATTTGCATCGAAAATATATCAGAGAAGGGAAAGGGGTGTTGTCTATTTTACCGGCCAAGTCCTAAAGAATAAGTTTCCAAATTTTGAGTCCGATTGGTCAAACGGTACAGATTTGCATCGAAAATGTATCAGGGGAGGGGAAGGGTTAAAAGAATAAGAGGAAAATGTCGCCTATGTTACTCGCCGGGTTCTAAAGCATAAGTATGCAAAGTTTGAATCGAATCGGATAAACGATATAGATTTGTATAGAGAACAGACAGACAGACATTGAGTTTTATAGGTATGGATGTTATTTCTTCATTTTATCTCATTTAATTCACTATTTCACTTTTTCCATTCTCTGTAACTGTTCTTGTCTTACATATTTTATTTACTCTTGTTATTGTTATATATATTTTAAATTTGGTTCTATGTAAAATATGCTGGACACAAGTAAACATGTTCGATTCTGTAATCATGCTCTTATACATAGCTTTCACTAACTTATACATGTCTGTTTCATTTGCGATTAAATAAATAAACTTTTTATTTTGTAAGTAAACTCTCCCTAATTTTTCTATAATGTCGTTATTTTATTTCCATTTCCTTTAAGTAAATTTTCTAATTTTCCCCCGCACTATCTTTCTAAGCCTCCCGTTGTCACATTTCGTTTGATTCCATTTATGAATTTACAATTTGAAAAATATTTTCACTTTTTATTTTAAAATGATGCAACCGAAAATACTTGATCTAAGATATATCAGTATTTTTACCAGATTAAAATGATAAAAATTATTTTTGTAATTATAATTAATATCAGGATGCCTGGTTCTGTTTTCAGATGCGGTTTAAAAATGCGTTAATTTTATTTAAAAAATATATAGAAGTTTCACAGAGATGAAGTTATTTAAATGGGAAACGTGTCATAGGGTTTCCCAGATCTTATTACTTGTATAAGCTGACTAATATGATCCCTTTACACAATGCAACATTCACCAATTCCACCGTAAGAACATCCACACATTGAACATTTGAAAGTTGTATATATGTGGTGAATCAGTTACTTTCATAATGGACTTATGCTAGACATCTATGTCCTTCCTATAATATAATTAATTATACATAGTTTTCCTAGTCGGTGCATATACCTCTATTTCTCTAAAGTAGAATGTTAAACAATACTCTCTTTAATGTATATATGATATTTTCCCGAATTATTTAACATATACACTAGAGTACGCCTGAAAATTATTACTTTATATTTTTTTAACATCTTTTATAGACGAGAATACATTTTTAATAACATATATAGATGTGTGTTCTGAGAACACAATTACTGTACTTTTCACAGAGGTATAAATAATTATTAATACAGATAAATTATAGAAATAGTAGACGAAGCTATTTAATTGGAAAACTGAGGTGGCTTAAGTGATTAATAAATATTCCTCTGTGGACAAAATCCACTTTCACTTCCGCGGGTTCTCAGAACATTCACATAAAATGATGCATTATTTTGCTTAAAATACTTATATACGCATGCATCTTAATAATTTAATGAACTACTTATTATGAAAAAAGTACTAACAACTAATCTCGGAATTTGGTCCATCTTCATGCGAATGGCGAGGCTAGACCTAAAATATATTTCTCGTTTTTGTTTCTGCCTCATAAGTTCATAGAAATGTACTGACGGGGCCTCGGGGAGTCTCAAAAGCATTTCAAAAGCTTTTTGTTGACGAAAAGCAGGGAGGGTAGGTTGTGCTCGAAGAAAGAACCTTAAAATTCTAAACATTTTTTATTCAATGTACCGTGTGACGTACGACGCGAAGCAAGATGACAACTGGAAATATTATCGTATGGAGTATTTTTTAACAATAATCAGAATATTTTTATGTGTTTAAATAGATTTGAAATTCATTTAAATAAATGCTTTATCTTTATATATATGACTTAACACACATGTTGATTATAGTGTGCAAATTGCAACTCTCCAAAAATAAGGTATTCGTGTGCGAAAATATTAGATTTTGCAGATCTACATGCAGATTGTTTAATGTATAGAAATATTGTGTACATCAATCTCTTAAAATGTCTTACACAGTAAATGAATAATAACGCATGTAATATAACTAGGGAAGAGTGCGCTCGAAAGGGACGTGACTCGTCTTTAAAGGTAAATTGTAAAAAAGTAACCCATAAAAACCAAGTTTTTATTATAATCCCTTTCTTTGTAAAATATAACAACCATTAAAGACGAATTAAAACATATAACATAACACTAAACTTACAGTAATTTAATATATTTCTAAAATGTCAGATGTTTTGAGCTTTGATAAGACACTTCGTGCTTTGAAGAAGATTAAATTCTAAAAACATTTGTCAGACAATTTAGATTTTCGACATTCATAGTGAAGTACCTATTATGCATACCGATGGAGTAATTCAAATTTAGAAAATATTCCGCGATGTTATCGGGCCGCCGTAATCAAACTTTTCTAATGATTCCAATTTGAAAAAACCAATAAAATTTCTAAAAATCCGAAATTATACTATAATTATTAATTTTTTTAACAAAAATTTGAGAGACCTTCTTGATCGTCGCCACGAGTCTACTTGCCAAGTTTCAGCTCGATTGGATCACGGGAAAAATGTCAAAAATCGATCCAAAGTTTTTGTTGACGGCAAGCAAGCAGACGCCACGAGTTAATATACAGGGAGTAAAAAGTCAGCTTTATTTTATTTTCTGACATTCATGCAATAAATATTAATTATAATTTTTGAGATAAGTGCTTGAAAAATCGAAACATAAATATGCAATTAAAGGGATGTTTATTAAAAAGTAGTATGTTGGATATGCGCGATTAATTATTTAAACTAAACCAAAATTCGTTGGTAGTTGTAGTTACGCATGATATGTAGACCTATATATGTACATGTTGCGTTATAAGTAGTCCATGTTCCGTAGATGTTATCGGCTGGACTTGTTTACTTAATTCTTGATGTGTAACATCTTTCTTCTCGGTTTCTTGCAATATGTGGCAGTGATTTCGTGAAAAAGGACAATTTCATTTAACCAATGAGCTAAAAAAAATCAGCGTTTATAAACAAATCAATGTCCAGCGTGTGTCATTACAGCGAAGACGCATACTACCAGCCGATGCTTCTGATTTTATATATATGTTGCGATATTGGTGTCAAGCGTGTAGATGTTGTAACTTTGATATATTTTGGCTTATATCTTCGTAAATGTTCAATAAATACTTAATTTTTTTACATTAATGTAAACAATAACTACCCTAAATGATTTATATTCTCAATTCGTATGTAATTTATGTGATTATTTTTAAATATTTATTCAAAGTTTTCATACAATATGTATGAAAACTTTTAACCACCGCCATCTATGAAAATAAATAAAAACATAAAATTGACCAAACATATTTATAAACAAAATGCGTATATAGATATACGGTACCTACCTATTGCGGAAAAAATCAATAATAAATAAATGCATATTCAGTTTCTTTACTCGTATTTACTAATTAATAAATATATTGGATATTTTTAATTATGTGATTTCAAATTTCACACATCATATACGACTACTGTAACGCTCGTTCCTTTTTTCGGTAATTATTTTAGGTGGCAATGATGACATTGGTACATCGAGTCTTATCTAATTTCCAAATTCTATGCGGATCAAATTGAACTGGTGACATTAAGAAGATAAATAATACGAAACTTTTCAATTAGAAACTGAAAGGACTTATGTTGGGGAGGAGATCAATCATGATTTTTAAGAATTTGATATATTTATCAATAATTTAGTATTGTTAAGTGAATACTGGAAATGAATATAAGCACTTAGTGCCAGAATGCTCACTTCAAGATACAAGGAAAAAAACGAATATAGTCTGTTTCGCTCTTTATATGTTATTTTACAAACTTTTTCATATTTTCAACATACTATACGTTAGTACCTCACATGAGTTAATATTAGTAAAATAATAAATATCAATACTAAAATCAATAAAATACTCTGTCTGTATTGCCTTATTCATAAAAAAATACACGGTTCTTAATACTTATGCGATATGCATTCCCTTTAACTATGAAATTAACACAGATATAAGTTTATTGCAGTGTTAAATATATTGGCAAAGGTATATATATGTTGTACTTATATACTTATCTTAAATATATTTTTGGCACTTAGTGCTTTATTCATTTCCAGTAATCAAGCGTTAAATTAATTGTGTATATTTATTTTGTATTCAAGTTATTAAGTATATATTTATTTTTTTGATGCCTCCCTATACGATCATGCTTTGGCTGCCTGAGGACTTTTTTTGTTTTTTTATTTATTTTCTTGTTATATACTTGTTATAATGTGTAGAAGGAAATCATCAAAATAAATAAATAAAATAATCAGGTTAGTAAGATGTAGGATGTATGCAAAGAAATTGACCTGAAATTGTATGAAGAATTTAATTGAAATTATTATAATGAATATTAAGAAGTTGAATGTAATATAAAACAGTAATAGGTTAAAAGTGCGATATATTGATTAGCAAATATTTGAAAAGGGTAAAAAAATATTTGGGTAGTATATTTAATATAAATGAAAGGCTGAAGAGCAATGACGTGGTGTTCTAAATATAATTCTATTATTGATCTATATTTGTTGATCTAAGTACACTTTAATGAGTATAAAAAGCGAAACGAAAGTTCAATGAAATAAGACCAATCAGGCGTTAATGTATTTTGTGCAGAATGAATGTAAAGATAATTTTGTAATAAATTTAATATTTAATAAACAAGTTAATTTAAAGCTGATCTTAGAACAAGAACAATAGACGTTAGGCGAATAAATGTTAAGAAAATAGAAGAAATGGAAATATAAAAAATCCCAATTTTTTTACTAAAAGTAGCTTATAATATACCTACCCCGAAGACACACATCAGAAGATTCTGAGTGGCCGTGAAAACGTAAGAATCATTAGGTTATAATAGTTGAAATACGTATCATAATAATATTCTTAAACCACAAATGTATATTTCAAATTCAATATTCTGCTAATTAAGCGATTTTTATAATGTTAGATCTAACCAGAAACATACACACAAGGATCAAAAATATTTGTAATTAAGTTAATATTATAATAAGAGCATAGAATAATAACCAACACACACGATGTAATAATGGTAATTTTGAAGCTTCATGTGTTGTAACAAAACTAAATTATTTTGTTTTATAATAAGTTGTTATTTTATAATAATCTGTAAAATAATACAGTAAAATAAAATTATTTAATTGTACTTTTTTGAATTTTTTTTTTTGAATTCTTTTCTTTGAAATGTTTAATAATAAAATATCATCCATTTAACATCGAATGGAACATATTTCATATTCTTTGGTCGTTTTTCATGCAACCATTTTAAAAACATCAATAAATATGCATACATTTAGAGCACTCCTATGGCACGTTCAAGGAGTCCCATTAATAATTTAGTCATCGCTACAAATACTAGCCTTTGCCAAGGCAGAGATGACATAAAATTCGCAAAAGGCTTTGAGAGCTTTTGGACAGTGAAAATAAAACAATCGAATAACGGGGGGACTTTTAAACCTGAGGTCTTTTAGTCAGAATCTAAGCTTTGCGATATTTTACAGAAAGAGTTTTTGTTATATTGAATAAAAGCATGATAAGTGCACGAGTCTAGAATTCTAGAAGTCTAGAATTATTGAACTTAACATGTAGTATTAAAAACATAATTTTTATTGAGATATATTTATGGCGAGTAAATACTCGTATTTAAGAAGACAAAGAAAAGATTTTTTTATGCTTTACATATATTTACAAAAACCAATAAATCATATCGTAACGGAATGGGTAGCAGAAGGGATTGAGCATTGACCGAATTCCTTGTAAAATTTCACTTTGGAATAACAGTATCGATAAAGTAAAGTAAAGATATCGAGCGAAATGATCGAACAAGTTCTTACCTATAGTGGCGAAATAAATGAGTGCGACTTCTATGTGCGAGAAATAAATGTTCTAAGGAGGGATTATTAAAGTATTACCCAGTGGTAATAAAGTGTTTATAGACTGCAAATAAATAAATTGAAAAAATTGTGTGATTTAAAAAATAGTTTATTAATTTAATTAATATTAAATTACTTTTTCCATTTAATAATTCATTTATTACTAATTAATAAATACTTTCAAAATTTTTAGTGTTTATATTTGTCTCATGACATGTGACAATATAATGACATGTAATTATGTAACAGAGGTTATAAATAAGAAATATAAATGTACTCTACCAGTATTAAAAAATGCTTATTAAAAAAGGATGCTTAATTGATTTGATCACTTGGAATAAGTGATGAGGAGGAATGTAATAAAGAAGAGAAAATAGGCATAAACACAAAGTGCGCAGATATTTTAAGATGGTCGAACGCTTGGGAAAATGTTTGAAAGCTGGCAAGGCAGTTTGGCGTTCTATTCCTCTGCAGTCTTTGACTAAAGATTCGGAATATTAATCTTCAGAGGTATTTTGCTGTACACCGTGTTCGGATCTTTGGTGGACAGAAACATATTTACTTTACATACTATACTTAGTCTAATCTCCCTCAAAGTAGACCTCTCGGTACTGCACACACTTCTCTCAGCAGTACTGACGTTAATGGAAACACTTTTTTGCCAGCGCCTCACGATACGAATCTTCCGCCACGTCTTTTCCATAGCGTCAAATTAGCAAATAAAATGGATCGACCGATCATCCGCGTAGCGTGTTTGATAAGCGCATATTGTATGGAAAGTAATGTACTGGCGTTCCGCAACTAAAGAGATGCGGCGGAAGATCCGCCTAGTGTGGCGCCGGCCTTAGAATGGTATTCAGCTGTACCATTACTTCCGCATTGTGTCTTCTCTTGATTCAAGCTGACATACAGTGTTAAAATACATACATACGCCAAGAAAGCTTTAATGGGATAGGAAAATTGGATGGGTGCATTGCCATGGTGGAGCTGCTCTATCGTTAGCAGCTTTGGCATAAATTTTGAGGGCATTCTCTTCAAGCTTAAATTCTCTGTCAATGTCATGTAGAGAACAATTTTTTTTTTCTTTCCTTTTTTTTCAGACTGCGATACAATAATCCTGCAAGACCAAAGCCTGCACTTGATCGATCACATTGTTGTTTCGGCTCGCTGAGGACCTACCGGAACGCGGTTCGCTGTCTTCTAATGTGCAACCATATTTGAAGCGGTTGTTCGATTCCTGTTGGATCTTGCGAATGGTTTCCACTAGGGTATCGCCAAGATGTTGACAAAATTTAATGCAATAGCGCAACGATTGACAATCCGACAGGCACTATCTCCACTTCTTTACTCACAGGCTGACTGCCACGACTGACGCTTTCTGCGGACGGGAAAAAATTCATGGATGCGCATAATATGCCTTTGTATTTTCACTAAAGGACATTTTCCGTAACTCATTTCTTTAGGGTTGATAATGAAAAAAAAGAATCTTGCAGAAATACAAAAAACCTTCATTATTTCTTAAAATTATATAGTATCTCTTTTCAATAGTTTTCATATAAATATAAAAATCAATAAATAATATAATTCATATAATTTGTTGAATGTAAAATATTTGGACTAATAATGCTCTCATAAGGCGAAACGAAGAGTCTCAAAAATTTTAATATAGAACTAAAAAACCCATACGTTTGATTATGGAGTTTTATAAACTTACCTCCGAAACAATCAATTTCTTACATTCTTAGAGCAGATCACGTATTGTTAATAATAAGATATGAATTAATCTGTTGTAAATATTTTAATGTTGATTAAATCATAAACATAAACGTTAGCCGACCACTAAAAATCCCTATTGTAATACTCGTACTCGCGTCCACCAACTTAATCAATAATAACATGCGATTCGCCCTGGGGCTCCAGCAAAACCTCCCTCGCCCGAAACGTACCCCGTCTCGCCAGCCCTTCTGTCTTTTCTCGCCGTCTATCTGCAATCTCCAGCCCATAAACAAAATGTTTACGCAGTTATCTTTAACGATCGCTCCAATAATCGCGCCCTCACGCCGCGCTCGCCATTGCACGGGCGGGGTGGCGGACGATATCGCTTTGTGCCGCGATATTGTCTCAGTCACCTTTTGCGCACGATCTCCTCGCCAGCAAATCACCAAATCACTCTTAACCTTTCGTCTCCGATGAATTGACATTTTTATTTTTATTCTTTAAGTAGGTAATACAAAAATTTATATAAAGGCAGCAACATCCACTTCAAACCATCAACCCCCACAGGATGTGTCACGTGATAAAATGGCCCCTTCGTACTTAAGTGAGAATCGATGTCAATTTTAAAACAAACTTTGTAGAAAAGGCAGCAATTTTCAATTATGTAATTAGTAAAAGCAGCAATGTCTATTTTTGGTAGCAAATGAAAAAATAAATATAAAAATTCAATATTTATTGACACACGTTTATCACAGGAAAACTGGCAATTGTTTTTAAAAACTAAATTTTAATAAGATGTAGGTTTCATACATTAGAAAAATTTCCTGGAGTCGTGGCAAGTTTCTTGTATTTATCTCAGAAAAACATCAGAAATATTTTGTTGCCTTTGCTTATATACCTCTCAATTAATATAAACAGAATCGTGTACGTGTAATAAAATTTTATTCATGTTCTTTTAGCTTCAACTTATAATTTATTAAATTTTTTAATCCCTAATATCCTCCGGTAGTTTCATTAACAATTTCATTCCACTGTACATGATTCAATTTGGCGATCTTGTTTTAGAGTAGGGAATTTTATTTCATCCGGGGGAGTGGTCAAGTTCATGTTTTTTTTTTATTTCTTAATTTATTCCAAATTGTTGTGTTAATTAATAATTTTATACAGTACTTGCATGAATCTTATTGTTAATATTTGAAATTATTCCAGAAAATCATTAGCCAGAAATAGTACCTATACCTACTATCACAGTACAGTACAGTACAGTTGATGAGAGTGACTATTGTCGCATTATACCTATATATATTTTTGAAATATCTTTGGATTCTTCCAAAGAGTAAAATTTGTTTTACTATTTTTTTGTTCAATTTTGTTCACATATTTTGTGTTGAGTTGAGTCTGTGGTCTATGATTATTTCCATGTATTTTAAATCGGTTTTTAATAATGCGAATATCTCTGTAAATATACTTACTATGTACACAGTTCACATTTAAGTCATTCAACCGTTATATTTATATTTATGTATTGGATACAATAATTATTTGCTGGAAATATATACCGGTCGCAACAAAAAAATGTTTTCTCGGAGAATCTGATATTAATCTGTCAATTTATGTATGTACCAGCTAGAACCCGTCAAAAACGATGATATTTTCACGTGTCGGTAAAAAAAGAAAAAAGTTTTTATTAAACAACTTATGGACAGACAGACAGATAGACAGATAACAAATTTTTTAATTTTGTGATTGTTGGTGTGGGGTGGTAAGGGGAGCGCACGTGGTGAGGGGAGCGCACAGTGCGCAGTGAATTAGAATTAAATTCAAATTGGTAATTTATCCATCAAGTTTTTTCTCGCAGACGTGGGGGGGAGGGAGGGCAGGATCAGCCATTTAATTCATTTATTTATCCACTAGAAACCATTATTCCAATCGTTCTATATTTACAATATGTGAAAAATAATCAACGAAACTGAATTGCATTATAAATTAACTGCATTAAAATTCCTAATTAATTCACGTCTAATGAACGAATGTAGGTGAAAGTAAACTGATCAGTTCATTCATTCGGCAAAGTGAATAGTTAAAAAACAGTTTATAAACGACTTGATTTTCTCTCTGCAGCGGTGGGCGCACGCTGGCCTTTATGCTATCTCTCGTGATGATTTGATGTTTTTCTCACTTTTACACAATTTTTTATTTTTTAATGATTAACACGAGTAATCCGATTTAAAAAAATTACCCAGTTTCTACCCAAATTTTATTCTCAAGTAGTGTATTCCTTAAACCGGGGACTATTTTAAAGGTTTGTTTTTCTAGAAAAAACATCTAATCGTTTGGCAATGGTCTCTGTTTTATTTTATACTAGCTATTCGTACCCGTAAGTTGAAAAAAAATTTTTGGGGGGAAACAAAGGTTCGATTCAAACGGTACAGATTTGCATCGAAAATATATCAGGGGAAAGAGAAACGGTAGAAGAATAGGGAAGAAATGTAGCCCGCCGAATCCTAAAGAATAAGTTTCCAAATTTTGAGTCCGATCGGTCAAAAAGGTACAGATTTTCATCGAAAATATGTCATGGCGAGGGGAAGGGGTAAGATAATAGGGAGGAAATGTTGTTTATGTTACCCGCCGAGTCCTTAAGAATAAGTATACTAATTTTGAGTCCGATCGGTCAAACGGTACAGATTTGTATCAGAAATATGTGAGGAGGAGGGGAAGGGGTATGAGAATAGGGAGGAAATATTACCTATGGTACCCGTCGGGTCCAAAAGCATGCAAAATTTGAATCGAATTGGACAAACGGTGTGGATTTGTATAGAGAACAGACAGACAGACATTGAGTTTTATAGGTATAGATTTCAGGTAAGAACTTGATGTTTACGACTTACTTTATGTACAATAATTGAAAGTAATCGTAATGAATATAAATAAACCTTACGAAAAATATTCGTATATTAGTAGAAATTTGATATTTTATTAAATCTCCGAAAGAATTTTATGGTAATATTTTTAGTTATGCATATTCTTATAGTATTTTATCACTTCTTCTTTTTCTTCTTCTTCCTCAGCCTATATCTCTCCACTGCTGAATGTAGGCCTCTTCCTTTCTTGTTATTTGCTAGTTATAGCCATTTCTTCCCCCGCCGCGGGCATATTGTCGGCCCATTTTTTTTGAGATCTTCCCACGCCTCTTTTATTTTCCCAAGGTCTCCATTTCAGAACTCTGGGAGTCCTTTTTCGGCGGACCCTGTAACCGCTAGGAGATGCGCCCCTAGGTAGCGGATTGGGTAAAAGTCACCAGATATGGAGGGTTGGTGGGAATTAAAATATCTCTCGCAGATCAACAGGCAGTAGCGAAGGCTACAAATGTTAAGGGCGGCTGATTTCAAAACTCACCAACCTGTCTGTCACGCGTGGTGTTTTAATGCCAAACCCCTTCCAAATTTTATCACTTGTATAATAGAATATTTTTATACAATTTAAAAGTGGATGAACAAATAATTCAAGCGCTTCTGGGTAGAAATTTGATGTTAATTTTGCATACACCTCTTTTATTTGTATTTGTTAATAAATGAAAAAGAATGTTCTATTTTTTAAATGTCAGTGACAAAGAGTTAAATCTCAAAATTTTTCTATTTTGTCTTTTCTTTACATGTTATCAGGTAAATTAACTTGTTGGTTGGAGTAGCTTGTTGGTTTTGTGGTTAGGACTCGTGATCCAAAGGTCGCGGGTTCGAATTTCACTCCAGACAAGCAAGTTAGTCCTATTTTCATAGCATAAGCGTTTAGCTTAGTTTGAAAATAGTAAGAATATTACGTATTCCATGTTCGCATCTCTATTTTTTTAAAGAAAAGATAAGCTTGTTAGCTACATAGCTTGGACTTCATAACCTTCGGCGTCCAGAGGTTGACTGTTCGCTACTTTATGCGCTTACAAGGTGAAAGTATACGGCTGATGATATCATAAGAAAATTTACATCTGTCCTGAATTTAACAACATAATTAACTTTTTTCTGTGTCGATATTTTTAGAGCGTTTAACGTTTGACGTATTTTAACCTGCACCTCACACCTTGAGCCAACAGTTAAAGTCAAAATTATATTGATTTAAACCTGTAAGTATGCTTAATAGTGTCTTCAGTCTTTAGTTCGTTATTACTTTTATTAAAACATGAATTATGGCTAGATATTGAGAACGTTACTCTATTTATTTATGGCGAACGATCAGAAGATAAACTTATTTTTTTAAGAAATGTATTTACGAATCCATTATGGTATTACATGTCTGAAACTGATACGTAAGGAAGGGGATATTATCTGGGAAAAAACATTAATCTTTTTTACCGTTACTAAGTTTTAACAACCGGACACGGTTCAAGAAATTGTACAAAAACGGACTATGTATTTCAAATTAATGTGCCGACACTTATTTTACAGGAAAATAAATTGCCTTTCAAACAGCGCTTACACCATTTACAGGATGGTCCAAAACATTTTGACCTACTTATAACAATTTCAAATATTTTTATACGTGTGTTCTTCTTCTTCATCCTTGCACTGTACCAACTTATTGCTTAGGTTGTCTGTGGAGGCCAGCCCTTCTCGTTCTCAGGTTGTATCTTCTTCAGTTCTGGGTATAGCTTTCATCCAGGCCGTTTCTCTGTAGGATTTTGGAGCATTGAATCATCCAGGAGTATGTTATTACGGTGGAATTGGTAAACGTTATGTTGTATCAAGTCATTACTAGCTCACACGGGTCATAAGCCCAGGGCTATCCTATAAAAGATCTCCATATATAAAAGTTTCTCATATAAAAATTTCGTCTCTCTGAGACTTTTATGATTTATCTAATTTTTTTTTTTTTTTTTTTAACCAATAGACCGTCAACAGAAGTAAAATTGAACCTAATACATGTTCCTAGAGTTCCATTAGAATAATGATTTCAGTTCAATTATGAATAGGAATAAGAATTACTTTTGATTTATATGGCAGTTTATTTGTGGTGCAACATGATTATTTCAATTTGCTCTAAACTTTAAATTTTAAAACACGGATATCCCTCTGGTGTAATTATTTATTTAGTTATTTAATCTGTATCAGAATTATTGTAACACATTCTTCAAAACTGTGGGATGAGCAGAAAAGCAGTGTAATAAATAACATTGTTATTTATTACACTGCTTTTCTCGAAACTATACTAGTGATAAATATAAAAACATATGTGTGTATTTAAAAATTAATTTATTTTAATTTAATTTTATTTTATTTTAATTTATTTAAAAAGGAATTTATTATCTTTTAAAGATATTGAACATTAATATGGTATATACACAAAAACATAAACGTTGATCTCAGAAAAAATTAAATAATGTTGCAATACTTTCTGTTAACAAGATTTTCTTTTTTTTAAGTAATAATATTGTTCCAGTTTTTAAAAAAATATTTAACTGAAAAATAACTTTTCAAGAATATTTATTATTTATTTAAAAATGTTTCTTTAAATAAAATATTATAATTTTTTTTTTATATTCTTTAATATATTTTTCGCCCCTAGAAAATGCATGGATGGTACTGCAATATCTGCCTCTACAAACTGTAAGCGAGCACTAATATTAATAATAATATTTGGATAATATATATAGCGCCGTTTTCGCGAATACTCACCTCAAGGGCGCTTTACACAGAAAAACTATCTTACAAAACAACTTACTGCTAAAAAAAAACTTATTTCCTATTACTTATTCACTAGGCGGCATGCAAGAAATGGAATTAAAGTTTCATACTATAATAGTTGGGAGTGCCTGAAAGAATTAGGTGTTTTAGCGGAGTGCATAATAACAGTGGAAAACATAGCTAGTGTTGTTGTGGTCAGATTCTATAGGTTTTTATAGGATTGTTTAAATAAATGAGTCTAAAGTTGTTTTTTGAACTGTGGTTCGCTGTCTGTTTGTTTCAGTTTACTAGGTAGTTTGTTCCATAACTTTGGTCCAGCCACTGCGAAAGCACGATCACCGAAATTAGTTTTGTGGACGCGATTTTCTTCAGCTAACCTATTTGTATTAGATGTTGATGCTGAGCGAAGTGTTAGTTGTCTGTTAGTTGCGGATAATGGAATGAAAAAGTCGGTTATGTATTGAGGGGCCATGTTGTGAATAGCCTTAAATATTTTATTATATTTTATTTATTTATTTCCATTTAATTATAATTATAAGATTTTGTTTGGGCTGTGCCTGTCTAACTAGAAATATCTGTGTTGAGACAGGCATAGTTTACAATTTTGTGTTAGTGTGTTTGTGTAAGTGTGCCTATTTTATCTCTCCCCTTGTTTTAGATCCACTGTTTTATTGTGTATTTTATGTTAGGGTTGAAAATTGTGGTTAGCCCGGATTGTTTTAATTCATCAAGCATGCAACTAAGTAATTTGGGTCCAAAATAGCTACAGCTCCTTTGTCCATACGTGGTATGTTACTTTGGGATTTTTAGATTGAGTTTGTTTGACCGTGTGGTAATTATTGTTTGAGTTAGGTTAAAATGTGTATTTTTGTGTTTGTATATGTATTTAAGAGTAGTATTCGCAAAATTTTTTTTTATATCAAATACATCGAATTTGTTATAAATAATAATAAGAAATATTTCATCTGTTCTCGTTAAATGAGGTTTTGAGGATTACTTTTATAGAAAATTTTTGAGTTGCAATAATTGGATTGAGTTGACTCATAGTTGCTCCTCTCCATGCAATTATGCCGTCTTCTATAATTGATTGGCAGTTTGCGAAGTATATCATTTTCAGGAGTTTAATGCTAAGAAATTTTCTAATATTGCGCAGAAAAAAAAAGGCTTTTTTATTTTGTATGAGATGCATTGTGTGTGGAGATTCCATTTGAGATGAGCATCGATTATAATATCTAAATATTTAATTTGATCAGTATGTTCAATGTAGGGACATTCACAATTTTCAGTGTTAAAATTGGAGCAACCGTGTACTTTTATATTGTGTTCAGCCGACGGTTGACCATTTATATTTATGCTGGATGTTATATATTTGGTTTTATTAATATTAAGTGTTAAAGTGTTACTGTCTAGCCATTTTTTTACAGTACATATATCCTTTTTAGCTTTTTTAAATACTGATGACCATGTATTTGCTTGGAATTGCAGCACAGTGCCATCGGCGAAACAAATAACACTACCATCAATGGGTATATTACAGATGTCATTAATGTAGATTAAAAACATTATTGGCCCTAATATACTACCCTGGGGGACTCCGAATTTAGTGACTAGAGGTTTACTTGTAGTGTTTTTTATTCTAACTCTTTGGTTCCTAACCGAGATTAAACTTTCAAACAATTTTAGTTATTTTCCGGAAATACCAATTTTCTTAATTTTTTCTAGTAACTTTGTATAGGATATTGTATCAAATGCTTTGGCGAGGTCTAGGAAGATGGATATACATTTTTGACCTTTATCCATTTGTTGGTAGATCTACTATTGTTAGAAATGAAATCCGTGACATGGGCAATAGCCTCCGTTGTTCCCATTTTCCCTCTAAAGCCTAATTGGTTTCCTGAAATGATGTCATTACTCTCGAGATATTTTATAAGTTGGATTTTTATTTTTTTTCAAATATTTTGGAAAAGGAGTTGAGTAATGTAAAATTGGCCTATAATTATTGATATCACTTTCGTTTCCTGATTTATGAATTGGAATTATAAGTCCTTGTTTTAGTTTGGAAGGGAAGTGTCCAATATTTAAACTTAGATTGATTACATAGCGTAAGGGCAAAGACAATTGTTCCTTCATTGTTTTAATTAAATTAGTTGTAATCCCATCCATACCAGCGGTATATTTATTTTTAAATGAGTTGATTACTTCTTCAACTTTATTGTATATGTACAACAATATTGTAAGGCAAAGTTTATATTCAATTCTCTCTGAACATCTAAGCCAGTAAAGGTTTTGAAGATGGTCGCACAGTAGTCACTTACGGCCGCGTATCGGCCAGTATAGCCCCCGCAGGGCCAACAGCACGTAATCGACGTGATCTGATTGCTTAATTGCTTACATTATTTATTTATCATTACAATTATTTTACAATAAACCCTTATATTTTTGAGCTTTACTTATACTTATTTTTATTATATATATTTTTTTGTATCTGTAATACATCTTATCTGCCAAAATTACCCAAAATCAAATGTCATTAAATGCAAACCTTCTTACCTTTTATAGTGTACATGTACAGAAAATATTTCAGGTTTAATAATATAACGTAAGCCTGGTGGTCGCTAGCTTCTACTCTATTGAGAATTTTCTAGCAAATTTACACTTTAAAGTGCTCTCAACCGTAGGCTAATTTTTTAAATTCCTCTTATTATTTGCCCCAGGCTTGGTGCAATTTCCCATGTATGGATGTAGTGTGGATAAAGCGTATATATAATGTGGACGCGAGATAACCCATGTATGGATTAATTGAAAATCGTGCCTAATACCAAAATAAAAATATCGCCCGATACAAAGCGGGTTACAGTTTACGGTAAGTATTTATGAATCCTGAGCCAAGTATGAGAATCCGGATGTTTTTGAATTTAACATTTTGGATTCAGTTTGGGGTACCAAAAAATTATTTATTTACTTTTAACGAGACAACAAAAGAGTACTGGGTACAAAATACATAAAAAAACAATGTATTAGTTAATTAAAACTTCTAGCGTACTATCTCAATAACAAGTGTCTTCGGCGTGCTCTAGCATATTATATAAACTAAGTGTACCTACCAATATACTGTATCTTATCATGTACGAATATGGAAATAATGAATTGATTTTACGTGTTCTATGGGTTTAGGTTATCGTCTAGGGATGAATCTAGGGGTGACTTTTTTAATGATGATAGGTTATCTGCAAGAATGTAATAATGTAACATAATACGCGGGGTATAAAAGCAAAGGCAGCAATATCCCAAAAAAATTATGTAGTCATGGAGGATTACTAATTTATAATGCACTGAATTCAAGATTCTATTGGAAACATAGCCAATAAATTTACATAAAATAATTTAGGTAGGGATAGACACAAAAAATCTATAATTCAATACATTTTAAATTAGGTGACCTCGGTGACAGCGTTCAAAACATTCATTAAATTTTTTGGATATTCCTGCCTTTTCTTTTATACCCCACACATGCTTTATTTAGATGACATTAAGTTATACCATCATTCACAAAATATTTGGACATGTCATGCCTGTGTTTTGTGGTTAACTAAATAAAATAAAAATATTATATATTTTATAAGTATTATATTATTATAAAATATAAATATCAATGTTTGGACCAGAACAATATTTATATATGACATATTCTTGTGACGTGAGAAAAATAACCAATATTTTTAAGATTTTTATATTGGATAAAAATAAATCAAACTTTTCTGAAAAATTGATTTTGTATGCACCTCGGCTGATTTTGTAGACTGGCATTTTGTAACGAAATGACGGCTATATAAAAGTTATTAAATTCGTGAATGTTGAACCTAGAGAAAAAAGTAAAAGTACACATTCACATGTTTACGAAATTTTCTTTTAAAACGAATGGTGAAGTAATGAAACATAAGCACCACATTATCCATTCAAAAGGGACCTTCAGCGGGATCTGCTGCAATGCGTTTTATGAATTTAATAATCGATAAAAACTACTTTTCAGTATTGAAAACGATTTATTACCGTATGAGGGGATGTTGTTACCGCATTCCACGCAGACTTAACCAATTATTCAAAACAAAAAGTGGTTTCCAAATATATTACAAATATTAATTGAACTGATTATGTTAAATATCGGGCACTAATGCGGTCAAGAACCGACTGGCATCAAGTGGTTCAAAAACATTCCAGCAGCAAAATTTGTGAAACTTATGTTACGGTTGCCGTTGCATGATGTATATCAATTCGAATAAAATGTATCCAATTGATCTGCCGTTGTTATGCTATCTGCATTAGATTCAGTAAGTCAGCATTACAAATGCTCGCCTGCTTTCTATTACAACTCTATGACCTTCAAGTAAGGTTAATTAAGACACAAACAACTTGGAAAATATAAAGTAAAGAAAAGGTACTAAATAATATAAAATATTTATAAAAAAATGCTTGTTTTTAAAAATTAACATTGAATGTTACGTAAGGGCTTGATTTCCATGATTAAAAGATTCAGATTACTTTTTACATGACTTTAAATTAACGATTAATTTTTAAAGCTTCAAAAATTATTTTCGTATTGAATCATTGTCATAATTTTTGTAAGCTCACGCCCGCACGCCTTTCTTTACGGCTCAAAGTTTTTATAGATATTTATTTAGTTATTAATACATAATATTACCATTAACTAATATTAGGTCCTTACATATGAAATTGGCGTTTAGTATGGGAGGAACATAAAGCCAATTTTTTTTTATTATAATATATTTATTTAATCAAAGTATGTACCATTGCTATCTATGCACTTTTGCCATCTCATAGGTAGTTTATCGATCCCTTTACTAAAAAAACCATTCGGACGGGAATCAATAAAATCTTTGAAGACCGTTTGGACTGCCCCATCGGAGTTGAATTTTTTCCTGTGCAAGAAGTTATCCAAATTTCGAAAAAAAATGGTAATCTGTTGGGGCAAGGTCCGGAGAGTACGGTGGATGTCTTAGACATTCCAATTGAAGCTCCTCTAATTTGATAGCCGTCTGTTGTGCAGTGTGTGGTCTAGCGTTATCATGAAGCAGCAGTGGCCTAGAGCGATTAACCAGCCTCGGTTGTTTAGCAGCTAGCTTTTCCATCATGATTTGCAGTTGCTGACAATAGACATCTGCCGTAATCGTCTGGCCAGATTTAAGAAAGCTGTAGTGTCGACACCAGCACTAGTCCACCAAACGCTCACAAGTAACTTTTTTCAGTCAATTTTCGCTTGGGGCATGGTTTGGCTGGTTCGGCAGGGTTCAGCCATTGCGATGAGCGCTTCCGATTATCGTACAGGATCCACTTTCCATCACAGGTAATGATTCGATTTAAAATCCCTTCATTATTGTGCCGGTTGAGTAATGCAACGCAGCAGTCAACGCGCGTTTGTTGATTTGCTTCACTCAATTCGTGAGGTACCCACCTTTCAAGCTTTTTCACCTTACCAATTTGCTTCAAGTGGATTAAAACAGTTTTATCACTAACACCGCAGCCTGCAGCTAACTCGGATGTGGTTTGCGATGGATCCGCTTCCACAATAGCCTTCAATTCTTCATTATCAACTTTGGTCTCCGGCCGTCCAAGGGGCTTGTTCTGCAGGTCGAAATTTCCAGAACGAAAACGTTGGAACCAAAAACGCAGTGTGTTTTCTTTTGCGGCACCGTCGCCATACACATCATTAATCCTTCGAGCCGTTTCTGCAGCACTGGTGCCACGGTGGAACTCGTACTCGTAAATAACGCGATATTTCAAGTTTTTCATTTTGTAAACTGAGTGACGCAAAGAAAAAAACAATTGAGGAAAAAACAAATGAATTATAATTTTCAAAACACAAATACATGAGTAAATAGCTGTATAAATTTGGATTTGGAATTCCTAACCAAAGAGAAGATATTTGAGATCAAATTTGCCAGTACGGCAAAACGCCAATTTCATATGTAAGGACCTAATATTATCCATTCATACACGTAATTAATAAGAATATACTGTGTTTACACTACTAATTTGTTTAAAATATGTTTCAGAGCCCGTGGTCTATTCATCATGGTAGGTACAAACCTAACTATTTGCGTTACATATCCCATCATAAAAGGTAACTATTTGCAAAAAAAAAATTGTCTTTACAATTTGTTTTCATATTATTACTTAATTATTTATTCATCTCCCATATTTTTTTTTGCTTTGTTAATGTCTTCGATTTTAAATTTTTCGGCCATTGGCCCCAAAACATGTTTTTGTCTAACAAGAGTTTTCTTGTTAATTATATTAATAATGTCACCATATGGTCATTTTGCGTTTTTTGAAGAATGTGTGTATTCACTTATTACATCATTATATTTTTTTCTTGTGTGATATGATGTCTCTATTATTTCTTGAACAAGTATTCCGGTGTTATTTTTACCTTATGTACCTAAAAGCATTGCTACAGTTTAATTACAAAATATGCATGTCCAAATTCCATACTATTCATAGAAATAAGCATAAAGATATAACACAACATGAATACATAAAATTTAGTAGCCAGATTTCGAAATGAGTACAGAATTACACCTTATAGACAATTATTAGATTAATACAGGGAAAAATGAAAATAAAAAACTAGCACAATGTCCCGTTAATGTCCATAGGATAGATGTCCAGTGGGCCGCCCCAGACACAGTTGGGCGAGGCGACTCCTGAAACTGTGTGAGAAAGGATGGAACTACAATAGACGGAAGCCGCACAATCAGCGCAAGACAGAGACGGATGGAGGCGCCTTACCGATGCGGTGGATCCCCGACCCAAATAGGACAAGGAGAAGAAGATGATGATGATGATGATTTTTTCTACATAGGTATTAAGATATATAATGATGTATCATAGAGACGAAGCTATGTTTTTTATATGGGAAAGTAGGTATGGAAGTCTTTTTGGGTGATTATAAGGCTTACGACCTATCGCATGACTGGCTTAAGTGACCATTTTACACAATATAAAGTTCACTAATTCCACCTATGACTCTATCTTTCAAATTTTTGGAACACATCTGTCAATTTTTTGGAAATGTTATATATGTTTACTTGCACAACTTGTTTCGTATGTGAGTTGTAAATTTTACTACACCTGCACTACTACCGCAGCGAAAGCTTTGTCATTTTCAGAATCCAATACAGAAGTTACTATTGATAATGAAATATCTATATTTTGATTGGAGTTTTTTAAAGCAATATCCTTTATATATGTGTATATGAGATTCATCCAAATTATCAACATTACACTAGAACACGCCTGAAAATTATTTTAATTTTTCAACTCCTTTTTAGACCAGTTTTGATATATTCAGAATATTTCGAGTGTGTCCAAATTTTTCATGAACATAATACTGGATTTTATCCCCAGGGGACA
The DNA here is from genome assembly GCA_016648135.1 of Agrypnia vestita. Classification (NCBI taxonomy): domain Eukaryota; kingdom Metazoa; phylum Arthropoda; class Insecta; order Trichoptera; family Phryganeidae; genus Agrypnia; species Agrypnia vestita. Next base: position 18,498 of record JADDOH010024802.1, on the reverse strand, counting down.
TCATTAATCGTGAATCAATTACAAAAATATGTATATAATTATAGTATTTTTTGTATATCCTTCAATCAATTATTCAACTAATTTGTTTGATTGTTTTATAGAGTATATTACTAGAAAAGAACGACACAAAAATCATTTAAAAGCGACACTGGCGCCATAATTACTGAAATATCCTATTGTACCGGGAGATCAGGGATTTACGTGTTCATTCATTGGCCGGGGGCTATTTGCCGAGGATCTCATAAAATATATTACACCCAACGATGTTACATGTAACTTTCATCGCCCACGGGCACTCAAAAGAACAGCCAAGGCGGGGAAACCGAAAATCCCGATGCCTGAATATCGGTCGTGATACGTGGGTCGACGGGGCCGGGAGGGGGGCGGGGGGCGGAGCGGGGGATGCGCGGGATGAGCAATAGATACAAGATGATAGGGTAAGCTGCATATTAAAAAACGATGAATTTAAACAAGGGAAGCGAGGCGGACACAACGCGAAACATAGGCGGTGGGGTAAAACGTATTATGCAAAACGATGACAGTAAAACTTTTTTTATGTACAGTAGCAACCAATATTTTAATGATGAAGCTAACTGAAGATAGTAGTTAATTATATTATCTTGTTATTAAAAGTTTTTTTAATCTTTATATTATTCACTCCTTTATTTCATCGCCGGCCAGTCTTGCACGTGGAAAAATCTTGGAAATGAAAATTAATACACTTTGTGCATGTTTGTCCCTGACAGGACTAACACGCATGTGATCAATTATTGGTGGAAGTGTAACAATACTATGGTTGAGGTGTGTAGTGTTGTGAATGTAGCGGTGTAGTGTTGGTCCTGACGAAGAGACGGGTACGTCTCGAAACCGGTAGACCTAAAATCAAAAGTTACAAGTTAACTAACAATCTGTTAATACACTTTCCTTCATCCGAACAGCTGAAATTTTGCACATTGACTTAATGTCGATGAAAATGCATTCAAACAATTTTTTTTACTTTTTTTTTTTTTTTTTACAACCATACACACTTACGTACACAAAAAAATTAACATTTTTCTCAGATGTCCTAGCATACTTCTGGCACTATTCTAAAATTACCTATTTAAATCATGGACACTTTATAATGAATCTCTTTATTTAGAATCGCTACAGTGAAAATATTGATTGTGTCAAAATGCCAGTGATAATTAATTAAATATTACAAATACTGAACGAATGATTTTCCTGATCGTCTAAAATTTAATTTAGTACTTTTGCGATACGGATGAATCTCGTATTCAAGAAAACAAAATGGAAGCCGAGTCCACGCACATTATAAGAAAAACTATGTTTGTGCCGAGCAGAACATAAAATGGTTTGCATCTTGGCTAAGTTCTATATTAACTACTGTATTTTTGACTGGTCACCCAGGCTTGGCGGTAGCAACATCGATTAGTTGCGGCCGGTTCGGGTTTGCTAGCCCGGATTTCAAACCCCATCTTCGGCCGTTTAATTTCGTTTTTTAATCGTGAATCCAAAATTACGACGTTACACGAAGTTATGGATAGACAGACAGACAGACGGACGGACGGACAGACGGACAGGCAACGAAATTATTTTTTTTGATAATTTAAAATTATTTCTTGGTACAATAGGTAGACTTTAATAGAAGAATTTCGCACAAATTTTTTATCGTCAATATATTTCATTTCACATAGGTACATGAACTCAATAAAAATTTATCTCAAAAAATGTATATTACTTCTCAGACTCGCGTTATTGCCTTTTCTATGTGTTATTTCCACTTTATGTTCTGCTTTATTGCTTTACCTAAATATTTAATTTGTTCAGTTCGTGACATGGTAGAATTATTTACTAGTCGAGTCACTAGTATTTTGGACTATTTTTATATCATTTTTTAATTTTTTTCCACGTTATTGATTTAAGTGGGGATTGTATTTTATGAAATTTAGTTGCAGATATGAGTTTATTTACAGACATAAAAAAAAAATTATACGGGGAATATAAAATTTTATCAATATAATATTACATATATCATATATCAATGTATGAGGAATATAAAAGCAATGGCAGAAATATCCAAAAAAAAAATGTTTTGAATGCCACATTAATTTGGAATGTACAGAATTCGAGATATTATATTAAATATAGCTTTATCCCTTCCAATATCGTGTTTCCAAATCATTATTAAAAGCAATGTCATATTTATCCAGTTCAAGAACGTGTCACGTGATAAAATGGCCTCATCATACTAAATTGATAATTGATGTCGATTTTTGACTGAAAGTCATTTTAAAGACAGCAATAACCGATGCGTAAATAGCTAAAGCAACAATATCCACATTTTGCAAACGCAACAAAATCCATGTTCAAAAGTAAAATATCTATTTGGCAATTGGCGATCGGTAAGTGGCAACTGGTTTTACAAACCTGTATCAAATAAGACGTAGGTTTCATAGATTCCAGAGAAATTTGAAGTGTTTTTTTTTTAATGTCAGAATTAGCTCGGTGGGATATTATTGTTTATGATTTTATATGATCATGGAGAAATATTTTATCTTATCACGTGAGAAATTATAAAAATCATTGAAGATGTAATCCCAGATTTAAATAAAAGCATGAAGCTTTGTTCGGAATGCAAGTAACTTGGATTTATAGACATATGCCGGTACGAAGTAACATTATGTTTATCAAATATTACATAAATACAAATCTACTAGGAATATACAAGGTTATTCGTAAAACATTAATAACCTCGTAGAACTATATTTCTGCCTTGATTATGAGTCGAAAATGTTCAAGCTATTATGACCTAATATCAATAGTTAAGGAGAGAGGTACTCGACATCAAAGTTTGCATTTTTTTTTCAATATTTCTGACTTATTTTTTTGTACAACGTTGGACTATCATTAAAGTAACTTATATCGAATATGAAAAATTCATTCCCTTTAATACAAGTCAAATAAAAAAATAAAAACCTTCGAATTCCAATTGGAAACATTCCAATTGGAATTTTTTCAAACTTGATGTCGCATATCTCCTTAACTATTGATATTAGGTCATAATAGCTTGAATATTTTCGACTCATAATCAAGGCAGGAATACAGTCCTGCGAGGTTATTAATGTTTTACAAATAACCCTGTAGATGGAATCTAATTCTATACACGCAATTTTATACAAAAATTCACTTTTATTTCTCAACGTTTTTAGTTGATTCATATTGTATATACGTTTTGAATTGCTGTTCAGTGATTAAATCTATTTAAAGTATTATTTAAATTTCTTATGTAAAGATATGTAAAATAATGTTACATCCATAATCTATGTGATCATAATGTAATACGATATATATTAAAAGGCCTCGAATGCGATCAGTTCAGGAGGCGGAAACGGAATAACTATTGGACTGACCGGAATAACGGAAACGGAATAACATTAGTTCCGGTAGCTGCTTTCGCCTCTCGGGGCCTGCACCCTAAGTTCTCATCAAACCTTTAGTTGAGATTCATTTACTTCAGTATCTGTATCTGTAAACCTAATTTGTGAATATAAATATAAAGTTGTTGTTTTACTTTCACGAAAATGAAAATATATCTGAAAAATATACGTTATAGACTTAAATATTATTTGTATATTAAAAAAGTCCACGTAACGATAATGTACTAAAAATAAACAATTATGATTATTTCTAAAATAATTTTGTGATGACATTATCAATATAATTGATGAAAATGAACTCAATAAAAGTGGAGAAAAAAAGTTCATTTTTATTAATTATATAAATAGATGTCCTTCAAAATTGAGATTAAATAATTGATTTATTTATATAAATCACACTCTTTTATCTTAAGCAGCAAAAACTCCAGAGCTCTGTCTGTTTGCTTATTCTATCAGGAATTTCTAGATCAGTGCACCTTTTTTTCACTTGAAACCTCATTTCCATCACGAGCTGTGGAAGTTTTAACTGTCAACACCCAATAAATAAGAAACGATAGCGTACTCCATTTGATCCATGTTTTAGAATTATTGATTTTTTTTTTAAATAATAACGATATTTTTCGAGATCAAAAATACTTTTTTTTGATTATATTATTTATGCAGAATATTAAGGAATATACAGAAACAATTTATTTAAATAAATTCCATTCGATGATTTTGATTTTTCGGTTTTTATTAATCGAAAAGTAATATGAAATCCAACTATACATTCAATAATTTCGTTGTCTGTCTGTACTGTAACTTCCTGGAATTTACAACTAAAAAATTAAAATTCGGCTGGAAAGAGACTCGAACCTAGAACACGCGTACGGCAACGCGGCGACTAACCGACATTGCCACCATCGCTTCTCCATGGCCCGTAAAAAATATACTTTATATAATGCACATTATAAGGGCTTACCTAAGATGCGAACCATTAATTTATGCGTTTTACGTTCAAATATAGACAGGTTTTTCATTTTATTGTGTAAAAATAAATAAATAATACATAAATTATGTACCGTGATTTTTCACAGGTTCACCACTAGTAATGTAATAAATACATTAAACCAATTGATTATAATAAACAAAAAATGTTATCGGATTCAATTTTGGAGAAATTCGCTTATGTAATCAACAGTCCATTTTTTTGTTAATACTTGAAGTAACAAATCAGTTTTGAAGTACCCCTAACCACTGTTGTTAAATAATTAAAACTCAAAAACTTTTGTATAACTGGATAATGGATAATGATTAAGTATATAAAATTGTTCAGTATACTTTTCCATTTGAAATTAAAAAAAATCTGAATTCAGTTTAGCAAAAATATACATGAATACATTCTTATACGATTACTATTAATTCCATAGTTCGGCAACAGCCCAAGGTCCAAATAATATAAGCATATGAATTGTGTTATAACTTCATACAATGGGGTAAAATAATGAATGAATTGATTTTTGTAAATAAAATATTATAATTACACATTTTGTCACTTTACGTGATGAAAACGAAAATGGCAGTTTCCGAAACCAGTTGGTTCAATAAACGAAATTTTATTGTAAAGTTGCAATTTTTCAAAACAAAGTTCTGTGAAATTAAAAACCAAATTAATTAATCAATAAGAAAGAGATACCCAAAAATCAAATCCACGAAAAAATATTTGGCTGCTACCGGAATTCGAACCACGGATCTCCTCCTATCCGGGGCAGGCGTGTGATCCGTTGTTCGAATCCCGGTAGCAGCCAAATATTTTTTCGTGGATTTGATTTTTCCATATGTCTTTCTTATTGATTAATTAATTTGGTTTTAAATTTCACAGAACCTTGTTTTGAAAAATTGCAACTTTACAATAAGAATTTCCTCTTGAATATTATATTTGTGTGTTCTATCAAATGTGTCCAAAAATAAAAAAAATAATCAAACGGTTATTTCTGGCGTCCTCTATCGGCAGTTACACAAAGTAATTTCTGCTTAAAAGTGGATTGCTCTAAAAATGGATAATATATGTTAATCAATTAATAAATGAGTCTTACAATAAGGCTTCTGCTTAAAAGTGGATTGCTCTAAAAATGGATAATATATGTTAATCAATTAATAAATGAGTCTTACAATAAGGCTTCTGCTTAAAAGTGGATTGCTCTAAAAATGGATAATATATGTTAATCAATTAATAAATGAGACTTACAGAAGGCCGATATATTCACGGAAATATACAATATACATACGGAAGGCTGCTATAGCGTAATTGGATAACGCACCTGCCCCGGATAGGAGGTGATCCGTGGTTTGAATCCCGGTAGCAGTTTGTTGATTTGATTTTTCTGTATGTCTTTCTAATTGATTAAGTAATTTGGTTTTAAAATTAATTTCGTTCATTCAAGTGGATTTATCAAGAAGGAACATTTTGTAATACATTATATAAATTATAACGCCCTCGAAATAATAGTAGGCTTTCAGTTTCTACATCAAAGGACATCGGATATGCTATTTCCTCGGCACCGCTACGATCTGATAAGCCGAACGTCCCTTGTGTTGTCATCGTGCTCAGTGTACGGGGTTCACATCGAGCAAGCACCTTGACACCCTGGACACAGAGTGTGTCGTAAGCGAGGAGTTTAATGGGTCGGGGCTTAGACAGAATTTACAAGGAGCTTTATAAGTACTCATCTTCAGTCATGGACAGAAATTAGCGTTCTGTGAAAACTACGGTAATAATGACTCATCTTAGTTATTGAAATGAAACATATTTGGATAAATTTAAATGTCCAAAGATTACCATCACACAGATTCGCATTACTTTTACCAGTACGGCAAAGCATATACCATAATTTTAGTTTTGTGTTGGTTAAAATTGGCGCCTCATTCATTGCGTCACCGGACGCTGGATAATGCGTCTGGCTGCGGACCAGAAGATTATTTATTTCTGTTATTGAATTTATAGTATTATTCCGGATGCCGGCCCTGGCAATACCAATTGGTCATCTATGTCAAAAACCTATGAATAAGGGACGACGGGAAGTCGCGCCAATCAACAATCTCGTTTGATTGTTTCAACAAGCCACACACATTGCTTCGGCTCTCTCTGCGCAATGTAACTTAAAACAATTCGGCTGTCTTGAAAATACGTGAAATACTTAAGTTGAATCTCAATGTAAAATACTTTGTATAAGCAAGTTTTATTTAGGCAAACATACAACCTGCTATCAGTAATCTATGTATAGTTAGTTCCGGTAATAATCTATATGTAACACTGGCGACCATTTAATATAAAATTGAGTAAAATCAAATATTTGTAAATCGTAATAGACAAGAATCTAAAACGGAGAGACCCAATTAACCAAACCGTTAAAAAAAAAAGATAATCCACACACTTCACATTTTTGCAGTAATTTAATAAGTGTAGTAGAACTTTTTGATTTTTAATGTATGATTTAATTTTATATTGAATACTGTTTCTTGTTTCTGATGAAAATATTTTAAATCTTTAACATTTTATATGTTATATCTAATAAAATTAACATTTTTTAACAATGTACTTTTTTATCACACTAGGACTGTCTATCAGTCATTTACGATTGGTTTATAATCTGTATGTTTAAAAAAGATAACAATTCAAAAGTTTTAAATAAAAATAATAATTTAAAAAACACATTTCTTGTCTAACCTATACGCTTTTCTTGTCGAATAAATATGTAATTTTTTTTAAATTTGCTTAAAAAACATCAAGTACCCATAAAAATATGTTTATTTAATAAATAATAATATTTTTATTTGTACATATTATGTACGTATTGTGTATAATTCGCAAACCTTTAGCAATGCGCAAACAAAGAACTACAAAATTATACAACGCCCTTTCTTCGTGTCAACCTATTCAATATCTAATTTTTATCGTTCTAGCTAAACCTTCGATCATAATCAATGTCAAATATACGTATTTAAAAAGATTAACTTTGAAATAATTCGCAGATTCTCCCGTTCAAATAGAATCTTAATCCAAATGAAATTAAACAATGCAATAGTATTTACAGACACTCTTGATGAGTTTTGTATGATAATGGGGTAATTTGAGTAATTAAGAATATCGCCCATCAAAGCATTATTTTGGAATCAATTGTTCTTGAGTATAATAAGGACTGTCTGTGGATTGAATTTGAATAGAAATCGCATTGCATATTTACCAAACATCACGGTTATAAGGTTAACGGAAATTCTTCGCAAGAAAAAGGTGCAACTAAATTTCTGCAAAAAAAGACAGCGGGTAAAACACATATAATGTAATGCAATCCTCTCTTCCTCCACTTCTAGGGGTGGCTGCCGCAGACACTTTGACTGCTGTAATACGTTAAAGTTCATAGCGATCAATTTATATGTTAATTTACTCTAATATAACCAATATACCTTTAAATTCCCAATATACTCTACAAATTGACACACTTACTAAATTATTTCATCTACTTAACATTATTGCAACACGGAATTGGGTCAAAAATTCACAATACTAAAATCGTGTCGGGTCCGCAAGAATTATTTCCTTACACAAGCACAAGCGATGGTGCGCTCGATATATGGGTGTTTAAGCATTTCAATCAAATGAGTTCAAAATATCCCGAATGAATAATTACTGATGAACAATAAGAATGCCCGATTGATGCTGCAATTATTGACTGCCGATCAAAAAGACACGCGAAAAGACATTTAATGCACTTTTTGTCCGTAATTCTCACTACTTTTGCTATTCGTAACTGTGGACGAAACGTAGATTGCCATGGATCCTCGTAATAGGGTTTATATTATATAAATGTACAGTATGGATTTTGCTATAAGCGAACACACCCCATTGTTATAATGCTGCCTGTATTACGTGGACAAATATTCTGATTAAAAGCTGAGAAAAAATTTTTTTTTGATTGCATAGAAATATTAATCCAAGTACTTTATTTCGTTGTTAATAAAAAATATTTTAAAAATGATTGCCTATCGAATATAGTCTTAATAAACCTCCCACTATAATTCAATTTGATAAAATAAATTCAATGTGTTCGTCTTCTTTCATTTTTTGAACGCTTTGCTGTGTTATACTTTTTTTACGTTTGTTTGATTTTCAAATTTACTGTTTTCCATGGAATAAAATTTGTTAGCTGTATAGCATAGGTTATGTTAAGCTTTATTAATTAAATCTGTTCACCAGCTGTTAACAAAACCAAGCGTGGTGAAACAGTTCATTATGCTAATTATTATTTTGTACTGTACCTACTTGTAATTATGCGTATTAAAATTTTTATTGAAAATATTGTTGTGAAAAGTTATAATTTATTATAAGCTGTAAGTTTTTTAAAAAATATGTTTTTAAAAGTTAAAAATTCAATTGTAGAACTATCAGGTGATTCACTTCTTCCAACAAACCCCCATCACCCACGTTAGAATTTCCATTATCTGTTCATAGAGAAGATGTCCAAAATCATAATCAATATAATGCTACCTCCACAAGCCAGGAAGATACATCTTTCAATTTTCATAAAGCAGATTATTTGAATGTCAACACTCATCTTTCAAACATTGATTGGTAATTCCTCCAAAATAATGATATTGACTGGAGTAACTTGTCCAATGAAGACATTAATAATGCAGCTAACTAATTTTACAAATTAATTTATCAAATTTTAGAAAAATTTGATCCTAGACGCAAGCAACTTAAATCAAAATACCTTAAATGGTTAAATTATAATTAATTTGACATATCTTAAAAAATCTGCCCACAAAATATACAAAGAACGTAGAAACTTGTGCGATTATACTGAATTTAGTAGATTGAGGAAGCAGTGTACCACTCTCTCAAAACTGTGATTAACAACTATTTAAACAATATCGAGAAAAATATACAGAACACAAAATTTTTTAGAAAGTATACAAATTTATTAAGAAGAAATGAAACCGAATACTATGTACCTCAATAATGTCGTAGAAAATAACGTAAGTGAAATAACAAACATGTTCGCAGATTTTTTTAAAAGCATATATGACAGTGCCTCTGTGTCTGATAATTAGGTATATACTGAATTTTGAGGTTTCCAATCTAATAAATTTACCAAATGTCTATATTAATCAATTGTGTTTTTAACTCTAAACAACTGGATCACAATAAAAGCACTGGCCTCGACAGGATATCACCAATATATAATTAAGTTATATTAAACACCTCGCCTATCCGTTATATTTCTTATTTAACTTATCTTTGGATACAGGCTGCTATTCTGATATCTTGAAAAGTAGCTTCATGATGCCAATTTTCAAAAAAAGGTGTTAAAAGTGACACCAAAAATTAAAGACTTATTTGTATTCAATCTTCAATACCAAAACTGTTTGAAAAAATTTTACTGAATAATATAATGTACGAAATTAAGCCCGTAATATCACCTTTCCAACATGGCTTTTTCTCAGGTAGGTCAACAGCTACTAACTTATAACTGTATGAAAATTACATATCCAATGAACTGAGAAAGGGAAACCGGGTAGAATCAATCTATACAGATTCGAAAATATATCAGCGGAGGGGAAGAGTTAAAAGGGGGGGAAATGTCGTCTATGTTACCCGCCGAGTCTTAAAGAATATGTTTCCAAATGTTGAGTCCGATCGGTCAAAAGGTACAGATTTGCATCGAAAATTTGTCAGGAGGATGGGAAGGGGTATGAGAATAGGGAGGAAATATCGCTTATGTTGCCCGCTGGGTCCTAAAAAATAATTCTCTAAATTTTGAGTCCGATCGGTCAAACGGTACAGATTTGCATCGAAAATATATCAAGGGGAGAGGAAGGGGTATGAGAATATGGGATAAATGTTGCCTATGTTACTCGCTGAGTCTTAAATAATAAGTTTCCGAACTTTGAGTCCGATCGATCAAATGGTACAGATTTACATCGAAAATATGTCAGGGGAGGGGAAAAGGTATGAGAATATGAAGGAAATGTTGCCTATGTTACCCGCCGGGTCCCAACGGATAAGTATGCAAAATTTAAAGCGAATCGGACAAACGGTGCGGATTTATACAGAGAACAGACAGATAGACATTGAGTTTTATAGGTTTAGACAAGATTCTTCTCCATTTATTATTATTAATAGTATTGTTTTCTTTTATAGATGAATATAAACATTGTTCTATAAGTTTTTGTTTTAATTTTTGGTTTCATAAGGTTTTAATCAATCCATTATTTATTGCAATTTGTTTTATTGTATTAAGTTCTTTTTCAAAGTCAATTAGGTGCAACATGTCCCATTGTGCCAATTATGTACGATGTAAAAACATTGTATGACCATTAAGCCAAAAAATTACTGTACAAGTATGAATTTGTGGGTTCCAAGGTCAATGAAGTCTATCACATAGGCGTAAGCGATTATTGCGACTTGGATTGTAGTAATTGCATTTTCGAATGACAGCTAACTACGCACTCGTATATTAAAATGTTTAAATGAAACGTGCGATATTGTGTCGATCGAATATTGTGCCGAGATTTAAAAGCTATGTATTTATTTGAGTTTTTTAAAGGTGTAGGTACCATTATAAAAAATGCAGTTATTGATTGCTTGATCCTGTCTTGTTAGGCCGGATAGGTACCTGAAAATTCATACTGGTCTGGAAAATTTATTCATAAATTTTATTCATAAAATGTATTTCTCTTGCGAATACAAAAATATACGAAAAATTTGCTGTTGCTGTCATATATTGTCATCATTGAAATTTCATTCGGATATTCAAAAATAAGTATAATAATATTTAAGCGAGGGTAAATTCTTTTTTCTTTAAATAGAAATGCGAACACGGAATACGTGTCACATCAATATTCGTACTATTTTCAAACTAAGCTAAACGCTTGTGCTATGAAAATAGGACTAACCTGCTAGTTTGGAGCGAGATTCAAACCCGCGACTTTTGGATCACAAGGCGAGTGTCCTAACCATAAAACCAACAAGCTACTTATTCAAATGGTTATTCAACTAAAATTACGACTATCTTTAATTCTATATTACTGTAATTTATTTCAAATCATCCTTAAAATAGGGTGCAATTTTATGATTATAAAGAAAACCCGTTTACTCCCTTCCTCATTTTTCAAATATAACTTGCCCACAGAATTCTTCTGTGAGTTCATATCAGCCTTCGAGTTATTTTCTTCTATTTCCTCCGAAGTAAGTAACATTCCAGATCAAATTTTAATGCCAGGGCAAATTTAAAAAGCATCTCTCTTCTAAAATAAACCTTAAAATCACACTGAGGTAGTCTGAATAACCTACGTATGAATTCATACTTTTATTTAAAAAAAGATTAAAACGAAAAGGGAAAATTAATAACACATTTTTAAATTTAATTTTAGCAATTGCAGTGTAATTTGATAAAAAAGACCAACCAGATTGTAGGGCGTATAATATTAATTATTCAACTGTTTTAAAACACTTTGACATTTACATAGAGTAAATAAATTCTTACATTTTCATGGAAAACTGACTAAGCTTTATACGGGTTTGAGCAAAAGCAAAATGTAAATGAAGAGATATGTGGAAAAGTCGGAAAAAGGAGTGGGATATGGAGAGAGAAAAACATTAATTAAAGCAGGCATTGAGGTAAATTAAAGATTGAAGTGCCAGGAATACAATAATATTTTTCCCAGTATTGATGAACTTATTAATAAAAAATTTAGCAATCCCCAAATAATAATAATTTCGAAAATCCGTCCTATCCATATCCCATCCTGATCTTATTCCATTTTCAAAATTTGTATGACAGCTGATCTCTTCAAATTCAAAATTTTTAGCTTTCAAATTTGTTATGATAATGATAACATTTACTTTATGCCTATTTAATAAAATACTCTGAAATAAATCTATTTTATATTTCACACGATGAAAATTAAAACTCATGTGTTACTACATCGCATATATCATTGTTATTAATCAATAATCAAAATATATAATTATCTATGTAACAATGTCACTAATGATACCAGATAACTTAAAAGTTTGGTATAAAATAATAATGAGATACAATAAGCAAAAAACGCATTTTTCATTATCTATTTAACAATATCCATCACTAACGTTATCAAGACGTTATGCTACTCTAGATAGCGCTGTTCTCGCTTAACTGGCGGCTTAAGTAAATATAAATAAAATACATCATTTTTGACGGGATAATGCTAGTAAAATAATTAAAACTGATACGAAGTTTACACATATAAACATTCGAGTTTATAAATTTTTCAATAATTTCCGATGTTTAAATTCAGTTTCCCATATATTTTATTATACACCTTTTTATGCAGTCAGATATATAATTTAAGAAAAATGAATTTTTGTAAGCAAAATAAAATATTTATTTAATATATTTCGTGAATTAGATTTTTCTGTATGTCTTTCAATTAATTAATTAATTTGGTTTTAAAAGTTCACGGAACTTCGTTCTGAAAAATTACAACTTCACAAATATGAATGTGTTCTTAAATATAAAACATTTATGTTTGGGATGATTTTTCTAACACTTAACATTTTAGTTTCTGAAACCGGTTGGATATATAAACTCAAGTGGTAGGTATAAACATTTTTTTTTTAATTTTATTCAAATGAATAACTAACTACCTACAAAATATTAGGTCCTTACATATGAAATTGACGTTTTGCCGTACTGGCAAATTTGATCTCAAATATCTTCTCTTTGGTTAGGAATTCCAAATCCAAATTTATACAGCTATTTACTCATGTATTTGTGTTTTGAAAATTATAATTCATTTGTTTTTTCCTCAATTGTTTTTTTCTTTGCGTCACTCAGTTTACAAAATGAAAAACTTGAAATATCGCGTTATTTACGAGTACGAGTTCCACCGTGGCACCAGTGCTGCAGAAACGGCTCGAAGGATTAATGATGTGTATGGCGACGGTGCCGCAAAAGAAAACACAGTGCGTTTTTGGTTCCAACGTTTTCGTTCTGGAAATTTCGACCTGCAGAACAAGCCCCGTGGACGGCCGGAGACCAAAGTTGATAATGAAGAATTGAAGGCTATTGTGGAAGCGGATCCATCGCAAACCACATCCGAGTTAGCTGCAGGCTGCGGTGTTAGTGATAAAACTGTTTTAATCCACTTGAAGCAAATTGGTAAGGTGAAAAAGCTTGAAAGGTGGGTACCTCACGAATTGAGTGAAGCAAATCAACAAACGCGCGTTGACTGCTGCGTTGCATTACTCAACCGGCACAATAATGAAGGGATTTTAAATCGAATCATTACCTGTGATGAAAAGTGGATCCTGTACGATAATCGGAAGCGCTCATCGCAATGGCTGAACCCTGCCGAACCAGCCAAACCATGCCCCAAGAGAAAATTGACTCCAAAAAAGTTACTTGTGAGCGTTTGGTGGACTAGTGCTGGTGTCGTTCACTACAGCTTTCTTAAATCTGGCCAGACGATTACGGCAGATGTCTATTGTCAGCAACTGCAAACCATGATGGAAAAGCTAGCTGCTAAACAACCGAGGCTGGTTAATCGCTCTAGGCCACTGCTGCTTCATGATAACGCTAGACCACACACTGCACAACAGACGGCTACCAAATTAGAGGAGCTTCAATTGGAATGTCTAAGACATCCACCGTACTCTCCGGACCTTGCCCCAACAGATTACCATTTTTTTCGAAATTTGGATAACTTCTTGCAAAGGAAAAAATTCAACTCCGATGGGGCAGTCCAGACCGCCTTCAAAGATTTTATTGATTCCCGTCCGAATGGTTTTTTTAGTAAAGGGATCGATGAACTACCTATGAGATGGCAAAAGCGCATAGATAGCAATGGTACATACTTTGATTAAATAAATATATTATTATAAAAAAAAAACGGCTTTATGTTCCTCCCATACTAAACGCCAATTTCATATGTAAGGACCTAATATATTCCAAGTACCTACTCATATTTTTTTAATGCCTTTACATGACTTTATTTGACTCTACCTAATCATGTCGTTAGTAAAATCTGTAATTAGTTCCCCTTAAATTAGTTCTACTGTTCACGGATATTACGAATAACTAAAATATCCATTAAAATTGGCTCAAATGTAGATAGATTTATACATAAAGTGAAAGTAGCCACAAAAAAATTCAAATTCGAAAATGCGGAAAAGCATTGGCGTGCACACGATTCTCTTATTTATTAATGGCAGGAAGAAAAAACAAATCTGTCCAATCGCTAATTACATTACGATTAAAAAAAAAACATATTTCCTAGTTCTGTCACTTCCCCGGTAGGAGTCCTTGAACGAAGTAGGAAGGTTTCACAACGTAATGTTTTATGTAATCGGCATTTTTATGCTGATTCTGTATAGAGAACATTCAAGAATGCTATAAAATTAAAGCAGTTCAACAATAATTATCATAGAACTAGAATTGTTCAATGAAGAAGTTTCAATTTTTATAGACTAATTATAACTACGTCAAGTAAAATTAAACAAAAATGTGAAAGAATCATTAAAATATCTCCACAAATGAAAAAGTTATGGAACTTTAAAGTTGCGTTGCAAAAATAATTTCGTTTCATGCGATGTCCAGCGTGTGACGTCACTTGACCTAGACGACACGGCTTTTATTCGCTTACTGCCTGTGGTGTAATGGTCTCCACTAGATCAAATGACGTCACAGACACCACAGGCCACAGTCGTCCCACGCTAAAATACGTAATCTATTTCTGTCATTTTCTGTCGGTTTATTAGTTTTGATCTATGTTTTAATTCCATTAAGTTAAATATAGTATATTATTAACATCATCAAACTTCTCCATTTTATTTATGGAAACAGACATTCAGTTATGTAAACAATTCTACATTTCGCGTCAGTTGTGAGAAAAATGGTTGCGTTGCATCACAAGGTTTTCTGTGTTCGCGAGTTCTGTAAAATTGAGTCGGCAGTTGTAGTGCAGAGTGCCTTTCGTCTCTTATTTTATCATTGAACATCTAACTAGAAAGAGCATTGGTATCACCAATTTGTGCTGCATAGTAGTCATTTTACTCACAACTAACGAGAAAAGGCTGTTTGGCGGCACGAGCACTCTGTCGTTTGCCTACCTAACCTAACTATGAGCGATCTAGCGGTGGGATTCAAAACTCCTCGGAAATTGAGTCAATCATTTTTAATATCGTCATCACGTTAAATATTTGCGTTTGCGAGAGAATCATTTAACAAGACGCAAGGGGCTTAAAAATAATCCAGTGTGCAAATGCCAGACGGGAATCCATCTTGCTTTCTTTACTGCAGGATTAAAGAACGTATGAATATCCGATATCGCAGCACTAGAATTTGAGATAACACTACACAACGCTTGAGGCGTTATGTTCGCTTTACTGCGATCACGCAGCGATTGAGACACGGGCCGGGTCAACTAATTTAAACGCGAGCAGGATTACGCACCAGGATTTATTCAAGAATGAGGTAGGTATTCATTGTAAAACTAACATACATCCATGAAAAATCACGGGAAATAATAATAACGACGTGCCTTGCGCGACCGCGCTACATAAATATGGCGCGCTGATTGCGTGAATTGCGTTTAATTCCAGCAATTATGACAGACAGACAGACAACGAAATTATTATGTTTGATTAAAAATATGTCGCCGCTAAAGGATATACCCGGTGTCTTGTAGGTTCTGGGGAGTATTCCTACTTCATCAGAATGGAAATTATACTTAACACTTTGGGTGAAATTTCAACAGCTAAGGAGATAAGCCACATCATAGATCGCATTTTTATAAAAAAAATATTTCTGACCTTTTGCCTGTAAAACGTTCGAGTATAATGAAAGCAACTTATACAGAATATTAAAAATTCATTTTATTATTTTACTTGAGTTGTATTCAAGCGAATGATTTTTTTATAATCGATATAAGTTACCGTAATGATCAACATTTTACAAAAATTAAGTCAGAAATATTGATAAAAAATGCAAACTTTGATTTTGCATATCTCCATAACTATTGGCCATGGTTCGACTCATTATCAAGGCAGGAATCTACCTGTAGAGTTTTGGCTACTAGCTACGAGACACCTGTATAATAAATCTACAGAACTACAAGAAATTGTGTGTCCACTGCAATCTTGTCTTTTGGTGTCGACCGGATTCTAAGAAACCTTTTTATGGCGTTTAATTATATTATATGCAAATTGCGTCGTCACTAAAACAGAAATTTTCCTTGTGTATGCACTCGTGTTAGAAATATGTAATAAAATTCCTCACCGCCAACATTCTCACATTTATGTCGCTACACGTTCTAGAAAAATGCATAGTCACAAAATTCCGCTTTATCGGATATCATATGCAGTAGTTTTGCAATAACAAACATATATTGTCGAATAATAATAGTTTATCATGTTGTGTTTCAGGTGCCTTCAGTAATTTATAAATACACACATATACAGGATGTAACAGAGCTAGTCCACAATACTTCGTAGGTAAAAATTACCTAAATTATGAAACAACAAATTTTTGGACCGAAATATTCTGGTTTAAATTTCTACAAATTTTATTTGACTGTATTGGAGCAAATGAATTTACAATATTCGAAATAAGTCATTTTAAAGATAAAATGCAACATTTTACAGAAGATAAGTCAGAAATATTAAGTTATATTACATAATTTTTTTTTTAAAGCACGCTTTACTAAAAAGTAAAAAATAAATTTTCGGCCAATTTTTTTTGGTTCCACTCCCCAAAAAAGGTGGGCGCTTACAATATTTATTTTTTACTTTTTAGTGC
Organism: Agrypnia vestita; assembly: GCA_016648135.1. Classification (NCBI taxonomy): domain Eukaryota; kingdom Metazoa; phylum Arthropoda; class Insecta; order Trichoptera; family Phryganeidae; genus Agrypnia; species Agrypnia vestita. The sequence goes on along the minus strand of JADDOH010024802.1, from coordinate 1,238 downwards.
TTTTAAACATAAGTTTGGTTTTTATTTTTTTTAGATATTATTTCCTACTTTTTAGTATTAATATTGCCCAGCGTAGTAAACTTCAGTAGGAAACTAGCGCAATTTTTTGGTGAGCTCATTAACTGATTTCCCATATAAAACTTCGATTAATTAGTTAATTTGATAATTAATTGATTCTTGTATTGTCTTCGAGAATACGCCCGTGTCCAAAATTACAGCTCGATTGGATATTGGGAAGCACGTGAAATATCGATTTTAAGACCCTTCCAAGCAAACAAGTGAAGCTAACACAAGCGTGGTAAAAAAATGCAAACTTTGAACTCACTTAACTCAAAAACTATTGATATTTTTCACAAAAAGTTAGTAGATTTGCGACCCATAATATATGCAGAAATCTACTAATAAAACATTATGGATAAGCTCTGTTACACCCTGTATATCCCTCCATCATTTTAAACCTATTGAAATAAACGGTGGGAATATAATATAATCAACGGAATATTATATAAACAAATGTGTAGATAACACATAAGGTATAAGCATAGGAAAAATTATGTAATATCCAACGTCTAAGAGCGTACAGGGACGTCTCGTGGGCAATATGCAAGAAATATAAAATTGAATCTAAAACAATATTAGAATTACTGCCTCATAAAAAAGCGTGAAAAAAATTCGTAAAGGCACATTATGAATCAATTTTTCAATTAAGTGTTAGGAAAATATCAATTAACAAGGCTCGTAAATTTATGTCGTAAAAATTCGGAAAAAGGCGTCAACTACCAGGGGAAGAAATGAACCGGGTCATAAAAAATACCATTTCAAGAGAAACGCGATTTAAAAATAACAAAGTGTAAGTGCACTATTATCCAGGTATCTCATAATAATTAGAAAAATTTTCCTCATTCAATTTTGAATAGAATTTTTTTTTACACTTTCGGTGAAATGTAAGTACCTAACGACATCAAATATTGCATTTTTTTTTCAATATTTCTGTTAAACATTGGATCATGAAAGTAACTTATATCGAATATACATTACTAGCTTTGATGCAAGTGCAAATAAAATTATTAAAATTTGAACCACACATTTTTTAGCTATGGTGCTGATAAACGCATCCACAAAATTATAAGATTCGATTTTTGTGGGCGGGTTAATTTCTGTAAAGAATTTACATCATAAAAATATTAAAGGAAGGATAAAATAGAGTAGAGGAGGAATCGTAAAATTTTCATAAGGGC